>JAMFTM010000059.1:0-333462 GCA_023522825.1 Diaporthe ampelina | reverse complement strand
AATTAATAAATTTAAAAAATATTTTCTTAATAATATTTATAATTAAATAAATAATATAATTTTATATTATATTAATAAAAATAATATTTTTATTATTAAAAATAAGTTTAAAATAAAAATAAATTTAATTATTTCTTAAATAATAAAAAAAATATTATTAATAAAAAAAATAATTTTATAATAATTATAAATTATTTTAAAATTTTTAATTTTAAAAATATTATAATAATTATTAATAAATAAAATATTATTTATAAAATTAAAATTATTATTAAAATTAAAATTATTTAAATTATTATTTATTTAAATAAAATAAATATAATTAAATTTTAAATTAAAATTATTAATAAATATAATATTATTAATTTTATTATATTTATTTTATTAATTATTATAAAATTTATTTTTATTATAAAATTATTAATTATAATTATTAAATTTATTATAATTATTATTTCTTAATTTAAAATAATTATTATAATATTTATTATAATAATTATTATAATAATTTATATTAAAATAATAATAATTATTATAATATAAAAAAATATTAAATAAAATATTTAAAAAATTAATAAAATTAATAAAATTTTTAGTTAAAATTAATAAAATATTATAATACTTATTAATATATTTTATATAATTTTTTAAAAAATTAAATTTATTAAATAACTTAATATTTTAATAAAATATAATAAATATTATATTTTAAATTTAGTAAAATTAATTATTTTAATTATTATTATTAAAAAAAATAAGCTTTATAATATATATTTAATAAATCTTTTTTTAAAAGTAGTTATTTAAAGTTTTATAATCTTTATTAAAGAATTTAAATAAAATATAAGTAAAGTTATATTAATTTATAATAATAAAATAATTAATTATAAATTATTTTTTTAAGATATTAATAATAGTTTTTATATTATTATTAAGAAAAACTTAGTAGTTTATATATATTAACTTAAAATACTAATAATAAAAATAAGATTTTTTAAATATTTAAGTAATAATAAATAATATTTTATATTAATAATTAAATAATATATAAGAATTATTAAGAAGATTAAATATATATTTCTTAAAATAATTAATATTTATATAAATTATATTTTTATTTAAAAATATTAAATTAAAACCTTTATTATTCTTATATAAGAAGTTAAAAATATTAATTTATTTATAAAACTTTAACTTATTATATATTATATTATATAATATAAAATTTATTAAAATACTTATTTATTTTAATTTTATAATAAATTATAAATATTAAGAATTATATATTTAATTAGTATACTTAGTTATTTTAATAGCCTTTTAATTATAAAAAATTAAAAGTTATTTATAAAAAATTAAATATTTATATAAAGTTAAATATAATAAATAATTTAAAAGTAATAATAATTTATAAGATAAATTAAATAAATTAAACTAATTATATAAATTAAATAAAAATAATTTAAATAAAAAAAATTTATATAATATTTCTAATAAAAATAAATATAAAGAATATTTTATAATATATTTAAGAGAAGAATATTAAAATAACTAAATATATAAAAAATAATATTTAAATTATTTTAATTAATAAAATATAATTTATTTTTATTTAAATAATTATTAATTAAAATTTATAAATTCTTTAATTAATAATTAAAAATTATTCTTAAAATATTATTATAATAATATAATTTAATTTATATAAAAATTAATAAATAATAAAATATATTAAATATTTTAATAATATAAGTATTTTATTAATAAGCTTATTTTAATTAATAATATTAATTATTTATATTTAAATAAATAATTATTTTTTCTTAAAATAATATAAATTAATTAATTAAATTAAAGTAAATTATTATAATATTAAAAATAGTTTAAATTAATAAGGTAAATAATAAAATAAATTTTATAAATTAATAATTTAAATAAAATTAAATTAATAAATTTTATTAAAATAAAATTTATTTTTAAAGAATTTTATAAAATTATTATTATAAGAATATTTTTTAAAATTATAATAATAAGAATAAGTTAATTTATAAAGCTTATAATTAATATAAAAATATAAGAGAAAATATTATTTATTATATTAATTTTTTAATTTATTTTTTAGAAGTAATTTATTAAATATAAGAATTTTTTATATTAGAAATTATAAATAAGAAAAATAAAAAATATTAATTTTTTTATTTTTAAAATTAAAATATAATAATTTATACTAATATTATTAATAAAATTATTTTTTATAAGATTTATAATATTATTAATATTAAAGTTATATTATATATAATAAAGATTTAAGTATAATAATTTAGATATAATATTAGAAAAATTATTAATTAATATTAAATATAAGTAGGTTAAAGGAATATTTATAAATAAATTAAAAAATTAATTTATATAAGAATTAAAAATTAATAAAAATTTTATAAATAAGTTTATAAGATTTCTTCTTAATATTTTAAGTAAATTTTATAAAAATTATTTCTTATTTAAGAAAATATTTAATATTTATAATATTATATTTAATTTACTAAATAAAATAATAAGTTAATTTTTAATAAATAAAATATAAAATAAATAAAATAAATATAAAAAAAAAAGAAATATAAGTTATTTAGTTTTATTTATATATAATTAATTATAATATTTATAATATTTTTAATTAAATTATTAAATTTACTTAATATTAAAATTTAAAATATAATAATAAAAATAAAATATATAATATTATATTATATAATTAATTATTAAATTTATTAATAATTATTTTATAAAAAAAATAAACTTAACTTTATTAATATAAATTAAATAATTTATATAAAAGTAATTATTAATAAAAATTAATAATATTAATAATTATTAATTATTAAATTTTATTAAGTAATATTAATTATTAAGGTTAATAATTATTTATTATTAAATTTATAAGATAATATTAATAAGTAATTAATTTATTAAATTTAGTTAATTATTTAAATATAAAAATAATAAGAATAAAAAACTTCTAATATTTTTATAATATAAGAAATTATAACTACTAATTATAATATATAAGTTAGAATATAATTATATTATATTTATATATAATATAGAAAAAAGGAAGACCTAGTAGGAAGATTTATTAGGACCCTTAGGGATAAGCTTGAAGGAGGTAGTTTATATACCTACTAGCTATAAGCTAATTAGTAGCTAGCTACTAGACCCTGCACCTATCTAACTATTTGTAGGTGTGGCCACACCCTATGTGTGACTGCTATAGGTATAAAAAGCACTTGGTGTAGGTAGTATATATATAAGGCGGCGTTGAATAGGGCGCTCTGATTAGCTAGCGGTACCTGTTGCCCTATACTAACTGAATTCGGCCCTGAAATATCCGTTTTTTGCCCTGCGAATATCCGCTCTCGCAAATATTAGTAGATTTCAAGCGCTTTGCTTTATGAAGGCATATTCGGATTTTACTTCCAGCCTCTGTTCACATTGAGATGGAAACCTGCTCTGGCTAAATTATAGGTACACTTGTGTACTTTTACGTCTTGCTTTTTGTCCTTACTTCTTATTGCGTCTAGGAGGAGATTCTTATGAGATAATTCTTCGATGACGGCGTGGTTTTGGATTGCTTGTCTGAGGGAATATTCACCGATATGATTTCACAATAACCGACTTGGCCACAAAGGTATTGACACAAGTATCGTTCAAATTACACAATTTGATCTGGTCGTGCCTCTAGATGAGAAGAATAGAATAGACTTTCTTTGTCCAAGCAGGGCAATCTCGCAATCGTGCTTTTGCAATATCCAGTAACCCTGACTGAGGCCAGCAATGATGACAAATCTTTGTAATCAGGTGGGGCTCCTGCCATGAGACATCACGACAAAAACAGATCAACTTCAACATGATCTTGGAATAGCGAGGCAGCCTGTGATCTTCAGGACTGTATGAGCACCGGAGCTTAAACTGAGAGCACATTAGCAACAGCGCGAACACCGACGGAATGAATTCAACGAGACTGGCTACTGCCATACTCGCAAATATGCCAAAGCCATTGATTTTTCCTGCCATTACCGAACACAGGTCCACGGTGATCCTCGGCCATGGTCTAGGAGATAGCGGACGCGGATAGTAGGTGATTATCCACGCAAGCCACGGTCAAATCCCGCCTTTCTCTTGCTTCAAACTCGTCCCCATGAAAATTGCTCACACCAATCACAGCGTCCCGATTGTGCAGAACTGGCACGCGAGCGGGCTGTTCCAGGACACAAAGTTCATCCTTCCAAGCGCCCCGTCCATCAACGTGACATCGGTGAGCAGCCTCATTTCAGTCCTCATTAGCACAAACACGGCTAGTTATTCCGACTGACAGCGAACTGCTGCCCGAACAAAGGCCGGTGGGCGCTCGATCCCAGCATGGTTCGATATCCGAGGTGAGCGCGGCCCACATGTGACCTTCGAGAAGCTGACGCAGCGAAACGATGACGAGGAGGGCATGCTGCGGAGCCGCGATTTCTTCCTCTCGCTTGCGCGCGAGGAGGTAGACGAGCACGATGTCTCCGCGTCGCAGGTTATCATAGGCGGTTTCTCGCAGGGCTCGGTAATAGCCCTCCTGACGGGCCTCACGGGTGATGTGAAGCTGGGAGGGGTGTTTTGCCTGTGTGGCTACCTCCCGCTGGCTGATTCTTTGCGCGGGAGCGGCGCCCAAGGAGGAGGAGGAAAAGCAGCGGGCAAGTTCCCCCACGTGAGAGAAGGCACGGACATGGAAGTCCTGATGGTCAATGGCGAGAGGGATCCCATAATGAACCTCGAGTGGGTGGAGAAGTCGAAGGAGATTGTGAAGGAGTTGGGTTACCCTGTCGACTCCAGCGTTGTTCCGTACGTTGAGATTCCTACTCATACCTAGTGCTCTCATGCCTTGTGCGCAGCTTTGCTGACTTGTCTGGCCGCCCATTGAAGGGGGCTGGGCCACAACATAAACCAAGAGGTCCTCGCAAAAGTGGAGAGTTTTATCAAGAAAGTGCAGCAAAAAGACAGGCGGCAGCACGATGAGCTATAAAGACCGCACCAACCTTCCAAGGTTTAGAAGGGACAGAAAAGAAGAAGTCAGATGTTTGGTCTACCACATTTCCAAGCACAATTGGATCCGAATCTATTGTGTGCTAATTGCCAGTGCTTGCGTCGGACTGTCGATAAAATTTCAGGTTAGAAACGGACTTCATCAAGATGTAACTCTTTAAACCCATCTTCGACGATCCACGACCTCCCCTTCTCGGGCGCATATAGCGCCTCACATGCCTTTCCCACAACAAGTAGCCCTGGCGGCCTGCTCCCCTCCGCCTCGATGGCTTCGGCAACGAATTCTAATGTCGTGCGGATAACTCTCTGATCAGGGCAAGAAGCCCGCTCGATGACAGCACATGGCGTCGACCTCGGCCATAAGTTTCTCGTGGCTTTCACAGGCTGTGCAACATTGCTCGTCTCTATCATTTGGTGAACCACGTCCTCTGAGGGCCCAGCCCCGTCGGGTATCGTCTCAGTTGTTGTGGTTGTGCCCGTCCTCTCTACCTCGGCAGGAAGGTGTTGTGTAAGCTCGGCTACAAGACCCGTGATGCGATGTAATGCCATGAGGAAGATGACTGTTCTGCTTGCCAAAAACTCCGGAGGCGTTGGCGGTCTGCCCTTCTTACCCGTCCCCGTGCATATCAACACTTGGTCTGCAACATCCCGCTGAGTGGGCGGTATGCCCGCGAATAGCGGCGCACTCAAGGAGCTTGTAATCCCGGGCAGGACCAGCACCCTGTCGCCTAGACCATGCTGGCGGAAGTAATCAACCTCCTCGCCTCCGCGCCCGTAAATGAAGGGGTCTCCTTGTTTGAGTCGCAATACCGTTTTGCCCTGTCTGACGCCCGCAATCGCCTGCTCCAATAATTCCTCCTGAGCCTTGTCCGCGTTGCCCGGGAACTTTCGGGCGATAGACACAGGCGTCCGACGAGGAATGAGATCCAGTACGCCTTCGGGGACGAGCTTGTCGGCCAGGATGATATCGGCAGACTGGATTGCCTTGTAGGTTGCACGAGTAAGTAAATCGGGGTGTCCAGGACCGGAACCAGCGAGGATCACCCTGCCGCGCGCACTGGCCGAAAAGCTACTGTTCCTGTCATCTTCCGATCCTCCGATGGCGGACGCGCCCCCGGTGGTGCCGGTGCTGCCAGAGTATGATTTCAAGACGGTCTCAACGTCATCGTCGCTGATAGCTGCCAGGCGCTTGAGTGGCCAATACTCGCAGACCTGCGCGAGCCAGCGCATGCGCCTGTGCTTTACAGCGTCCAGGTCTTCCTCGGTGACCAGCTTGTTGAAGTTGGCTGTCTGTTCCAGCCCTTCCTCCTCTTCCCCGGCGTTGAGGGGGCCGCCGCTGAGAGCCTCGTGGAGAAGGTGGTCTTCTTCTTGGATTCTCCGCCTCACATCCCCTAGCTTTGCGCAAGCGGCCCCCAGTGTTGGCGGGAGCGACGCTGCGACCTCACGGCGTATGCGGCTGGCGAGGCGGCATCCCCTCCCGTTGGTGGTGACGCCGATCTGCAGTGGCCCGTCGCTATGTGTCGACAGGATGGAGAAGCTGCAGAGACTGGGGTGGTCGACCACATTCACAGGGATCCGGTTGCGCTTGCAAATAGCCGAGATAAGATTGGCCGACACGCCCTCGCCCAAAGAAGAAGTGTTTGTGGTCGTGACGAAGACTGCATCGACCACGTTGCCTATCTCGTCGCGCCCGCGAGTGAGGGCAAGATTTTCGGTGAAAGGCCTGCGCTCCCACTGGACTTGGCCTGAGTCAACGAGGTTGGTGAGGCCATAGTGTAGAGGCTGAGTTGCTGGGGGTTCGGGCGCGATAAGGATAGGTTTTGCGCCGGTGGCAATTGACTGCTCGCACCGTTTGCCGGCGAGCGAATTGCTGCCGATGATGAGGTGGACGTGAGAGCGACAGTCTGTGGCAGTGAGGAGAGAGGTGTGGTATGAGGCTGCCATTTTGTGCACAGCTAGTGTTCTAGAGGTATCGTTGCCGCGTCTGGTCTGTTCTGTAGCCATTTATTAGGAATTAGAGATACATTGGATGCCGTTATCAGTCCACTCGAGCCGCATGACGCCATCCCGATAGCCGGTCGCCCGGACCGACGAGCCCATTGATCGCTTCACATAACGATGCACTTCTTGTCCTCCTTATCCTTTTTGACGCTCATCGCCACCCGGGCGGCCTCCGTGAAGGCCTCGTTGACGCCGCGATTGCGCATCGCCGAACACTCGAGGTATCGCATCGCATTTATCCTCCTGGCGACCTCCAGGCCCTGCTCGTACCCGATCGTTGGCTTTGTGCTCGCTGGGGGGTTGTCGCCGGCCGCGGCGTCCTCATCCTGGGCCTCTCGCAGGTCGCATTTCAGGGCGATCAGCACGACCTTGACGCTGGGGCAGTGTTCTGTTATCTCGCCGACCCATTTGCTCTCGACGTTCTCTAAGCTCTCGGGGCTGTCCACGCTGTAGCACAGCATGATGAGGTCGCTATCGTCATATGAAAGGCTTCGTAACCTGTCGAACTCCTCCTGGCCAGCAGTGTCCCAGAGCGACAGCTCGATGTGGATGTTGTCGACGAAGATGTCGTGTACGTAGTTCTCGAAGACGGTGGGCTCGTAGACGGTGGGGAAGTACCCTCTCGTGAAGACGTTGAGTAATGACGTTTTGCCACACGCGCCGTCGCCCAGGAGGACGAGTTTGCGCTGGACTGTCTTGTTGGTCGCCAGGCAGGACATTGTGATGGTGGTGATGGAGGAGTAGATGGTGTTGTTGTTGCTGCTGAGACAGTCGCTGGAAGGGGCCGTCGGGGATTCGAGTTCGGGGCTAATTGGGGTTGGGGTTGGAAGCTCGGACCCACACCCACACATCCCTTCCCTCCCATCCCTCCCATCCAGTGGCATCCCCGAGCAGGTTCCCGCCCCAGGGGAGATTATCCAAGATGAGGTTATACATCGCGGTTTGTGCGAGATTAGCAGGCCGGCCTGCTGGGTGTTGTTCTGCGACCGAGAACTGGTTGTGCTACATTGGGATGTTCGATCAGTTCTCATGAGGTTACAGCACATACTCATTGACGTGGTTCTGCATTGGGCTCAGAAAGTCGAATTTCGTAGGCGCAGGGCTTTTGGCACACGTATGCGCTTCAGGTTATCCCACGCAGCAAAAGCAAACTTAGCGCCCAAAGACTCCGTGGGCGGATGTAAGGACATTTTATCAATCTTGATTCTTTGAGAGTCTACTTGGATCATGTTAGAGCAATCTCGTATCAGACGAGAGTTGTTCGGAGGTGACTATTTGCCCCATACTATCGTATCTGGCGATGTGAGTGAGGTACGATGTATGTAAGTCGCTATCTGAGCCGCTGCGAACATGGTCTCTCTGACCGAGCCCGGCCAATCTTGCAAACCTGCAGCAATAATTTTAGCAATATAGCAAGAATGAGATATAGAGCAAGGATATGGGGACTGGTCGTCTCTTTCTGGCTACTGGCGTCTGCAATCCACTCTTATTATCGGTAGATGATGCCCCCTATATTTGGCTCCGCTGCCGCTCCAGATATCATTCCCCTGAAGTGCAGTAGCGGCCGCGGCTGTTAATGAGGCCGAACGGTCACTTCCACGGGGGAAGGGGCCGGGGCATCTGAACAGCATATGTATAAGTAGAGTTCGATAGATTCGGTGTCTATGCTCACGTGCTCCAAAATGAGGCTTAGCAGCGTACCTTCAAATCGCTGGCGATGAGGCGGAGAGCGGCGAAGGCCTGACCTGCAGCGGGTAGGGATTGTGTCCAACGCCCCCGGCCAGGACAGGCTCATCTTTTTTGGGTTCCGGCCCATGAGCAAAATGGTGGGCGCTGACTCTTACAACCGGTAAAAATTTGTTTCAATCTTGGCCGCACCACGACGGCTGTTGTCGGTCTAGAGTTGGGCGCCCAGCGGCGGCAACAAGCCTAGGCACCTGACAGCCAGCATCGTCGAGAAGCTCACCGGAGAGGGAGCGTGCCTGTTTCATGCAGCACAATTGCAAGATTCCACACTGCAAATATTTCCTGGAGTGACTGACTGCGCGTGCCAATGTAGTACCGACAGTGTGAACATGAAACTATGTGGTCAACCAGGCGCGTCGGTCTTGCGCCGCGTCACCCATCACGACGGTAGGTCTCTGGACCAGAAACTATCGAGGTCACCGTCGGCACTTGCGGCTCCCCTTGGTAGACATCTGGCGTAGCTTCAACGCCCAAGTACTCTCAGATTGCTGCAACCTTGTCGCATTCTAGTGGCACGTGTCGCGATACTGTCCTCACATTGGTAAGGCTCTTACAGCTTTGTGCCTACATACAAGGCGGTGGACACTGAACAGCAGTCAAGCATTCAATCCCGCTTCAAACGATCGTGATGAGGAGTTCCGGCGAGAGAAGTCACCCGAACCGTTCGTGCCTGACCTGCGGAGAACTGCGTGTAATTGATATTCTTTATTTCCAGGAAATGTCCCTCTTATTCTGCTTTGCTTGGCTTCGCTTTCAAAGCGGAATCGTGTATTACGAAGAAAGTGAAAAGTACTCCGCTCTCGTGCTTTGACTCCGGCCACACAAGACTCCAACACCATCACCTCAAGGAGGCTGGGCAGAACAAAGACTATGGCCGATTTGAAGCAAGCCGGTGCAAGAAGAACACCCAAAACCAGCCTGCGCCTTAGTGATTCGATCCAGCTCGTCCGGGAGGGAGGGGTACCTGGTGGAAGGTGTCGATTCCCTCAATGCGGTCGAGACCCGGTGCCCCGGTTTCACACTGGAATCGTTGACTATGATTCGAGACTCGCAGCTGGGCTCACGCTGTCAAACGGTGCTGCATGCAAGGCCGGCTTCTCCGTACTCGTTGGTTGCAGCCCTTGTTTCTTACGCTCCATCGCCTCCTGGACCCATTGGGCAACCTCGACATCGCCTGAGCCTTCATTGATGGAAAGCTGTTTTGCGGCCGCGTCGGCGAGGTCGTTGTCCATGGCTTCCGACTCGGCCTCCGCTTCCTCGGTGATCGTCTCGGGCTTGCTCAGAGATTTTATCCAAGGGTGGAGTAAAAGCATGGGATACGTATGCCTCTTCTTCGGATTCTTGTTGAGGCATGACTTGACAAAGTCGCGGGCTTGTGCGGAGTAGCCTTCTGCAGGTAGATCTGGCGGATCGCCTTCAACGATTGCCTGTGATTGTGGTCCTGCTTTAGCCAAAAACATCTCTGAAGAAGTGGAGGTATGCGTAACTCACGTTCAGCTGGCCGAAGATGGTGGCCGAGATTTCCGGCGGGTAAGGGTATTTGCCCATAGCACACTCAATGATGGTCAACCCCAGGCTCCAGATGTCGCTTTGGACGCTGTAGGTTCCGTCCGCGCCGGCAGCCATCGCACCACCAGATATTCGCTCGGGAGCCATGTAGCTTTGGCAGCCTATGTTCGTCTTCGCAATGCTGGCCACAAGGTTCCCGCTGACTCCGAAATCGCATATTTTGACCTGGCCCCGTGAGTTGACGAGAATGTTGGTCGGTTTTACATCTCGATGAATGATGTTATGCTCATCTTTCAACGACTTCAGACCCATGATTGTGCTGTAAGTTATCTTCTTGAGAACGTTTTCAGGAATTCCACCATCATACAACTTATCAATAGAGCCGCCGTCCATGTACTCGATGCACATATACACGGCGCCTTCCTGGAAGAAAGCCCCATAAAAGTCGATGATGTATGGAGACGAGCACTCGTGGAGGATGATCAGTTCCTTGAGAATAGTGGTGAACTTGGCCTCGTCGAGTTCTAGCCTGATCTCTTTCATTGCCATCACCCGCCCTGTTGTGCCGTCTAACCTGCCAGCGCGCGGAGTCGAGGGTGAGCCCTCGCTGCCTGAAGACTCATCCTTTTCTGATAAGCTCGAGTTTTGCCTAGAAGCTGGTTTGAAGCCGCTCAACCCCTGCCCAAACCTGGGTACCTTGGGCCTTGCATGTCGCACCCTGTATACAGTGCCGTAATTTCCCTTTCCCAGCTCGTCAAGGATGTCGACTTCTTCTAATGAGATGGAGAAGGCTGCGCCGCTGGCAAAGTTCACACCAGTCCGTGTGATGGTTGCTGCGCCGTCAAAAGTGATCCAACCCTTCTGTGTGTCGATATAGTTCTTGAACTCGTTCATCTTGGAGTCGCCTCGCCCTCCATTCTCCGTCGAGGACGTATCGGGGCCTCCGTTCATATCGGAGAGCTTCGGGGTCGCGGCCGGCGAGGGTCCGCCCGGTAGGCCGCCGAGCTTCATCGCCCCTCTTCGATCCGCCAAGCTTGGCTTCTTCGCACCGGGTACGACCGGAGCGGACCTGGGAAAGCCCTGGGCCGGTGGTCTAGACGGGCCGCCTATGCCGCCTGGTAATTTTAAGTTGCCCGGACCACCACCGGGAAACCCTCTGGGGGAAGCTGACCCAGAGCCGGGGGAGGGAGAGCCCATAGTATTCATGTTAGGCCGTGGCAGACCCGCCCGCTCCGCCTGTAGGGCACGCGCCTTGGCCATGAGATCCATAGGCAAACTGCTAGCCGCGGGTGGTGGCCGGCGCGCGTTGTTCAGGGTACCCGATACGCTGGAATTGGGGTGGATTCCAAGGCCAGGGCTGTTTCCTTGAGGATCCGAGACGGTTCGAAGAGAAGGGACACGGCGAGGTGGTTCTTTGGGAGAGAACTGAGGGATGGCATCGGAAGACGCACTAGGAGGGTCCAGCGGCGTGCTGGCTTCGGAGGACTCATCGGCGTCGGAACCAGGAGATGCAGGATTGCTTTCGACCTGCTCGTCCGGAGTGGGCGGTACGGACGAGTCTGGAGAGTCTGACATGATGGGCAACCTCTGGAGGGGCAACCACGCGGAGGATTGTCTGCAACGATCTTGGAAGCGGGGCTACCTCGTTGTCTGCGGCATGCGGCTGCTTAGGAGTGTCGAGGGAGCTCTACGGGTCGTGGTAATGAGTCTCGTCCTCAATAGGCCGCGACTTGAGAAGGCAGGCTTCGGAAAGGGTGCCGGACGATTTAAGATAGGAAACGCTAGGGCAAACTTTGGCTCACTCGATCGTATGAGTCGAAAATGGCGGCGGAGAGGGAACCAAGGGACGCGGTGAGGCCGAAATCTTAGGGTGGGCAACTTTGAGGCAAGCGCGAACCTTAAAAAGACAACGAGGGAGGTCAAAGGAGCGCCGTGCAAAGATGTGTACTGTGTAGATTCGGGTCGATCTGGTTGGCGAACAGGCAAACGCAGGGCGGTTGATCCCAAAGAGAAAGCCGGTGGGACGAGTGAAGCCAAAAGGTAGGAGGAAGAGTTGAGGTCTAGTCGGGACCAAGACAAGACAAGACGAGACGAGACGAGACGAGAGCAAAAGCAATCGATGCTGGACCCAAGGTCAGATATTCTCGACAAAACAGACAGCAGCACAGGTCGCGGTCAAGGTCGTACGCCAGCCAGGTGCTGCGAGAGCTTCTGATCTCTTGCGTCAGAAGGTCTGGGAGATATGGGTCTTGATTGGATTGGCAAGTGGCAGGACGTGGAGGGGACAGTACATGGCAACGATTTTGTACCCGTCCACTCGCAAATATGTACCATGCAGCACAATTCAAGGGCGGAGAACAGGCCCCAACGTTGGGCGAGCAGGCGAGGAGGTACCTGTCTGACCTGTGACTCGAGACACGCCGCGCTGAGTCCTCCCTGTCACTCGGGCCCAAACTACCTGGGTAGCTATCAGATACCTGCGAGTTGGTGTGCTCCACACTGCCTGAGAAGGTACCTCGATACGTCCACAAAGCACGCGCAGCCCAGGTGCAAGGAGCAGAGGCGTGTGGCCCCGCAGGAAAGCAGTCTACAAACAGTAGCTCGATCTGACAGAACTCCAAGCGTCAGACTGACTTCTTGACTGCCAGACTGCCTGACTGCCTGCGCTCGCGTCTCCCACACCCGCACACTTCTCCGGGCCAGCATCCAATTGGGACCCACCCTCCGAACCCCTCCACCTACCTCGACAGTGCCTGATTACGTCGATCTGACTCTGGCGCACAGCCAGCTGCACAGCAGTTCCAATTGGCAACCAGCTCATCGCTCGCAATTGCAGAGACGAGCAATCCTCACGGCGAAAAGGGTGAGGCGCTTCTCCAAAACAACAGCTGCTTCACTCGATCCGTGCGTGTCGGGATATCGTCAGGGACTCTCCCTCATTTAAGGCGGTGCGGTTCTTTTGTGCTCTACTCTGCTCTGCGGGCTTCGACGCCCGCAAGCACACAGGACTTAGCCCAGGCTGGCTTAGCTCCCTGGCAGTCACCGGGCGGCATTATTACGGAGTGCCCCTTCGCGGGCCCAGGCGAGGGCGAGGACGACAACCCCCGCGATGACGTCGTGATGGAGCGGTGGCTTGGGAGAAGGCGGAACTGACAGCGCCCGCTCCACTTATCAATGCACACATGAGATGCTTCTTCGCCAGGTGCCGGCACCGACGAGGGGGGATGTGCAGTGCTGCATGCACTACATGCGGTATGGCAAAGACGGGAGCGTGGCTGCGTGGATCGCCAAAGATGGGCATCTTGAATTCCATCTCTGCGAAAGGATGCAGTGTCATTGGGCCCCGAAAATCAGGTTTCTCGCCTCCAGCCGATCGCCCACGTCTTTTTCCTATTCCAAGGTTCTGAAACGTACGGTCAGCAGTCTAAGTATGGCTGCCGAGATGAAACAGCAGGTAACTCACTCAGACCAAAGCAGATCAGCAGAGCAGGGGGAAACGCCAATTGGCCCCTGCTGGTATATCGTGTGGAAGCTGAAAGCGGTGCACAGGTTTGATCCCAGAATCTGGACCGGATTTCGCCAGGCTGGCTGGCTGGCTGGCAGGGCAATATGACCAGCTGTTGTGAGAGACCAAGAAGCGCTGGTGCCAACGTTCCCGCCGGCCAGGAGACGGAAGCTGGAAGCTGGGATTGTCAGCCGCCATTGGGGATATTACAGCATCGTCATCGCTGCGAGACACAGTACATGCCCACGTTCCCTGCTCGGTGGTAGCTCTAGCCTGAGCTCGCCGGAGCTTCAGCTACGGGTCCAATCGCTTGCTAGCCGGGCGGCAGGGGCAGCTGCCTTCTGCCCAGGGAGTTTCCAAGAAACCAGGCACTATGGCGCTAACGAATCTGCAAGCTAACGCCTGTGTTGCGCCCCACCCTCGAGGTTGCAGCTTTCGTGGCAGCCGTGGACGAGACTGCCATGAAGATCTTGAGAAAAAGGACGTGGGAAGCTCAGGGCCGCATGTGCGCTGTACGACAGCTCAGGCCCTCACCAACCACCTACACCAATGCGCAGAGCCAATGTCAACACGAGTGCCTTGGCGCATGAACGCGTGGGCGACGAATTCCTGGATTTGATAACGGGGAAACCAGTCGCTCATGTTGGCGGCTGAGATTTTGAACGAGGCAGAAAAAAAGCCAGGATGACGTCATACCAGCCTGGCTGGAGAGTCCCGTCCCGCAGCCCTGCGATGAGGTGACGTTTTCCTGCTTGTCGCTATCAGACTCTGGACCTTGGCCTGGAAAAAGAAAGAAATGCGAGAGGCGGCACAGGCTTCAGAGGCATCAGAGGCAGGCAAGGGCGGAATGCGCGCCGTTCCCAGGTAAACACCACGAGAGAGGTTGGACGATATGATCCACCCAACAACTTGAATTTCTCATGGTAGGACCTCGTGATGACTACTTCCTCATCCTTTGTTTTTTGGTAGCGACTGTGTTAGCCATTCTGTCGAACCCAACACGATCTGTGATTCGTGCTTCCAAAAATATCAACACAGTTTTTCGACGGGGAATCGTCATGTATAGTGCTGAGGAAAGAAATCGGAAAAGCTTGCACTCGAGCTCTAGCACTACACGACTTGTTGCCCAGCTTCGCCGCCCCCACAGCTGGTTGCAAGCGTCATGGTTTCCGGTGGGAACCGCACGGCTGTCAAGGTGTCAAGCCATGTCGCAGCAAAATGGGAGAAAACCTTCGTAGGCTTGCTTGTCTAACTGGTTTCGTTCCTATTCCGTGTAGGCCGAAGCCATACAAAGGGCCTTCATACAGTGCTTGTCTGTCTAAACTCCCAATTCCTCTTAGAGAGAGGGAAAGCTCTAATTATAGAGCCATACCTACTGTTGCATAATAAGCAACAGACGCTTCCTATACAAAGGAGAGGAAGAGTGAATGTCCCCGGGTGCATCTCTAACTCAGCCCGCCGTCTTGGTCCGAAGTCTCGTCCGGGATGGCCATCCGGTTGTAACACCGCGGTCCGGCCGCGCTAACATTAGTTGTGAAGCAGACGAGACCGCCCGTCCTCAAAACAGGCACGACTCGTTTTGATGAACGTGGATTCTGCCCGGCGGAGTCTTGTTGCACACGCGAGTAATAGACCAGCTCAGGTTTTGGCTTGGCAGGGTCAGGCTTCGCCATATCCACGGACGTGGGCTGGCGGGCAATGGCGATATCACAACCCTATTCCTCTGGCGAGTGTTTCGCAAAAGTGTAACCTACCGGCCTGCCCAAACATTGACGGTAACACGCGGTGACAACTGGAGAGACACCCGCGGGGCGGCAGGGCTGGTGGTTGAAAAGTATGTGCCATCTAGACTACCACCCACAGCTGCATCTGTCATTCCGGGCGGAGAAAAATGTCCTGGGCTGCGCACACAGTAGACTGTTGTGGCAGTAGTGATGGTGACTGTGGCAATGTGGCATTGGAGAGTCGTCAGCCACCCGGGATGCCTCCAAGTCGCCCCAACCTGTCATCCCGTGCTGATCAGGGGCCGCATGGTTGGCTGCCCTGGGCCCTGAGGGAGCTCAGGGAACAGATGCACCACCCCCGACGCAATACCACCTCGGTAGTGACCAATCACTTTCTGGCAAACCGCCCGGCGGGTGTGTGCCTGGGCTGTCTGTGGTATTCTGGTTGGGATCTTGCCTGGATATGACTTGACCTGACTGCGCGAAAGAGACCCGGCGGGCCTTCGTGTGGTCAGACGTCGATCGGTCCAGCAGTCCAGCAGTCCAGTCAGCCAGTATGTGCCCTACAGCCAACCTTGCACCTGCACCTTGGGGGAAATGTTTCGATGAATGGATCGATGCTTCGCTAGTTTCAAGTCTCACGGGCTTGGCCCCAACGAGCCCTTACTCCAAGGTTGCTAGCACGTCTCGTCCGTTTTGCCGCTCTGCCCATCAGCCACCGCATTAGTGTCCAATTGCGCAAGCCTCGGACCTGGTTGAAGCATGGGCACCATTGGAAGCACAACTCGGGGCAGATGCAACCATGACGGTGGCCTCAGGTCCCGGCAAGGCTTGCTTTGTGTGTGTGTTCTGCCCTTCTGCACGGTACGTATGTGGAGCTGCCCAGCCCGTGGGCCTCTTCCATGGGGACCACAGTACCTACCGACGTACCTTGGTACCTACCTACCTATACACTACAGTACAGCAATCTGATGCTGGAGCTGGAGCTTTGGAAGGCTGATGAGAGAGGCCCAACCCTGCCCGGACCCCCAAGTCAGGAGCGAGCTGTCAAGGGGGGGGGGTTGGCCTCCCAGACGCGATCCTGCTGCAAGTTCTTTAATTTAGCTTCTTCCCGGCCCTAATAATAAGGGCCCATAGGTGACAAGTGAGTCCCTTCGCACGCCAGGCCCGTCATCGCTTGTCTAATCCATCAATCGGCCCAGCCTGCGGCCATTTCTCTTAGCCTAGCACAGCCCAACCCGGGCCACGACCACCCCATTCAAGGCCCAGCTTGGCTGTACATCATCGCCGTCTGGCTCAACCTCGCCCATTCTCGCCTCCTGGACGACAGCGCATCCAGGTCAGATTGTGACGTCTTGGCGCAACTGTGTGAACCCACACGAGGAGAGAGAGAGCGAGCGCCTGGACCCAACCAGCGGAAACTTTAAACGTCAGGTCCCATCGAAACAAATGCTCCCCAAGTCCACAGCCCCATTAAAACCTCGCACGTCTCCACGCCGCCGCGCCACGGTCGCATCCGTCTGCGATATAAGTGCACAAGTCGCCTCTCTTTCACACAAGCAATCCCTCTTTTGGCCCCATCAACACAGAGTTGGAGTCACACACGAGAGAGCCCGCCAACAGTGATGCCTTTATCCTTCCGCCTCGCCAACCCCGAGGCGGCGCCTCTCGCGATGGCGCAAACATCGCCATTCGTCGTCTTTACGAAGCCTCACGATTCTCACCCATCGCTCGACCATCTTATCCTGCTGGTTTTCGAGGCTGTGATGGAAGTGGTGTGCGTCAGCTTGCCCGGCTACATTATCGCAAGGCTGGGCCACTTCGATGCCGACAAGCAGAAGTTCCTGGCGAACCTCAACGTCATGCTATTCACGCCATGTCTAAGTGCGACTCCGGACAATCCCTGCCCATGCGGAAGTGAGGGATTATTCTGGCTAACGTCGGTCAACCGCAGTCTTCACCAAGCTTGCTTCTCAGCTCAACGCCGACAAGCTTATCGAACTCGCCGTCATACCTATCATCTTTGTCATACAGACCATCGTGTCTTATCTGGTTGCACAGGGCGTCTCCCGGCTTTTCGGATTCCACAAGAGAGCGTCAAACTTTGTCACAGCCATGGGCGTAAGCTGGGACCTAGTGCGCCTCGTTCCACCAGAGATGCGTGTTAGCTGACCGTTGTGCGCCACTCAGGTTTTCGGGAACTCGAACTCACTCCCAATCTCATTGGTGATATCACTCTCCCAAACCCTGAAGGGTCTCCACTGGGACAGGATACCTGGTGACAACGACGACGAGGTTGCCGCCCGTGGAATCCTCTACTTGATGATATTCCAGCAGCTCGGTCAGCTGGTGCGATGGAGCTGGGGCTACCACGTCCTTCTGGCCCCGAAGGATAAGTACGACGATTACGACGACGAGAGAATTGAAGAGGGCCGCTATGCGGGGGATGCCTTGGGTAGCGAGGAGACGGACAACTTACTACGGCCTGAAGACGACGAAGACGCCGACGATCACCGGGACAGTGCGTCAGACACCTACGAGCCTGCTGGTCGTACTCCCGTGGCGAACCAATCACGGTCATCCCTCGCTGACCTTGCCAACGACGACGGAACTACTACGCCCAAGAAGAACGCGAATGGCAGGCACCACTACAAGACGAACTCGGCGCGCCCTAGTACCGCGGACACGATTGGCGAGAGCTTGCACAACGACAGCATTCTTTCTTTCCCCCGCATCCGTACTAATGACGACGAGGCCGAGATTCCGGAGGGGATTAAGGGCTACCCGGCACGCTGTAACCGCTGGGTCAAGCAGACGAAGCTGAGGACTACAGCCGCTATCAACAGGAAGCGCTACGAGACGTATGCCCGCCTGCCGCCTGCCCTCCAGCGCACGGTGGACTTTCAGCAGAAGGCCGCGGCCAAGTTGAGCAATTTCCTCTGGGAGTTCATGAACCCGCCATTGTGGGCGATGCTCGCGGCGGTGATCGTCGCTTCGGTCCCGGATCTGCAGAGGCTTTTCTTCGAGGAGGGCTCGTTCGTGAAGAACAGTGTGACCAGTGCCGTCAGCTCGAGCGCCGGCGTGGCCGTCCCGCTCATCCTTGTCGTGCTGGGCGCCAACCTGGCACGTAACACGCAGAAGCGCGACGCCGAGCCCGAGGAGGCCGTGATCGGTGGCAAGCTGCTGGTTGCCAGCCTTGTCTGCCGCATGCTGCTGCCCACGCTGATCATGGCGCCCATCCTCGCCGTCTTCGCCAAGTACGTGCCAGTGAGCATCCTGGACGACCCCATCTTTGTCATCGTCTGCTTCCTCCTCACCGGCGCGCCCAGTGCCTTGCAGCTGGCACAGATCTGCCAGATCAACTCGGTCTACGAGAACGTCATGTCCAAGATCCTCTTCCAGAGCTACGTTATCTGGTAAGTTCACTCTGATTGTGGTGCAATGTGTTATTTGGTCGACTGCTAACGGAAATTCCCCACCGCAGGATCCTACCCTCAACCCTCATCCTGGTCATGCTTGCGCTTGAGGTTGTTGAGTGGGCTGCTTAAGATATTGGTGCATCCTCACTCCCAGGTCATCATCCCTCATTTTCTTTTTGTGGATTCATTTTTGGGTGGCTATACAGAAAACACAAAGCAGTGTACTGGCGAAAGAAGCATAGACGGCTGGTATTGGTCGTGTTCAGCGGCGGCGTTCTGGGTCAGGCGCAAGGTTTCTAGGGGAATCATACATAGTGGACCCCTCTCAGCGCGAGGTTTTGTCTTGAAGACTCTAAATGTGGTATGGCTTGAACAGTACATAGGATGACACCGTGGGACAGGAGACGAAGTCCGGACGTTATTATAGGAATAGGCATAGCGTGGGACTACAGAGGAAACCGGATGTAATATACTGGCTTCTGATTTCCAACACATAGAATCAAAATGAATGACCAAAGCAGGCTATATGCCCTGGCGTTCAATATACTCCATACCGTTGTAAGAGCTAATTCCTCTGAAGGGTCCTGTAACACGCCATAACGGTTTCAGGCAGAGAACTTAGAACTGTCTCAGAGGCTTTTTGCTCCGAGCTATTCAGTAGATACCTGACCTAGACATGTGCTTCAATTAGGCGTTTCCATGAACCATATCTTGGAATGGAAATCCAATTACATTTCTTCTGTTTTGATCAACTTTTCGTTATGACCAGACGCCACAGACTCGGCTCCTTCATGCAGAAGTGACTGTCATCAGCAAACTATGATACATGATTTCAAGCCGCAAACAATGGTCCACAATTTTACGGTGTCATGGGGAATGGCTGGGGAGTGGTTTGGGATCAAGCCAAACCCGTTCCGACGTGGCAGAATACGTTCTCAGCGCCCTCATGATGGGCAAAGCGTCCCAGCTTCTCAACGCTAGAGACTCAACTCAGAAGGAGGTCTGGGCCAACCTGATCGAGGAGCTTGTACATAGCCACGCAGTCTCTGCCGCCGACACCCTCGTCGATGAGTCTCTTCTGCATGGATCTTGACGTGTTGTCCTGAGCCACAGGAGCAGCCCTGAGTAAATGGCTGCGCCCAACTCAATCCTTCCCATGCATTCAACTAACGCCGTTCACCAGGGCAGGCTGCTGATGCCCTGCCGCGGGCGGAACAAGCTCCCACTCGTTTACGTTACCCTTCCAGTCGCTGGTCCTGACGCCCCTCACGGCGACAATGATGACCCTGACCTCCTCGCCGGCGACGAAGCACTCGCGGCCGCCGTCCTCTGTAGTGGCGGCGGCGGGCTGGCCGGCGGCGGGCTGGCCGAAGGGGTTGAAGCCGGCGCTGGGTTCATCGTCAAAGGTGTTGTTGTCGAGGTGGGCCTGGCGGTAGAAGCGCTCCTCGTCGGTGCCGGCGGCGACGACGCGGGCGCTGCCGTTGATGGTGGCGCTGATGCTGGACATGGCGCTCGTGTTGAGGTTGAGCAGCAGCGAGGCGAGGCTGGAGCGGGAGGGCGACACGGAGGAGGCGCCGCCGGAGAGGCGCCTGGAGGTTGAGGTGGGCGGGCGGTGCGAGACCCAGTCGTGTACCAGCAGCGAGACGTGTGGGTTTGTCATGAGGTTGGCCATCTTCTTGGAGGCCGGGTTGGTGGTCATGACGATGACGGGTTCGGAGGGCGAGTATGGCGAGGAGGGGAGGTAGGTGTAGTTCATGAGGGAGACGTTGGGGATGTTGTCGGTGCACGTCGCGAGGTGGAGCTGTTGTCGGTGGCATCAGCGGTCTGGTGGCGTGGTGATGTCTGGCGTGGAGTGAGGGGCAGGCACACTTACGAAGCGGGCATTCTCGAGGCACTGAATCACCTCTGGCGGGAGAGATGAGGTAACCTGACGGTTGTTGTCGCCAATGGAGGCCGCTGCGTTCAGGGGTATTCGTGACATGGTCGCCCGAGTCGGTCTTTGTGTTGAGTCTGCTGACGAGTATGGTGGCGGCGGGTGAACAGGTTGGATTGAGCATCAAGCTCTATCATGCCCGCAGATCTGGCGCGGGCATGGGAATGCAATGCTTAGATAAGGAGGGGCTCCCCGCCTGCCCGCTGGGCGCGACCATTCCCTTCCCCATTACCATCCCTGTTAGCCAGATGCACAGTGACGCAGTGACATTCATTCCCCGGACTCGCCAGGGGTGCGTGTCCTGGATTAGGTGCTTCTTCCCCGGATCCAGATTCGAGCAAGATGGGGGTATCTTTCCCGTGCTTTGGGGGTGGGGGGTGGGGGGTGGAAGAAAAAAGATAAAGGCCCTCCCCTGAGAATCGCCAGCCCGTATCTACTGCACCGCATCCCAATTCCCTGCGATTGTTTTCGCGGTCGGGGCTGTTACAGGAAAGCGTTCGGCATAGCACATGTGCACTATATCGGCTTGGGGGACGGCTATCAACGGCTGACCTCCGACCGTCCTTCACCTCGGGGACGGACAAGAGACCATCAACATGGCACCTCCCGAGGTCCCTGAACCTCCGACCGGACAAGACAAATAAAGGTTCCTCGACCTTGGCCATAGACGACTGCTTGTGCACTGCCAAACCCACGGGACAACACCTCACAAAAAAACAAAAACGCCATCATGAGATCCATCAAGAACGCCCATCGGCGTCTCCCCCTCCGCCCAGCATCGAGGGCCTTCCTTTCTACGTCAGCCTCCGCCCCTACGTCTTCTTCTCAGACCTCAAATTCAACCATCACACCCATCACACCCATCACGTCTGTAATAATAGCCAACCGTGGTGAGATTGCCCTCCGCGTCCAACGCACAGCCTCCAGGCTCGGCATCCGCACAACAACCCTCTACACAGATGTCGACCGCAACGCCCAGCACACCACAGCCACCCCCTACTCGCTTTCTCTGCCCAATTATCTGGACGGCGACCGCATTATCGCACTCGCGAAGCAGCATGGCATCCAGGCCCTGCACCCAGGCTACGGCTTCCTGTCTGAGAACGCCGCATTTGCCCAGAAGTGCCACGATGCTGGTATCGTCTTCGTCGGCCCGCCTGCCTCTGCCATGGCTGATATGGGCGACAAGGCCCGATCCAAGGAGATCATGACCGCTGCCGGCGTACCCTGTGTCCCAGGATACCACGGCGCAGAACAGGCCGTCGAGGCTCTGCAGGCCCACGCAGTCGAGATCGGCTTCCCCGTCCTGCTCAAGAGCGTCAAGGGCGGCGGCGGCAAGGGAATGCGCATCGTTGACTCCGAGGCCGACTTCCCCGCCCAGCTGCGCTCCGCCCGCGCCGAGGCCCGTGCCAGCTTCGGCGAGGGTGGCGAGGTCATGCTGGTAGAAAAGTACGTCGTGCGCCCCCGTCACGTCGAGGTACAGGTCTTTGCCGACAAGCTTGGCAACTGCGTGGCCCTAGGCGAGCGCGACTGTTCCGTGCAAAGGCGTCATCAGAAGATCCTCGAGGAGAGCCCCGCACCGCTACTCGACGATGCCACGCGCAAGGATCTCTGGGCCAAGGCGAGGACAGCCGCTCTTGCCGTCGGCTATGTCGGCGCCGGAACCGTCGAGTTCATTCTGGACAGGGACACTGGCCGCTTCTATTTCATGGAGATGAATACCAGGCTCCAGGTTGAGCATCCCGTCAGCGAGATGGTTACCGGCACCGATCTGGTCGAGTGGCAGTTCCGCGTCGCCGCAGGCGAGGCCCTGCCTCTAACACAGGACGAGATCGAGGCGAGGATTGGGGAGAGGGGAGCTGCCATTGAGGCCAGGATCTACGCCGAGAGCCCTGAAAAGGAGTTTATGCCTGACTCTGGCAAGCTGGTCCACCTGGTTACACCAAAGACGGATGAGGATGTTCGAATTGACGCTGGCTTCATAGAGGGTGATACTGTGTCCTCGGCCTACGACGGAATGATTTCGAAGCTCATTGTGCGGGGCAAGGACCGTGAGGCGGCGATACGAAGGCTCGAGCTGGCGCTTCGCGAGTATGAAGTGGTGGGCCTCAGCACAAATATCGAGTTCCTGAAGAGGCTTTGCAGGAGTAATGCCTTTATCGACGGAGACGTCGAGACAGGATTCATCAAGAAGCACGGTGACGAGCTGTTCAAGCCCAGGGAGATCGACAACGAGGTATTCGTGCAAGCTGCTCTCGGACTGCTTACAGCACAGCTGCAAAGCGATATATCAAGGTCAGGCCCGCACGGCGAGGTGCTCGGATTTTGGCCTGAGAGCGCCTCCTCAGGCGAACGGAACTACGTCTTCAAGTGCATCGACCACTACAGCTCACAACAAGGCGAGGTTGTTCAGGCAAAAATCACACAGCGAGGCAACAATCTTTTTAGCGCAACCGTATCACGCAAAGGCCAAGAACAGCCCCAGGCCTTTGAGAATCTCGTCTGCGAGCCCATCACCTCTTCTATCACCCAATCCAACCCCACAAAGACCGCAGTGCGGACATTCTTTCCCCTCGAGAGACTGGACACAACCGTTGTGTCAGACCCGACTAACTCCCACAAGTTGAGCATCTTCCAGCACGGCCTGAAGACGGAGCTTCTGCTGCAGCAGCCTTCATGGTATGACAAGGCGCTGGGGCTGCAAGACGTCGCCGCCTCAGTAGTAGCGCCGATGCCGTGCAAGATTCTCAGAAACGAAGTCAGCGAAGGCGAAACAGTGGAAAAGGGAGCACCGCTTGTTGTGTAAGTCCAAACAACTATCAGAATCTCCTTCTGGCCCTCGGAATGTGTCAAGCATCCTGACGTACGAGGGAGGTTCAACCTTTTGTCTGACAGCGTAAACACACAGTATTGAGTCAATGAAGATGGAGACGGTAATTCGGTCACCACAGAGCGGTATCATCAAGAAGCTGGCGCACAACGAGGGTGATATATGCAAGGCAGGCACCGTCCTTGTCATGTTTGAGGAAGCTGAAGACAACAGCAATGCTTCGTCTTGAACATTGCAAAAGAAATAGTGCAAAAGAAATAGAGAACGAAGTGCAGACTTCGCTTTCCACTTCTCAATGAATTACATGTGGGGTTCTATAAACTATTTGCGCCCATACATGATGAAGAGTTAATGAATAATAGGCGATGCAATTACATAGAGAGCAATGGAACGTTTATTCATAAGCTTGGCGCATTCCTACGTTAGAGTTGTTGCTATTGGGCATTATGTTCAAGTATTCGGCTATGAACTCGAGTACGATTTCGCTCTCGTATTCCGTCTATACGAAGGCGAGGAAGCCCCTTGCCGGTTGTCCACACCAGCCAAGCAGTGCAACGCGACGTTAATTAATCAATGGTTCAAATGCGGATTGCAAGACGACCCCGAAAGTAAAACTCCATTAAGTTAAAGTATAAGAGAACCCAATGTGCGCTCCTATTCGACCTTAGGTACAATACAACAGATTTGAAGACCATCACTCCCATACAACCAGCACCAAAAGCACATCAATTCATCTCAACCGCCCTCCACACGGACAGCCCGGATACTGAAAATGGCTGCTATTAGTAACCACATGTAAGCAGCTTTGAATGCAGTCTTGATTGTGTCGACACGGAATCTCCGCTATTCTTAATCTGAACCTCGAGGGCCTGTCAGGCTGCAGATTTGGAGGCAGGCCAATCTTGCCCTGAACCATAAAGGAATATAATTACTTTCGATGGTGTTCTGATAGCTAACTCTGAAGACTCTAGGGTCGAAGACGAGGCTCACAAAGAGGCGAAGCCCTACATTTGGCGAGGCCCACCTCTCCCAGAGCTTCCTATCAGCAATGCGAAATTCGAGGAGAAGGCATTGAATCTGACAGACGTGAGGACTCTGGCCGAGGAAGACAAGCCCAAAGTTGATACCCACGGGTTTTGCTTCGTCACCCACAAGTCCAAATTTGTCGCAGACGTCCACAACGACAACGACGCAGCGCCATATGTAGATGAAATGGCAGATTATCTTAAGCGGTTTCTGGGCGTTGATACAGTCATAGGTTTCAATGCCAGGGTAAGACGGAACCCCAGAAGGAAAATCTGTGATGGTTACAGTGCAACTTATTCTCGTTATCATTTAGACTCGAAGTACAAATCCCGACCACAAGGTCACACCAGTCAGTATCGAGGCACACATCGATACCAACAAGGATAATGTCTGGGCTGCTATCTCGAGACCTCTCACCGAGGACGAACGAGATCAGGTACGAAGCGGAAAGCTTAGGGCCAGAATCTTCAACATCTGGCGCCCGAGAGTCAATCATTCCGAGGATTTCCCGCTGGCTGTTTGTGACCCCAACACACTCGACCTGAACCGTGATATCATCATGCTGGACAACACCACGCCTGAGACCCTAGCGTAAGTACCATAGGGACACCACCAACATTACACCACCCTGCCCCCTCCACCTAGTTGGTCACCCTGTCTGATCGACTCTAACACAACGTAAAAATAGTGAGCTCTCCTACGTCCGGTACAGCCCAGAGCACAAATGGTACTGGCTAAGCAACCAGACCCCAGACGAGTTCATCCTTTTCACCCAGTCAGACTCGCACCCCGCAAAGGGCCAGTTCAGGAACGACTTCAACCATGTTCCTCACAGCGCATTCCGCAACGAAGGTGCCCGCCCAGGCTGCCCACAGCGTCAAAGCATCGAGGCCCGCTTCCTCGTCCTGGAGCCCGCCCCATACAGCCCGCCTATCAGGAACCCGTCCAACCGGCCGCCACCGGAGACGAGGAGCATGCCGTACACCAAGTATATCAAGGCACCTAACGCGCTGACGGCGGAAGCGCCGGCGCCGGCCTCCAAGGAGGACAGGGGGATCAGGCTGGGGACGTATGTTGCCAAGAAGGTGGAGTTGAAGAGCGTGCCGGTCGCTGTCAAGGCGAATTGAAGGGGCTCACAAGCGCACGTGGTGGATTTCCTGGTCTCGGCGACAAGATTTTGTCTCCCGGCTTGCTATATTGTCAACGGAATTAGATCTAGACTGCTTCTTTGGCGATCTCTATGTGCAATGAGCCCATGATCTCTTGCTCTGTGCGAATATGTCCCCACCTGCGCATGCACACTGTCTCCAGGATCAATCCAGTTAGCCACGACAGGGGAAGAACAGAGTAGACTTGTTGCGAGAAGAGGAAAAAAAACCAGAGAAGTACCATCCCTTCGTCAGCGTCACAGTCTTGTTGTGTCAAAAACCGGACTACTGTCCTAAGACAAGCTGTGCTCCACCGAACCAGTAGTAGGCGCGCTCTGTGACAGGTTAGTTAGGGGTAGAGTACATATATTCGTGCCAGACTGGCGCTTACACACGGAAGGCTACCTAGGTACACACCAGGTCGAGATGACGGGGAGGACACGGAAACGATCCACCTGACAGCGGTGAAATAGCAGCTGTGGGCCTCCGCAAAAGGATGGTCTCTTGATGAACCTTCCATACCGCCAAAATCTTGGACACGGAGTTGGGCAAGGGCGGCGACAACGTCAGTGATATTAGGAGACAGGTAGTCAACGTAAATAAGTGGTTGTTAACCAAAAATTGAAATTGTTTTGGGCATGTGCAATTTCCAAGGACAAAGTGGGCAATTACAGCAGTAGCAATTGCTTTCGTCAGGGACCAAATTCTTGAACGATATCTTCAATAGCCAGAGATATCATAATCTTTGACGACTGGCCCCTGAAGATTCCAAGGCTGTTGTTGCAGGAGGCTAATGTCATTGCCGGATCCAATATGCATTGACCTTGTGGCTCGGGTTGTAGTGATCAGGCGAGCCGTTATCATACTGAATGCAATGCAATTGTGCGCAACAATACAATCATTGAGCCATCAATATCAAATGCAGTGAGACCAGCCGGAGGCTTGTAGGGTGACAGACAAGGAAAATTGTTTGATTTGACGTGTGATCTAGGATCAGAGAGTGTCACTACCTAGGTACTTAGTCCTCTTACCGACAAGTACCCTCGGCCCTTCGTCCCACTCTCGAGAGATACAAACTTGGCACAATCAGAACACCCAATGAAAACCTAATCCGTTTATGATGCGTAAAAATGTAGCAACCGTGGTAGCACTGACGGCGCTACGATGCTGAATAAGCCAGGTCCCATCCCCGGGACCCCTAAGGAGCGCCCAAAAAGCCCATGTCTGGTCTGTCCCACACATCATTGGAGGACGTGAGTACAGCAGACACTACCGATTTAGGCGTGGATCTCACCGAGAAACTCCTTGAGCTCCTCGTCGACAAGCTCGTGGATCTTCTCGGAGAACTTCTCGGCCTTGTTGGCAAATGACTCGCCGGCCGATGTAACCTTGCCAGAAATGACCTTGAAGTCGTTCTCGATGGCCTTCTCGAGCTCCGAGACGGACTCCAGGACCTTCTCATCAGCACTTTGCTTCTTCTCGTCGGGCTTCACAACGTAGCTACCGCCCTCGACGATGGATGTGTAGTTGCTGCAACCGCCGCCGTTCCAGGCAAGCAGGTTGGGAGTGTCCTTGGGAATATCAGTGAGGGCGTCGACGGTGGCAATGCTGATCATCTGGCTCTTGAGCTCCTTGGGAGTGATGGCTGCAACGGAGTACTCAGAGTCAGAGGCGGGTTGCAGCGACAGGTAGTAGGCGAGAAGACCACAGATGTGGGGCGAGGCCATGGAAGTTCCCGAGATGGTGTTAACAGCGGTCTTGCTTCCGATCCATGTAGACTGGATGCTCAGGCCAGGGGCGAAGATGTCAGTGCATTTTCCGTAATTGGAGAAGTAGGCACGGCTGTCGTCAATCGCAGAAGCACCAACGGTGATGGCCTTGTCAGCGGCAGCAGGCGAGTAGTTACATGCGTCCGCGTTGTCGTTGCCCGCAGCCACGGCGAAGTGGAGACCAGCATCGACGGCAGCATTAACAGCCTGGTCGAGCAGGTTGGTCTTGCCGCCACCGAGGGACATGTTGGCCACGGAGCCCTTGAAGCCCTTGCGCTTGCCGTTCTTGGCAGCCTTAACCTGCTCCTGGTGGGAAGTGGCAGCAAAGTCGACGCCGGCGATGACATCGGCCATTGTACCACTGCCATTCGAGCGGAGCACCTTGACGGCGTAGACGTTGGCCTTCTTCGCAACACCGTACTTCTTGCCAGCGATAGTGCCAGAGCAGTGTGTTCCATGGCCGTTACCGTCTTCGTCGGCATCACCGTTGGGGATGGTCTTGCCCCAGTGAGCGCGGCCCTCAAAGTCGACGTGCTCCGTGTTCGTGCCGGTGTCAATGACATAGGCGTCGACACCCTCACCACCGTCCTCGGCATAGAGGTATTTGTTGAAGGTACCGAAAGAGAGAGGGCTACGGTGGGAGACACGAGCCAGACCCCAGGGAGCCATCTTCTCGGTCTCGCCGTCACAAGACTCCTGGGCCTCATACTTCATCGTGTGGACGACTGTGTCTTGTTCGATGGCCTCAACCTGTTGGGAAACGCGAGGTCAGCAAGCGTGGTATTGGAATCACGCCCATGCCTTCGGTCTGCGCGGTGGCCCTCTCGAGAAGCCGCTGACAAAACTGCAGCCGGGCCTCCGATGGTGTTGATACCAAGCTCGAGGGGGCGGTGGATGGCTGGGAGTTGGACTTACATCAGGATGCCTTCGGATGTCCTCAATAGTGGCGTCATCAAAGTGACCAGCGTAGCCCATGAAGGCGCCGCCGATCTTGTACGTGTGCTTGAGACCCTCAAAGACAGTATCGACAAGTGGGAACTGACCACGCTTGCGCAGCTCAAGCTCGCGGGCCTCCTGGTTGGCGGAGTGAACCGAGCTCAGCCAGGTGTGGTGGTCGGCGGCATGTGAGTCAGTCACATGCTTCTTGAACTTGATAATGTAGCGGTTGGGGATGGCGTCGGCGTTGGACGAGCTCAGGATGGGAGCGACCCCATCATGGATGGTGCCGGTGCTGAAGGATGGAACGGCAGCTGCTGCAGCGCAGGCCACGAAGGAGAGGGCGGCGAAGCCTCTCATGGTGCCCGATAGTCTCTGAGAATTTGGGGGACGATAAGGAATGGAGGGTGGTCAGTGGATGTCTACCAGCGACGACAAAAAAGGTTGGCGATAAAGTAGGGGTCAAGACGACGAAGAATAGGCGCGAGGATAGGAGATGAAGAACAGAGGTCGTGTGGACGCGAGATACAGAAAACGATGATGGATGGTCAGGTTGGTTGTGTTGTGATGATGGAGGAGGAAGAGAAAGGACGAGGGTTTAAGTCGGCAGGTAAGGGAATAAGAGACCGAGGAGGCAGAGCAGGTTGATCAGCAGCCGCCAGCGTTGCGTTGTTGGGGCAGCTGCTGTCGTTATCAGAGGAAGGAAAGGCACGGGACCGGCGTTATCACCCGCTAAGGATGACGACTGACGACACCACGGGTGTGATGGCCCATTGCCAGACAGTACGTACCTCGTGCCAAGTGGGGAATCCCAGGCGCAAGTGGGGCCCCAAGTCGCAAGTACGTCTCGCCCGCCCGCCTGCCAGGCAAGTGGCCCCCGGGACCAGCTGTGAGCCAAGGCGGCTGGGCTGCTAGGCTGCTAGGGTGCGCCAGCTGCGACTTAGGTAAGGCGTATGCGCAGCTCACGGCTGCCTTGCGGAGCTCGCCTTGGGTGCGAGCGGCTAACCCCTGCCTGCCTGCGACCCACAGCAAGATGGGGCGGGTGGTTTATGGGGAAGGGAAGGACGCTGGTTAGCAGCAAAGCCGCACGCAGCTGGTGTACTATGTAGCAAGCCGTCTTGTAGTCTGTCTTCTGTGTTTGCTTTGTTCTGACTGCCTGCCTCTTCGCACAGTGGCAGTGAGTGGGCTGGAGGCAACCCTTCTTGGGCTTGTTTGGCTCGGAAACGGAACGGGGCTGGGACTCCTCTGGCCTGGGCTGGGCTGGCAGGGGCCTCTGGGAGCTTTCCCCGGACTCGCACTGGCAGGCAGGCAGGCAGGCAGGCTCCCTCGGCACGAGGCAGGTGTGGTGAGCTCTCCCCTGATAAGAGCTCCTGTACTGGGCCGCCCCCTTATCTACCGCACCTCCCTGCCCAGGTGCCCAGGTAGCTGCTGCACCTGCGTCGTTGCCGGACGCGACGTCAGACATCAGACTGGCACGGGACCTTTCTGTTTTGCCTGTTGTAGATGCAAGAATGGCACACTTTCCTGCCCACCATCATCCTGCGCCGTGGTCAGCAGCGCAAGCCTGCCGAAGCTACCTACTAGGTAGTACTTAGGTACGCTGCAAAGTAGGCCGGGCCAGGTACGGCGGCTGAGGTCACACACCACCTGGCCACTCTCGGGTGAACCTTATCTGGGTTGATGGGTGGTCGTCTCGACTCGTCCGCAACCACTTCCAACGACCAAGCAGCCAGGGTTTGCCACCACCGCCACAAACCCCCATACCGTCGTTGTGGCAGGAGCGGCTCACCACTCACTCCTTCGATGGTTCCTTTTTAGGGGCTCGCAACAACTACGCCAGAATCCTGGCTTCCCTGCCCCTTTACCCGCTCCTCCAGCTCCTCCAGCGCGGAACGGGAGGCTTGCAGATCCCGGGGGCACCTTGGAAGGTCAGATGGACGCGCTGATGCCTCCACGTGCCATGAGGCCGAACTGGTCCCCCACACACGCACGCACCCTCATCTAGTGCGTGCTTGCCCGAGTCAACCAAGTACGAGGCAACAAGGAACCCATTGTCCATCTGTAGAATGACTCGAGAATTGCATTTCTCGCTCAGGAATCAAAAGCCCCCTATGACGCCTATCTCGACGATCCAGTCGGGCCCCACCCCGTCCTAGCGGGGACATCTGGTCCCCTAAGCCCGGCCTGCACACGGACCGAGAAGCATCTTGTACACCGCACTATGCAGGGCAATATTTCATGTGATGATTGTCGCTGCCTCACCGAGTCTTGGAGAAATAGGGGCAGAATTCTCCAGCCGGATGTTCAAGCTTGTTGCCAGACAGCCAGACCAGGCTGGTTTGAGATGGCCTCTTGGCTTGTGCTATCATCATTGGTTGTGGGCTCAGATGCATACCTACAGCACCACATTTCCACTCTTGGTGCACTCAGCTTTCCCACGGAACACTTGCACGAGCGCGGCTTCTTCTCACGCATATTGATCACTACATGGCTCATTGTGCCGTCCATCTATGAAACTTCTCAGCATGACAGCACCGCCAGGCAGAAACCCCCCGGCCACCAGAGCATTGTACGTTCTGCATCCACTGATCCGAACTTGCCGTGATCTACTATGGAAAGTGCCGCCGGTGGAGCCACTCGGGCAGTGACCTGAGGGCTGGCCATATCAGCCTCAAATCAGCCTCGAACACAAGATACCACGGATACGGCCTTCTGAACGCTACTCCTCGGAAATATGCCGTCGAGAGTTGAGCATTGGCAGCCCTCCATATCCTCCTCTCCTCGAAAATGGCTATGATTGTTGTCGCGAACCACATCACCAAGACTAGCAGAACCACGCACGCAGCCTCCCACATCGGGAACCTGGCAAGCAGAGGGGGTGCCACGTTCCATCCCGCAAAGTGCGTCATGGTCAAGTAATAGCCATATACACAACAGCTGTATGATGCGGTCGCGAACCAAAGCATTATCGTCGAAAAGTAGCGGACGGCCAGGAATGGGACGAGACAGACAGCAGCTATGAGATTCCACAGCGCCGTCAGATACCACATAGCTCCATCTCGAGGTACTCGTCCTGGGATGAAGGCTACTTCAGGCCCGGGGGCCGGGGGCTCTGGCCCAATAGGAGGGTTCTCGTCCCCGCTGTCGCCTCCTCCGGCGGCAGCAGGTCCTGGCCCAGCCGGGTCGAGACCTAGTGCATTCATCACACCCCGGATGATATCCGGAGGCGCTTCGCCTGCGCGAGGGATTGGCCGTCCCGCCATGTTCCTACAAACGTAGAAGGCGACCTGTGGCAAGTCACCAGCCGGAGGCTCGCCATATGCACCTCTGCCGCAGCAAGGACATCTCCCGCCACGCCGGCCGGCAGGCGCTACCACCGGCGGGGGTTCCACGGGCAGCCCTTCTACCCCTGAGGCCTGTTCCGCTGGCGCCCGGATTGGTACGGTCTCTGCTTGCTCGCGTGGGGCTGGTGCGGCCCCGGCTGAGCCCTCTGCCGCTGAGCCCGGCGCCTGCCCGGCCTCTGCTTGCTCGCCTGAAGCCGGGGCGCCAGGCTGATCGCCCTCCGCGCCCGCTGGGTACGGCGTATTTGGCCTGTCGGTGTTGTTCTCCTCGAGGTTGCCGGCTGCGGACAAATCAAGCGGAGCGGGCCTCCTGCCGCCGCTCCCTTCTGCTGCCGGCTCATTGTCTGCAAATCTCACACTACGGCCGCTACCGGTACTGCCCCGAGACCTTGACGAAGCCGCCCTTGAGGAGCGTGCCGCGGTAGGTGGCGGGTTCCTGAGAGCAAGCTCGCAAGTACAGCCGCAGGTTGGCAACTCGCCCAGCTCCGGGGGAAAGCGGAAGTTTGGCACGCAGTCACCACATGGCCCGTTGGGATGCGTGGCCAGCCATCCCGGTATCGCGCGGAGAGGCACGGGATTTACAGTAGCAGGTTCTCCCCCAGGCGGTGGTGTCCTACCACCACCTGAATTGTTACTGGAAGCAATCGACTGCCTGCTACCGGCCACTGATTGTCTACCGTCGGCCTCTGAGCGTCTACTGCTGGCCCTTGATTGTCTCCCGGACCCAGGTGACTGGCTCCTGGCCGGCCATGATGATCCTGATGATCCTCCGCTGTCATGTGCTGCTAATAATTCATCAGCGAGATCCCGGATAGGTGCCGCTGGGCCTGCGTGCGAACCCGATCGACTCCGTGCGATGCCAGTCGGTGAGTCTGCTCTTTCGCTGTTGCTCCCGAACAAACTGCCCAAAAGGCCACTTCTCGCGCGGCCAGGTGGAGAGGCTTGTGCCCGTTGGAGGGCCGCGACTCGGGCCAGGAGCTGGGTCTCGTTCTCCCTGATTTCATCTCTCTCTTGTTCGACTAGATTTCTCTCGGCAGTGAGGTCGCGGAGTAGAGTCCCCAAAATGGCTCTGGATAATTGAGCGTTGACTGAGAATGGCGTTGCATTGGCATCCAAGGTTCCAAAGTCTACGTTGGCATTATCCTGGAGCTGTCGCGCAAGAACCTCATGCTGCATGAGATGTCGCACGACGTTCGTCACTGTTTGCAAGGCACGCCGTCGATTTGGGGACATAGGAGGCGGATCTGCTCGCGGTCTGGTGTCGTTGAATTCGGGAGGTTCCTCGGAGTTGTCTCTACTTGGCCGCTGGTCTACGGCACCCTGTCTTGCCTGGTCTGCTCTGCACTCGCTCAGTTGCTGCTCGTAATAACCCCTCTCCAGCTCGGTCTCCTGAATTCGCGCATTGAATGCCGTCTGATTCGTATTCATCTCGGCGCGCAATGCACCAATTGCGGCTTCGTGATTCTGCTGCACTTGCTGCGCTTCGTCTTCGAGCCTATTCACTTCTTCATTGGTTTGCTGACGTTCTGCTTCCATGGCCAGGATTGTGTTCACGAGGTCGTCCCTCGGTCTCCTCTCAAGTGCCTCGCGCGTCATAGGGGCCAGCTCGGGTCTTGATGCATTAGACGCCAATGATTGTGCTCTGGAGAGACGCGAGCTGTCTCGCTGGCGTTCCCTGGGGGCGGGGGCGTCGTCAATGAGGGTTATTATATCATTAGTTGTGTTCACCACAAAGTTTCTCTCGTCCGCGAGTGCGTCTGTCACGATGTCTCTGATTGCGATGGTTCCTCTTCGCGCTTCCCCGATGATCTGGTCCTGTAAGGCACGCGGAATGTTTGCTGCGGCTGCTCCGACCACATCTCTCACGCCTGCCACCCCTTGATTTACCAATTGTTCCAGCGCATCGGCGCCGAGCTGAAATCTCCAACCTCTGACCCTTTCTAAGCGCGTCTGGAATTCCTGCTCATTTCCTACGACTTCATGTGCCCTCAGCTGGTCGTATAATTCGAGGAAAGCGCGATTACGTCTCCTGAGCTCCAACTCGGGATCTACGGCCGTGGTAGGTAGACTTCCTGAGTTTCCACCAGCACTCCCTGGCCCAAAAGGACTGGGCCGACGGCGTGGCCCACCCAGAGGCGTAGGGCCCTCGTAACCCCCTATGCCCTGGAGAAGGCCACCAAGATCAGTATTGATTGAAAGCCCTGTATCGGTACCTGTCGGCCGGGAGCCGTTGCTGCCTCCTGCCTGGGCCGATTCTGCGCCCACTTGCGGACTGTTGCTTTGGCTATTGATCTTTGCGCGGTAGGGGCCCGTGAGCCTGCGGCCTGGTGTTCTAGAAGCGGGAGATTCTGACTCCTCGCCTGGTGCTCCAGAAGCGGGAGATTCGGACGCCTCGCGTGGTGCTATAGGAACGAGATTTCCTGGCTCCTCCGCAAGAGAAGCAGGCCGAGACCCAGCTGCTATTGACGTGTTGGACCTTTGCGGCCGATTGCCATTGCTCGCAGCCGTGGCTGTGGAAGAGCGTCTCCTGTTGCCGCCAAACATTCTTGTTATCCAGCCTGTGGATTGTCTCGTTGGTTCATTTCCAGATGTCGAGGGTGCTTGTCCTGAACTCGAAACCTGGGATTGCGTACCGGGGTTTCTGGCGATTGTTCGGCGCACGGGTGCAGCCCCTTGACCATCCTCCTGCTGCGCCTCCTCCGTAACAGTTGTGTCTTGTGTGCCTTCCGTGTCCAACCCTCTTTCAGGGACGACTGTTGGCTCAGGAGGCGGACCGCCGTCTATACCAGAAGCCGGGCCGTAGTCTTCGTGGCCCACCTCCTGAAAGTCATAAGGAGGCAGCCGTGTGTCTCCTTCGCCATCATCCCCGCCTGTATTCGACATCGCGACTGCGAAGAGTGGTGTTTGAAGCCAGTGGATCGCTGATGTAGATCTTCTGCAACAATTCGCTCGCAGGCAACTCTCGCGGCCTCTAACAAAAAGCTTTGAACTAGTGACCTCGCCACCTTTCCGGTACTTCGCTGCCCAAAGACCCTCTTATGCCGTTGCCCCATCCCATTGTCCTGTACACATGTAGTCGCACGTTGGTTAGAAAAGAATACTCCCAATGCAGTAAAATTGACGGTAATTAAACGAAAGCGGCTATTCGGAAGAGTGGCGAAGTGGGAAGCAGGACTGGCAGCTTTGTGTTGTGCTTATGAACGCAAGGGGCATCCCGTCCGCGACAAGCCGTTGTCAACGGATCCGGCCAACAACCCGAAAAATCACTTGACGCAGCTTATCGCACGTTCAAAAAGTTTGCCTCCTGTCGTGACATATTCTTGGATTCGAATCCATAAGACATCATGCATAGCCTGCAGCCGAAATCGACACCGCCGGTCGAATAGCGCGCGGAAGTGGTGCGCCTCTTGAGAAGATGTTCGTCAACAAACAAACAAAACCCGCAACACATCACGATGACTTTGATGGCTGGCTGATTGCAATACTAGCCAGCCCGTTCCCAAACGCCGAACGCCTTTGCTCCAAATCCGGTGGCCATGGCTGCCTAATGCTCCGCAAGATTGGGCGTGCCGCAAGCAAAGTGTAATGTCCCGCTAACCTGCTAGTTCAGCTGTACCAGCCCCGCGCTCCTGGACCTTGTGTTTGCGACTCTTGTCTGTGTTCGATCATGGGCTCCTTGATGTTAAAGGCTTGTGTAAGATCTCTCCACGTCGGCATATCAATTGACATGATTGCCTGCCGCTTCATGGTCCCGTGATTGGACACGGAATTCGACGGTTGTCCCTTTTCACCAGCGCTGGATGGGCCTAATCCATGTTAGCCAGGGCGTAATCAAGTGGGCCATTGGTGTTGATACTCACAAAGAGACGGCAGCCCATTCTCCTCGAAATGCACCTCCACCATTCCCTCGCGAATCAAGAAGCTCACGTAGAACATGTTCTCCACCGTCTGACCAAAAGACCTGGGGTTAACGCAGAATCGTACCAGGTCTATGTTGCCTGTCTCGGTGATGCCCAGTATTTCCATTGCCCTTTCCATCTGCTCCCCATCGATGCTGTCGTCGTCCTGCATCCGCTGAAGCTCCTGTATTGCCGTGCCTCTCACAGACTTGAGCTGTTTCAAAATCTTATTGCAAATTGCCGTCAGGTCGTTCTCGTTCTTTGCAAGGTCCTCGGTATTTAACACCTCAGGCCGAACCTCCTGCAGGTCGCGTACCCGCAGGGGAGCTGTCCTTGTAACCAGCTTGCGGACCTTCTTTTGCACCGATAGGGGCCCAAGCAAGAAACCTGACAGTGCTGGTCTTCGTACGTTGGGAATACAGGCGTACCGCCCGAGGTGCGCCCAGTCCATCATATCACCGCCTTCCTCGTCGTCCGAGGCGTCATCATCGGATCCAATCGCGCCTCGTTGCGCACCGGCCCGACGGTTGCGCTGGGTGTGTGATAGCTCCTCGTCTGCGTCGTCCGCTATGCCAGCGCCTCGGCGCATGTACGTGATGCACTTAGACACGAACTCGTCCGTGTCAATGCCATTGCCCAGGTTCCCTGCGGTCAATTTCTGCAGCCTACGGCTCTGGAGATCGGCTAGCGTGACGAGGGCCTTGGAATCGATAGCAGCTTCGGCGGTCTGTTTTATCTTCTTGTTGATGTCCTCGAGGCGGGAGAGGGCTTCCGAGACTTTTGTAGACCCGACCTGCATGTAAGCCTCTGCATTCTCATGCATGTCTCTCTCGAGGTCGCGGATGCTCTGCTGGATCTCGCGACGCTCCGCGAGCGACTGCTCTGGGTCGTATTTGCTTGCATCCTCGTCCCAATCCATATTTGTGGTCAAGAAAAGTGAGGGAGTCTAATAAGGAGGTAGGAGGGTCAAGACTTGAAATTTGCAGAAAAGAACAAAGAAGTTGAGATGAAAGAAGCCTGGATGATCAGGAAGTTGGACCCTGACGCGACTGGCCGGTGTGAGACGCGTCTAGGTAAAGTGCTGTCGGGGGCCATAGCAGGCCGTGGGGAGGCGCTGTGGCGCGACAGGGTCCGCCCCTGCCTTTAAGAGCTCCCCACGTCCGATAAGGCAGGCTAATCGGAAGGTCATTACCAGCTTAGGCACGTACTGTTAGCACCGATGTGATGATCTCACTACTAGGTAGGCAGACCGGTAAGAGGGTGCACCTCGCATTCCTCTTTTGACGATTTTCACCACCGTGTTTTCGACTTGCGCTGGCTATGATTCAACACCTGAGATGAGGATCGAAGCGCCTGGCTTCTGAGTACTCCCGATACAAAAGCAGTCGGGGCGGTAGCAAGCCGAGACGTCAAACGATGGAGCCCTTCTCCTTCGCGAGCTCTGAGGCTGTCCAATATCCTGTCAGGGTCCGGATGTAAGTTTGCCTCCACGGCCGGAAATTTCACTTACATATGACTTCCGATGCGTCCCCAACTGTACTAACCCCCTCCAGAATCAACTTGGAAGGCGACGAAACCCCCTACCAGTTCTCCACGCTCCTCGAGAAGCCAGAGCTTCGCCACATCGGCTCTAACACCAGCTCCCACTCGGATCTCTATGTCACCGTGCAAGTTTGGGCAGGCTCGAAGCCCCTTACTGTCCCTGTCCAAACAGCATATAAAGCTTTTAGGACAGAACGAAAATGGAATGAATGGCTGACTCTGCCAATAAACTACTCCAACCTGCCCATCAACTCGTGCCTTGCCCTCACAATATGGGATTTGTCTCCCACTGGGGGCACCAATGCCCAGGGACATGCCATTCCCTTCGGCGGCACCACGATGCCGTTGTTTGATAAGGATAATCAGCTTCATAAGGGCCGCCAAAAATGCCACGTCCACAGACACAAGCTTGCCGACGGCAACGACAACACAACTACGCCGGCAGTCGAAGGGAGAAGAAAGTTGGGAAGGAGAGGCGAGGCCATCGTCGTCGATAAGGACGCTGAAGAGATGGACAGAATGGAAATACTTTTCAAGAAACACGAAATGGGCGAGATAGCCAAGGTAGACTGGCTGGATCAGCTGGTCTTCCGTGGCTTCGAGAAGCGTAACTTGCAGGTTGCGAAAGCATCCGTCAAGGATTTGGAGCGAAAGCGTGCACACAAAAGCATCACCAAGGATAATAACGGAGATATCGCGCAAGATACGGTCCAGGATGGAGATCCTAGTCCTAGTCCCTCCAAGTTCACGCTCAACGTAGAGCTCCCCCGTTTCGACTTCCCAGTCGTCTTTGCCGATCACGAGTACGCCCCGCCACCAATATCCTCGCTACAACATCTCTCGGCCTCACAGTCTAATATTCAGCTGAAACCACCACCAGAAGTCATGTATGGGCCCGGTATCGACGGAATCGGTGTATCAGATGGCGTGGGGAGCCGATTGGTCCGGGTTTACGACCCAGAGGTCGGGCAGAGAGACAATCCAGCAGAGAGCAAGCACAGGCGGCTCGTCCGGAGCCAGCATAGACACGGGATCTTGGACAAGGACCTCAAACCGAATGCGAAGACGCGAGACGAGCTCAACAACATCATGGAGTACTCTCCAACTCAACAGCTATCCCCGGAGGAGAAGGACCTTATTTGGAAATTCCGGTACCACCTAAACCGGGACAAGAGAGCGCTTACCAAATTTGTCAAGTCGGTCAACTGGCAGGACCAAAGCGAAGCCAAACAAGCTGTGCAAGTCCTCGGAAGATGGACGGACATTGATGTGGATGATGCTCTGGAACTACTAGGACCGACGTTTGACAATGCCACTGTGCGGGCCTACGCCGTCCGGCGACTGCATAAGGCGGACGACGATGAGCTCCTGCTTTACCTTCTTCAGCTCTGCCAGGCCCTCAAATTCGAGCATATTTCTCCCGAGTCTGGTCAAGAAGTCACACAGGACTCATCGTTGGCCCAATTCCTGATTTCCCGAGCAGTCAACAATTTCATACTCGGGAATTACTTCTACTGGTACCTGATGGTAGAATGCGACGACATGAGCGACGACCAAGCACCTGAAGTCCGAAAGATGTTCCAGAAAGTGGCCTTTGATTTCATGACCGAACTCGAAAAGCGCACTGACGGCAAGGAGACCAGGAAGCTGCTTTTGCGGCAAGCTGAGTGGATTGCGATCCTGTCCAGGATTTCTATTGAGATCAAGGAGTCAAATGAGACGATACCTCGAAGAACGGACCGGGTCAAGCACTTCTTGGCTGACCCCAAGAACGACCTTATTACTATTGACCCGCCCTTACCACTGCCGCTTGATCCGTCCGTAAAGATCGTCGGCGTGGCGCCTCAGGAGACAATCGTTTTCAAATCATCGCTTCATCCTATCAAAGTGGCCTTCAAGACCACGACGGGACAAAACTACCCCATCATCTTCAAAACGGGTGACGACTTGCGGCAGGATCAGCTCGTGATCCAGATCATCACCCTAATGGACCAGCTTCTACAGAAAGAAAACTTGGACCTGAAGCTTACGCCCTACAAGATTCTCGCTACGAGTACGAGTGCGGGTCTGTCCCAGTTCGTCCCCTCGATGCCCTTCCAGAATATCGTGACCAGATACAAGAACGCACCGGTCCTTGCCTACCTCAAACAGAACAACCCTGACGACAAGGCACCTCTCGGCCTGCGCAAAGAAACCCTTGACACGTTCGTGAGATCGTGCGCCGGCTACTGTGTCATCACGTATATCCTGGGAGTCGGCGACCGGCATCTGGACAACCTCCTTCTTGCCCCCGATGGGCACTTTTTCCACGCCGATTTCGGTTTCATCCTTGGCCGCGACCCCAAGCCCTTTGCGCCGGCCATGAAGATCTCCAAGGAGATGGTTGAAGCCATGGGAGGCACCAATAGTGAGCACTACCGCCAGTTCACTCAATACTGCTACCTGGCCTACGCCGCATTGCGAAAGTCAAGCAACCTTATTCTCAACCTGTTCAGCCTGATGGTGGACGCGAACATCCCGGACATCAAGCTCGAGCCGGATAAAGCGGTTGTTAAGGTCAAGGAGAGGCTGCAGCTCGAGCTCAACGAGGAGAACGCCCTCCGGCATCTGGCAAGGGTGATTGATGATAACCTGTACGCGTATGCGCCAGTGATGATAGATCGTTTGCATGCGATGACACAGGCATTCCGAGCCTGAGGCGAGCCCTCCAGCCTGTCGTGGGCCGCCCCTGTTTCAGACAGTCGTTGGTGTAATGAACTGTGGCCTGCACCAATGGGAGTACGGGGGTCATTATGCTACTTCTATGTACAGTGTTGCCTGCGTTGATACCCTCTTGAGCGAGCACAAAGTGCAGCCTCTTCGGCTTTCTGTGATTGCACCTGCCCGCGCCCCATGGCATCCATTGCAAAGATCTCGGTGATGCGGTGCTAGATCACGAAGGCCCTGTTGTGTGCTTTCACGCATCACCAAACACGAACACACCCTTGCCGGCTCTGAAACCCTGCAGCGTGCCCTGGACCGCCTCCCTCAGAGTGGCCTCCTCGGTCTGCCAGTTCCACTCGACCTCCTGCACAGGCGCGTCCCTGAACTTGCCGTCCCTGATCAGTCCCAGTATCTCGTTGACAGTGCGTTTCTTGCCCTCGCGGTCGGCGTTGGCCCAGCGGCTCAGCCAGAAGCCCTGGAACCGCAGATCTCTGAATATGAGCAGGCCGGTAGGCAGCATGACGGGCTGCTTGGACATGGCGCCATAGGTGACGAGGGTGCCGCTCTCACTGAGGCACTTGGCCATGGCGGTGGCGGACTTGCCGCCGACGCAGTTGAGGCCGAGCGTGACAGGGTCCCTGCCGCCGCGGGTGAATTCGTCTCGCAGGCGGGCCGTGAACCCCCTGTCGAGGAACTCGGCCTCGGTGACGACGGCGGTGGCGCCGAGGTCCAGCAGCTCGCGGCGCAGCTGCTCGGTGGCGGTCTGGTCCTCGCGCTCGCGGATGACGTTGATGCTACGCAGGCCCCACAGGCGGCCCAGCTGGATGGCGGCGCGACCGACGCCGCTGTTGGCTCCGTTCTGGATGAACCATGCGCCGCCGGCGGCCGAGGGGTCCCTCTGGAAGGTCTTGACGGACTGGCCGATCAGGTCGACGTAGTCCCGCAGCATGCGGTATGCGCTGCACGGGTTCACCGACACCGTGGCCACCTGGATGGGGTCGAGCCCGCTCTTGTCGACCTTGAGCAGCGACGCCTCGGCGTTCTCGACGAGGGCGTGTGTGCGCCAGGTGCCGAACCCCGTTGACGCCGGGATGCACCAGTCGCCCTTCTGGAGGCCGGTCACGCCGGAACCCACCGACAGCACCTCGAGGCAGCCCTCGTTTCCGGGGATTGAGGAGGGCTCGGATGTGCCGATGGACGTGTCGTAGGAGGGCTTGGCGCCGTAGGTGCCCTGGACGGTGTTTACGTCTGCTGGGTTCACGGGGGCGGCGAGGGTGCGGACGAGGACCGAGTGGGAGGGAATCTGCGGCGAGATAGAGTGGTTGTGTAGCCTGGCCGGTGAATCAGCAATTGCATCGAGTGACTGGGCGGTTGACGGCCTCGAGACAGGCATGCATACCGGAGCACGTCGGAGGGCTCGCCGGGCTTGGAGAAGACGAGGGCCTTGGCTTGTGTGTAGCCATATGGGCCGGATTTGTGACGGACGGAGGCAGCGCCGAGTGGTCGGGAGCTGCTCTGGCATGCGCCGGCAGCTCGTGGGCGCAAGAGTGTGAGGTTCAGGCAACGAGCCGGTCTGATCGTGGCCATTGTGAAGCTGTCAGGGGACTGCTTCGCGATGGGAAACCAGGTAGTTTGTTGTTGGGAATTAGGGGGCCCGTGGGGGACGCCGGGGTGTTGGGTGCTACAGTGCCTTTGGGGTAGCTATGCGGCCGGTGTAGGCGGAGCTCCGTTGAGGCTCTTGGGATGACGTCGGCTCGGCGCAAAGGAGCTCTCAGAAGGCGGGTATCGAAAGCCCAAAGTACCAAAGTACCCGAGATCCAGCTACCCCTGCTCCCGGCCTTCAGGGTCGGGCCTGGCCGTGACTGCTGTAAAAACTTATTGACAGAACCGACCAAGTACAACGTGCTCAGCCTTCTTTGAGAAGACCACTTTCTTTCGCCTTATTTGACGAATCTGGGTTCCATGCTTCTTATCGGCAATTCACCAGTCCCACTTTTGAATTTTTGTGTCACACGGATCGAGTCTTGACCGGCGTTTGTTTTAGACGAGGGCTGTCTCTCAAGTTGGTCCGTCGGGAGTGGGAACATGCCTCGGTGAACACGCACGGTATTGGGTATCCTTCTCGACCAAGGGACTTACTTGGTGCACGTCCATAGGAGATGGCATCTGTATTGTCCGAGACTGCAGCAAACGCAGCCAAGGCCGCCTTCTCATCTGCCACCCTCAAATCCGCAGCGCCTTTCACACCTCGGCAGACCTTTGAAGTTTCGTCTTCAATAGTCCGCTCATACTTTCTCGGACACCATCATGCCGCTTTGTCGCGTATGCGCCGGACGCTTTCCAACGTCGGACTGGTCATCGAATGCCGAGACATGCGGGTCCCCTTGACCTCCTGGAACCCCCTCCTGGAATCATCCCTCATGTATGGCAACTCCACAAACTTCGGCCGAGGTGGCGACAAAGGCTTCGTGGCTGGTGGCAGCGGCAGGCCCTCCCGCCCACGTATCATCGTATACACACACAAGGACCTCGTGCCGCAAGCCGAGGGAAACAGGATCGCCCAGATCCTGACCAGCTTCCACGAGCAACATGGGGCAGGGAACACCTCCGTGTTATTCCACGGCGCTGGCAACGAAAACAAGAGCACCAAAGAACTGCTAAAAGAAATCAAGCGTGTGGCGCAAGATGACGACAGCATCACAGGCCTGCGAGCGCTGGTCGTCGGCATGCCCAACGCAGGCAAGTCGTCACTCCTCAACCGCCTGCGGTCACAGGGCAAGCCAACACGGGGCCGCGCCTCCAAGGTCGCCAAGACGGGCTCCGAGCCGGGCGTCACGCGGAAGCTCGGCACGCCGGTGCGCATTATCGCCGGGGATGACAATTCGGAGGGTGTTTTTGTCCTGGACACCCCCGGAGTGTTCATCCCCTACGTACCGGACGCTGAGGCCATGCTCAAGCTCACGCTTGCCGGCTGCGTCAAGGACGGTCTCATCTCCTGGGTCACCGTCGCAGACTATCTCCTCTTCCATCTCAACCGGTTCGACCCAACCGGCAAGGTCTACGCCGAGTTCTGTGAAGAGCCGACCAACGACGTCCACGAGTTTCTGAGGGGCGTGGCCAGGCGTACGGGGAAGCTCATGAAAGGCGATGAGGAGTTCTTGGAGGGCGCTGCGGATTGGGCGGTCAGGAGGTGGAGGAACGGTATGCTGGGGCAGTTCGTCCTCGACGAGGTCACCTGGAATAGTCTCGAGGCAGCCAAGACACTGAGCCTGGAGCCACCGTTGAGTATGAACCAGGCGAGGAAGCGAGAGAAGGAGGCGAGAAGAGATAGGGCGATGGCGAAGCATGCCCAGAAATAGAATACGTCAGACGGCGGGAGAACCTTAGAGAGAAATGATACCCTACTCCACAGCACCACTCATGAGGCATCTCCTCAGGCTGACACTGAATAGTGCTCTATGTTTTCGTCCCATCATGAGCTAGACGGGACGCATAAGAGTTGGCATAGAGTCCCCTCAATCAAGGGGATGCAGCCAGTTGACGGATATACCATCGACGACCGTATCAGCCAGAGAGATACTGCTACGGCGGCCGTGGTCGCGCTTCAATGTGTTGCGGAGGGCTGTCTGGGACTCAAACCAAGCGATCGAGAGAGGGGTGGAAGGGTTCCTCTACACACTTCCCGACGACCACTTTGAGGCTACCAAGAATTCACTTGTCGAGGCTTACCGGGAAGAGTAGAGGCGTCTCCGAAAAGGGACAGACAAGGGTGCAACCGAGAAATCTTAACATGATCAACCTTCGCAGCAGTACATCGAAAGATAATCGGCGCGGATCTGCTGCCATCAGAATGGATGTGCAGAGATGCGAGATACAGTGACTTTGTGGGCGAGACTCTGGCCACAGCAAGATGAGCGAAGGTTGAGCTAAGGGTTCAGCCTGTCGTGGGAGGAGAATGAGAAAAGGGAAAAATTTCAAGGTTTTGAAAGGCAGGCAACGATGGGGAGGCCAAGGTCTATTTAGACGGCGCAATGGAGAATGGCCGCAGCACAGTCGAGGGCGAAAGGTGAGCAAAGGCTGCTCCTTGCTGAGCTAGCTTGACTACTCAGTTCGCCTTCCTGATTGCTGTCTGCAAGTGGACGCATGCCCTGAATGATTTCTGGCGAAATAAGTTCACAGCGAGCTCTTTGAGGGCCCAGGTAAAGATTGATGTGGATTCGCCGCGGATTTTGCGAGTCAATCTCATGCTGCTGCAACCATTAGACTTGTCCTGGCGTGATAGCATTCGCATGCTCTCCCTAGAGCGTGGAAGGACAAAGAGGGTCCAGCTCCGCCAAAAGGGAAAAAAAGGAAAACAATTTTCAGGTTACCTTGCAAGAAAGGCATTATTTTGCGACATGATTTCTCTAATCTTGCTCACCACTCCCCTCCCCCCCGGAATCAAGTCGAAACAGCCAGTCCAAGGCGCAAAAGGTACTGTTAGATATTTTCTAATCAGAAGTATCCCATTAGATGGCTTCGTTGGTCACTGTCACAGGAAGTCCACCATCTCTGGCCGTGCAATGGTTTCCTCGCACAAACGATACTCGAGGGGTTCTGCCAACATGTCTGTGACTATACGTCTTCAGAAAGGGGCTAGTCGATTCCACCCGCCAGGACAAAACTCCATCGAATAGTACCCACCCGTTTTCGTCCCATCACGCGTGGGTATCAGCGTTCACCCTGCTCAAGAACACTGCAGCCTCGGCTATCTCACTCCTTAGTGATATGCGCATGACTTTTGGCACATGAACATATCTTGCTAAGAAAATGTGAAAGACCACAACGGGATCCCTCAGGTGTTGAATGCCGGCATTATGCAATAATTCATATATCAAGACCGTCTTGGCCCATCCCAACAGACGCCACTGAGCTCGCATAAATCATGACACTCCTCCCTAGTAACAAGCACGAACCCGTCAAACGCTTCGCGTACCAAATAGGAACCGGACAACGCGGAGCTCAGGAGGCGAACTCTTGTTGCCACTTGATCAAGTCGGTCGACAGACGCGCCATCATCTCCATGGACGAAAGGTCTTTGAAGTCTCTCTGCTCTCCTATCGCGTGAGAGCTGGATCCCAATTCGCCATTAGCGAGCTCCGACGCCTTCTTCTGTCCCGGACGAGAGGCAATACCGGCCGAGTGTGGAGCCACGCCTTCGACAGGCTTGGGACTGTCGCTGTTCGGTGGGGTTGCCTCTCCAGCCATCTCGACTTGTGTCCTGGATATATAGTCCAGCATTGCGCCGGCCTTCCGTTTCATGTCAGTCATCGACACCTTGCTATTAAATCCGCCCTTAGCCCGCGAGTGTGGCTTGTGTGAGGCCTCGCCCAATTTGGCATGATGCCCGTGTCCAGTGTCGTGTCCCTGTACATCTCTCGACTGAGACCGCGCCGGAGACGTCTCGTCGCGTATGTCTCGATCCTTGGTGTATTGATTCCTCCCCTTGCCTTTCTTAGCTGGAGCTCGTTTGGGCTTCGATGAGCTCTGGGCGGGTGTGTGTGTCGGAGGCGTATCCGGTGCCGGCTGTGACGAAGGTGGTGCCTCGACTGTGAAGATTGTCTCTGGCTTAGTCTCAATCCCACCTGTTGATGTTGCCGTCGCTGTGGCCGTCGTCGTCGCCTTCTCGCCTGTCGACCGGCTGGTTACCGTGCGAGTTGCCAATGGCAATTCCTCCGAAGGATCTGAATCTGTGTCCGCTTGAGCCTCCGACCCCTTCACAAGAATCGTAGATACGGGTGTGCTACCATCAGCTCGCCGGCGTTCTGCCCGACCGCTACGTTTTTTTGCTGCTTCAGCCCTTTGCCGCTCCCGTTCCTCCCGTTCCTTCTCCTTGTGCTGGCCCTGGTTGCGAGTCACCAGGTTACGGGACTTCTTCGATCCACTCCTGTTGTTTGAGGTTTCTTCGGAATCCTCGAGGGGTTCTGCCTGCTCATTGTTGTCTTCCGCTGGCGACGGGGACTTGGACTTTGTCCGTTGCCTCTTGCCATTGTCTTGTTTCCTACAACATCTCTTGTCAGTCGCTCATTGCGTTGCGAGGCAAGAAGTAACATACTCTTCGCTGTCGTCGCGGCCACGCTTGGATCTCCTACTACCACTAGCACTTTCAATTGCACTGTCTTGGCCAACAACCTCCTTGCTGGCCTCAATGGCGAGGCGAAGCTGCTCTTCCTCGTCATAAGCTGCGTCCCTGCTGTTCATAGTAGACCTTCTCTTCGATGCCTGAGTGATCGACGACTGCCGACCACTTCTCGTTTCCCTCTCTTTGCTGTCTTTGTCCTTCGGAGACCGTGAGCGGGTAGTGGACTTTCGGTGGTTAGGAAGGATAGGAAAGTAGTGTGAATAGCGTTGTCTGAGAGACGGAGTCAGTTTAGCCAACAGCAACACAGTGACCAGGTGATCATTGACACCCGCGCCCCAGGAGTCAGACGATGGTGTGCGATGCCAACGCTGGTGCTTTCTCGTACGCTTGGATACGAGCGGCCCGGAAGCAAGAACGAAGCTTACCCATTGCTAGCTATGTGTACTTTGTGCAGATCTTTTCTGCACTCCTCACAGTAGTACTCATCAGGTGTTGTGTCCTCACTCATAATTCCGACGCAAGCACCGTGCTGCCAGACGTTACAGACATCACACTGCACGAACAGCCCTGCCACATCATCGTTAATGTCAGATGGCAGTAGCGGCTCGACATCAATTGAATCTTTTGGACCATGCTTCTTGTCATCGTCCACCGGTGGAGGGCCGGGGTAATCGTCGAAGCCACAGACGCACCGGACGGCGCCGTCATCCTCTTCGAGCATTTCGTCTGGGTCACCAGCCATCTCGATTGTGTCCCGATGTGGAAGTTGTTTGTCGCGCTCTTCTTCCTGCCCTTGGGCCCGTGTGCGACGTCGCCTGGTGGGCAAGTCGTCGGTGCTCGCGACAGAGTCGTCGGGGGGCTCGTCAGAGAGGCTGGGTGTGGATTTCTGGGGGGATCCGGTCTTGTTGACTGATCTTGTGTTCCGCTCGGGGCGACCCGAAAGACTTGACGATGTAGAAGACTGCTGGGATTGCGCCTGCGACTGCGATTGTGACTGTACTGTTCTTGCACGTGAACTTCGTCTCGGTGGAGAGTTCCCTGCCATTGCTTGCCGCGAGGGCTGTGTGGGAGAGAGGCGGGAGGCGGGAGGCAGGAGATGGTGCGACGCGCAGGTAGCTGTACCAAAGCCTCTCCAACGAAAGACCGGTAACCGTGTGCAGAGGGGTGGCGGGGGATTGAGAGCCGAGGGAGGAAAGTGGCCGTTCTGGAGCTTGGCAGAACAGTGAGGACGAAGGCAATTGTCGAGCAGGGAGGGGGTGGTGGGTAAAGTCGAGCTTCGTGGCAGGCGGAAGTGGCGTCGAGATCTAGTTCGAGGGAGGCAGGGACGGAACGAAGGAGGTTTGCTGCTCAAGGAAGCAGACAACCATGACTGAGAGAAGACTGCAGGGGGGAGCAAAGACGGTCGACCACGGAAAGGGCTGGACAGAGCAGCAGGACGAGGAGAAAGAGGCAAGTTTGGTAGGTGAGGTGGTTCAGGACCGGAGCGGAAGATGGAGGAGTGGGAAAATCCAAACCCAATAATGCTGAGCGAGAGAGCAGCGCAGCGCAGCGCAGCGCAGAAGAGCACCAAGCAGCTCACATCGGGCCAAAAGCCAATGTGCCGGAGGTACCCCTTGCTGCATTGTCCAGTGAGTACCTGCCCGGATTGTGTGGGCGGGGTCTGCTAGGCAGGACACCCTCGGCCGGCCGCCATGGCACTCGACCAAGGTCCCGGCCTAACAGGCGCATTTTGGGACTGCCTGTTCACCCACCACCTGCACATGGAAGGTTCCAATCCGTCCACCAAAGAAGCCGGAGCTCCTCGTCTGGATGGTCGGGCATTGCGAGCAGACGAGAAGACAAAATGATGAGCTTTGCAGGCGACGGATGAGTATTGGGTCCATTAACAAGCAATCGTTGCAGGCCGGCGCGAGCACTCGTGTCGGTTGTCTGAAGGATCTGTGTGGACGGACGTCAGATTTGGGGGGGTTGTGGATGTGAGTGAGGGTTGGTGAGATCGCTGGGGCAAACCTCGTTGTTCTGGGAGAGGAGAAGGTGACTGACTGATTGCACGGTCGATCGGTTGGATTGACGAGACCGGCGGTATGGGCCAGGCGTGTGAGGTCAGTGAGCCGATGACAGAATGGAGGGGCGGCAGGGGCTTTGTTCAAGAGGAGAACGGGCCCTGACGGGTAACGGACAGGGCGGGCCGCAGACCTGGGTACGGCGTGGTACGAATGGATTCATCACAACCCCTCATGTCGGCCGTGCAGTCGTCGACCGGGCAGTTACTAAGTTGACTCGTGGTCAAACAATAATAATTCCAGGCATATAGACTGCTCCCAGACTGCTGCCAGACTGCCGCCAAGACTGCGAGGCCAAGGTGCATCTGTAACTACCTAGGTACTTAGTAGGTAGGTGAGCTGGTCCTGGCCGCCCGCCAACTCGGCATGGCATCCAAATGCCCCCCAGCTTAGGTAACCCTGCTCGCTCACCAGTGCTGTCACCCACCCAGTGCCACAGGCCCGATTATCACTGACCTATCCCCATTATCAAGAATTCCCGTGTGTGCTATGCGTTTTAGGGAGAGCCCCCCCCCCCAATTACCCGACTGACCACCTTGTGCTGCATCCTGCATCCTGCATTCTGTATTCTGTATCTCACACAAAGTCCAAGCTCAGGTTCAGGTTGGAGAGTAAACCGACCCTGCCCGAGAGTCCTCTGCTTCTTTCTATTGCTTCAGCCATCCTTTGCCCGCATGCTTTGTTCGCCCCCGTTGCTTCTGTCCTCCCCGCGACACCCTGCCAGTCGTCATTCTCGCCTGGCCCCGGCCCCCGACAAGCGGGCAGTCGACTTGCCCGGACGCAAACACTCGTTTGGCCCCAAGCAAAGGTGGGTGGACTTCTATTCTGTCCTGTTACGCACCAGCTGTTCAGCATGACAACAAGGCGTGTGCGGCGACCGAGGAAGGGGCAGCAGTTCCGCTCGCCCAGGTCCTCATTCCCGTTGCGATTGGTAATGACTCCGCCGCGGGGGGCGGCCGCTGCGTAGAGGCAGTATGGGGACGGTGCGGGAAGCTTGCTTGCTTGCTCGCCCGCCCATTGCCCTCACCCCATAGCCGGCCTTGCCCGTCGAATGCTTCTTGGTGGACATGTTGGGCTTTTGGCTGTTTTGCTGTCGAGAATCAGTGTCTGATGACCGTGTCTTTGGGCAGGCGAGACGGCCACGATACCCGAGTAACTCAACTCCGAGCTGGCGACAACGCCGTCGCCCACCACCTCCTCCTCCCCTCGAGCCCCTAGAACTGCCCGAGACTGCGCTACTCCCATCGCCGATCAGTTGCGAACAGGGCGGAGAAGGGAAGAGAAGGTCACTGTATTGGGAGCTGGACCTTGGGGCTTGCTTCGAGCAAAGTTAGGAAGCTCTGTCTTGTAAGGCGGTGATAAACGGTCAGTCACCACCCGGTTGCCTCGCCATGCCTTGCCTGGCCCTGCACTAGCCTGCCTCGCGTCGCGTCGACTCGTTCACTCTTTCCCTGCCATGCCACTTTTCAAACTTGGGCCCTGGGGATCAAGCCCTTCCTCGACAGGTGCCCACCCCAACCCCTTCCTTCCGTCGCGATTCAAAAGCAAGACGCCACCATGTCCGTCTCGCAAGCCCTAGGTACGGCCGGCGACGTTCTCGCCGGCGACAAAGAGAGCGAATCCATCACGGAGGGGCTGTTGGAGGGGCACCAATATGCGCTTTTCGCCCTCCTGCACAACATCTGCCTTATCACCTTCGCATTTATTTGCCTATTCTCAGGCTTGTACGTCGCACTAATGCTCTGCGGTTGTGTTTTTCATCACGTAGGCTTCGACAAAAATATGGCTTCAGATACTGTATCTACTACTCCAGTCTACCACAACGACCGCTCAGATCGACCAATCCGACCGCTCCCTAAACGTCGCCTGCGCGAACGTCTGTCGCCCGAAGTCGCTGATTCGATCGAATATCCACCGGCTCGCCAGTCGGCACCGGCTCTGTTTTCATACCCATGTAACCTGAAAGGGGCGCTGTCGGAGGAAGAGTCGGGCTCAGGCGCCAGAGACCCTCGTCCAGATCTCTCGGGCCATTCCACAACTCGCAAGAATGGGGCAAGTGCCGCGTCTGAGATGGACGAGGCGTCCACCAGGAGAGCTGTCGTGGCCCGCCCACCAACAGAATCTCTTGGTCGCTCGCCGCGATTGCTGCAAAAATCTGATGCCTTGCGGCAGGGCCACACGCCACAGCCTCCGCCTTCGGCAGCATCGTCGGCGGACGGGTATGATTCTTTCGAGAACACAAACAACAAAAAGAAGAGGAAGATCCCAACGGCGGGAGAGATGAATGGGACACATGGCTTGAGCGACCACGGCTTGAACGATTCCCATGCCGTCTCTCCTGGCCTGACAGCAATACCGGACAGGCCAGGAGAGAATGTGAATTCCACCTCGGTGCCCTACTACGGATCGGGAAGTTTCATGTCTGCTGGCCAAAACGTTTCTGGTCCTGGGCGTGGCCGTTTTGGAAGGGCAAGAAATGGTAGGAGTCCGTTGCAAACTCTCTCAGATGCTAGTGGCAACTGGCTAGGCCGGAATTCTAAGAATCGTTCAGGTCACTGGTCCCCCACAGGTAAGTTCCTAATTGCGGCCTGTGTTGCGCTTTTCATCTCATTGATACAAAACCTCGCCCTTGGTTTGACCAACCCCAAGAACACGAGTGGTTTCGTTTGCCGATTTTGGAGTCGATTTTAGAGTCAAACTGACGTTGTCTTTGTCTCAAGCCCAAAGCACCGGCATTATTTCTAACGCGATTGCCAACGCAGAAAAAATCCCCGCCCTAGAAGGTCAGGAAAATACCAGCCTACTCCACCAGCAGCAACCAGTCAAGTCGACCCCAGCTACGACGCAGTTCACCTTCACATGCGACTCTCAAGTCCCGGGAACTTTAGCATGGCCAGGGTCCGACCCCAAAATCTCTAGTTCCGCTGCAATGGATTACAGCCAGCCAGCAGCAGGAACCTACACGCACTCGCGAGCTAGCCAGCCAGCCCAACCGGTAGGCGCCATGGGTGGTCCCGGCCAAGAGGGTGCTCCCTCAGAAGGTAGCCTACGGGGCGAGGCTCCCCAGTCGGCGGCTACTCTAGAACGCAGAAACCGGCGCCGAGCGGCCAGAGACCTGCACCTCCAAGCCAGGAAGCGTCGCGAGGGGACTGCTCGACAGAACTTCCTCAACCCGCCCAAGCTGGAGGATCAATGGATCTGCGAATTCTGCGAGTACGAGCGCATCTTCGGCTATCCTCCAGTGGCTCTGATTCGACAGTATGAGATCAAGGACAGGAAAATCCGCCAGCAAGAGGAGGAACGACGCCGTGTGTGGGAGAAGGCGAAGGCGAGAAGCCGCAAGGGTAAAAAGAACAAGGCATCATCGAAGAACAATGCCAACAACAACACCCATTCAAATGGCAACAGCGTGCACAGTCATCCCAATGACGCACATGCAGCGCCGTCAATGAGTCTCACGCATAGTCAGGGCACGCAGAGCGACGTGTTCGACGACGAGGACTACGAAGGAGAAGGCAACTACGACCTCGATCCAAGTCAGCCGCCGGCCGAATATACCCGCCCTCCAAAGACACTGTCTGACAAGCAAGGGCCGGATCGTGGCGGTGGTGGAGACAGTGGAGGCTGCACAAAAGCCGGGGCGGGAGCAATACAAGTGGAGGGAGCACGGAGTGAAATCTAAGGCTCGTGATCACCCATCTCCAAACGGCTCTATTATAAGGGACCAGCGAGAGGGGAGGAATGCTGGCGCTTCTTTTGGTTCGCGGCCTTCGGAAGCAGACGCAACAGGCAGCACTCCTGGGAAATTCCCACTCGCCTGACATGTGAGTCTCTGTAGGGGCGCCAGCGGCTTCTGTCTCACTGTGCAGGCAATTTCAACAGATTATATCTCGCCAACCTCTGGTACACGTTCCTGAGGACAGATTCTGACGAGCACGAAGAGGCGAAGAGTTGGTCGGCTGGGCTACAGGCGTTGCGAGTTGTCACTCCGGAAAGTCTGCACATAAGACAACAGAATCCCCAAACGTGCTCTATGGGACGATGTTCCCAAGTGAGACCACTGGAATATGGGGACATGGGGCTCGCTGGTTGTGAGAGGACCGGGGCCTTCCCAGGAACAGGGACGAAACTAGAGTATTGATCCTCAACTCCTCACAAATATACCCAGTTGAACTGTAGAGCCAATGTATGAGATGAGTCCTCGGATATTTGAGCCAACTGTGCAAATATCAGTGCGCCCACTCCTGAATCTTCCCATTTGAATAGCTGGGGCTGAATACCGTAAAGGGTTCTTGTGTCTGTTGTGTTCTTGCGGAAACGATCGCATGTCGTTGAACCGATGAGTAATCGGATGATGGAGTCACGGCACCAAAATTACGTAAAGTACGACTGGTGGTGCCGCGGCCAGCGCTACCTAGGTATGACGTATGACCACCCAAGCTTTACCTAGTCTAGTAGGCAGTGCAGAGACGAGAAACTCGAGTAAGCCGAAAAGAGTCGACCCCAAACCAGAACAGCTCGGGGCAAGCAGGCGATGTCACCCAGCACAACCGCAACAACCAGAGAAGGCCCATGAGGGGGCAAATTGGTCAACCGCTGACTAGGTGCCAGACAGTCTAAAACTACGAACCAGAAGAAGATGGAGTTAAGAGGAGGCGGCCATGTCAACTATGCTCAAGTACACTACTGGGTAAGTTGTATACGCCATAGAGCCTCCAGAACTTTGGTACTGACTGACTACACGAGAGGTTTGAATCGAGCTGCTGATCCCGCCGTCTCGGACCACGGTATACCACGGTAGGCCACTGAAGTGTACACCGTTGTGTTTGAGCTGAACCGTCTGGGTGGACTGATGACGCACACAAACTCGCTTTGATCTTTTGATCTGGTCAATTTTGTCGTCGTGGGAAGCGGAAGGCAGTGCTCGATAAATCTTCAGGATTCCCTGGTGAGCAGCAGTGGATCGACAATTCCCAGACCCCAGGCAGGCCAGGTGGTGCCCCTGCCCCCGGCGGTGTCAGTGCTTGGGCGGGCCCAATTCGACCCAGAGAACAGCCCTAGCGCCCGAGCTTTTTTAGGCCGGCCCAGTCCCAGCTCGGTCGCTCTTGTCGATCACTGGCTGTGGGCCAGGATTCGGGAGCCCGGGGCTCGACAGTCCAGACAGTCAGTCCAACAGTCCAGACCAGAGAGGTTCTGGAGGATCATCCATCGTCATCTTGTCTCTGGCCTGTGGCCCCGTTCCTGTCTGTTTCGCTCCCTCGTTCCCACCACCTCTTAGACCCTGAGACGACTCCCGATCCCTCTCCAGCCTGACATGCGTGCATCATCTTGCCTGACCATCTCTACCTAGTTCGAGCTTCCTCACCTTCTTCCCTGCCTAGCTTCAGTTGTTAGTCTGCTGTTCGCCCGCCCGCCCAACTCTCGCTAGACTTATTAGGCGCATGCGACAAGACAATACCATACAATGCACGGTCGTACCCGGTAGCGAAGCAACGAGAAGCCATGTTCGGGTCTAGACGACGTCGCCCACCCAATCCGGTACGTCCAGTCCTCGCCGCCGTTTCTCCTTTGTGCCACAGTTCCAACGTCGGTGGTCTTGTCATAGAACAGCGGGATTCACCTCCTCGGGAGTGAGAGTGCAGTACATGTCTACATCTGCCTGAATGCTGTTCCCTCCCCGGCCTGTGTTCTGCTGCATCCGCTTCCTGCCCACCTATAGGTCCGGCTGAGCAATGCTCTCTGCCCACCCCTGTTTGATTTAGATAGCCTTTCGCCGCCATGGCCATCTTCAGCCGGGCATCTCGGGCTAACTCTACTTCCTCCCTCCCCTCACAGCCTCTCAATGCTTCCACCACAAGCCCGAGCGCAGCTACTGCTGCCATCTCAGCCTTCACCCGTCGCGAGTCGAGCACTGCCTCGCTGAGCGCCGCCGCCGCCGCCGCCGCCCTCAAGGCCCGTCCCACAACCCCAACCAACGTTGCAGAGGTACAAACAAAGAGGAACACCCGGAGGAGTGCGTCGCGATCCTCGTCTGCCGGGAGGAGCACCCCTGACACCTCGGCCCGGCCGGGAGGGCAGCTTAGGCGGCAGGGCAGCTCCGGGTCCATGACAGAGCGCACATTCCGGTCCCCGTCGCCCGGATCGCAGCCACAGAGGTCCCTTAGCAGCAGTGGAATTCCGAGGAACTCGTACCAGTCAGACGACATGGCGCCCCCCGTGCCAGCCATACCGCAGAGCGTCAATATGCAGGCGGCCCAGGCGAGGCAGAAGCCCAAGAGCCTTGGAATAGTCACCGCGCCTGTGAGGACGGCGTCACAGAAGGCTAACAAAGCCAGTGGGAGTTGGTTTGGCCCGGCCAAGACTGGTGACCCGGCCAATGTGAGGACCTCGGATGCAGTCATGTCGACGTCGCCAACGGTACAGACCCATACACAGATACAGGCACATGCGCAACAACAACAACAACAACAACAACAACAACAACAACAACAACAACAACAACAACAACAACAACAACAACAACAACGTGAAAGCCTGGAGATTCCGGGCAGCCGTGGTTCGCCGGTGAACTTCTCATATCCTGCGCGGATCCGCAGCCCGACATTCGCCAGGCCTGACGAAACAGCGGAGCCAGCGGCCTCTGCGCCCGAACCTCGCGCGAAGCCCAAGCGAAGGAGCTCGACAGTCTCTCCACAACGGGGAGGTTCCGTCAGGCCCGCACGATCTTCATCCGCGACCACGGAGCAGACGCTCGTCTATGATCCCAATTCTAGGAGAATGATCCCTCAGGCCGAGCTGTCGGCCCTCGAACAGAGGATACAGACAGCTTCTGAAGCAAAGCCCAAGAAGAAGAAACAGGTGCCGGCTCGGACTGGCTCACATCTAGCTAAAGGTACGGTCAGTCGACCACAGGGCAGTGCAGTAGGGCCCGGTTCTACCACCGCGGCTCAGGCAGCTGCCGCTACCTCACTGCGATCGCATCAGGCGGAGGACAGGCGAAGCACGGTCCAAGAATCAGAAGATGAAGACGACCGACGTGCCTCGTTAACAGCTCCCGGTGCCCCACGGGCAGCAGCACCAGTGGCAGAGCCAGACACCGGAGTTGCGCTGCCACATACTCGATATGCGCAGACGTCAATGTCGCCTGCTTCTAGCGCGCCAGAAGTTATTCCTGAGTCACATTCACCGACTATCGACACACGTCAGACGAGCTTACAGAGGAAACCATCTGTAGTCAGGGAAGAGTCCGAATCGGAGGGGTCGGAGTCTGAAATTGAGCTTGAAGCACCAAATCTTGTATCGACACCCCCAAAATCCTCTGCTGCTCCAAATTCTGTGCCAGCTCGACAGAACGTATACGCCCATGGCGTCCCGTCTCCGCCTCGGAGTGATCTCACGGAGGATGTGCCCGTCGAGCCAACCCGTCCTCCTCCCGCGGTACCGATTGAGCTCGCCGCAGCACCGCCTTCTTCCTCCACGGAGCCTCGGCTCACTACTCGGGATGGAAACGAAGTGGTCGTGGAACCTCAAGGCGTGCAAGGTATCCGTCGCGATTCCAGGAACCATTCAAAAAGTCCCGTGCGCAATGCCCGCTTTGGTCCAGTACACGATAGCCTGACCGTACGGCATGAACCCCCGCCAAGATCAATATCTCCGAGAAAGTCGGCCCTGAAACACCAGAGTCCTTCTCGTGGAGCATCGCCTGCAGATGCCGCCTCGGACGGGTCTGAGGCCGGCATTCCTTCACATGAACAGACGCTGCCTCGGAAGAAGTCAGTCCGCGTCAGCTTTGACGATGGCAATACGGTGGTTGTTGGTGAGGCTGCCGGGAGTGCTGAGACGGACAGCTCATTACCGCCAAGTCCTCAAGCAGCGATCAGGCGACCATGGTACAGCAGCCTCGGGATAGGCAAGAAGAAAGACGCGATACCTCTAGAGGACGACGAGGGCATGAAGCCGAGACCAATGTTGCCTACATTTGGCAGCGTGAGAGGCAGGAAACAATCAGCCAAAGAGCCAGAGGAGCGCCCTCTTGTTAGGCCTCACGAGCCAGTGTACGAGGAGTCGGAGCCCCCTACTCCGGAGCCTCTTGGGAAAGATGCTGATCCTGTGGGCCAATCTAGCGACCGTGCTCTGGGTGCAATAATCCACGAGCAGGAACCTAAGAATGAGGCTAACATTTCCAAGTTCCGAGAGCCCCTGCCGCCTGTGGTCACATCCGTGGAGGGTAGCGGATACGCATCGGATACTGCGAGCGACGACAGTGATGCTGCTCTCATGGCAGATACGCCCAGACTTCACCCCGACGAAAGTCGAGTTAGCGAGGCTTCAACACTGGTGCCTGACTGGAAGCCCTCCAACGGCTCCACGTATGATCCAGTTGAAAGCGAGCAGATTGCCAGCGATCGCAAGGACTTTGGCGAGGATATGCATAATGTATCTTCAGACGTGCCGGCCATCTCTGTGACACAGCCCAGCCCACGTATTGTCGAGTCAGGGCAAGACAAGGCTTCCTATCGTTTCCCAGGCGAGTTCCCAGAGACGGACGCCGAGTCAGATGCGGAGAACAAGTATGCGGCCCACGATGCGACATTCATAGATTCGTCTGCGCCGACACGACAGGTGACATTTGAGCCTGTGGTACAAAAAGAGGATGCTATAGACGCAGCGCATACTCCCAGCACCGTCCTAGCAACCAAACCAGGAGCTCAGGAGCTCACCGATGAATCAGATGGGGACAGTGTCTATAGCGATGCATATGAGGACCCGTTGGATCTCGAGGGTGACGGTTTCCAGTCACTGGATGCTGTCCTTGGCAGCCCCCCGAACCAACCGACGTCTAGTACCGAGAGGGAGCAGGTGCGTATCGCCGAGTCTCCGACACCGAGCCTTCCCCAGAAGGCACCCGGGCACGAAACAGCGGCGATCGTCGCGATACAAAATGAAGGAATTTCCGGACCCATTGGCGACTGGGAAGCTGCCAAGGCTTACTGGAGGAGTCTTACCGCTGAGAAAAGAGCCCAGCTGGAAAGGGAAGCAGCTGAAGACGCCGGTGCTGAGGGTGATCTTGAGGATGCGCAGCCGGATGTGAAGAAACCGCGAAGAAAGAAGTCCATCGAAAAGAGAAATGCTGAGAAGAAGGTTATCGAGGAGCAGCGAGTGGCCGACGAACAGGAACGGACTTATATGGTCAAGCCAGGATCCAAGGCGCAGAATTACGAATCAGCAGAGCAATCCACACCCCCTGGCACACGTGTGCCCGAGAAGGCAGAGGCAGGCGCCAAGCTGCGCAAGACCATGCGCTCCCCAGGCGGCAACCCTCCCCCAACCACACCGCCAGCTGAAACCGGGCCACGAATGCGCAAGTCTCTACGTCCAGATGCATCAGGTCGGTCGGCTGCGACCCCACGGCAACCTGCATCTCCTCCACCAGCTTTGGGTATCACCACCAAGATCACAGGGCCGAGCAGGCACTCGCGAGCTGTCTCGGAGCCGGAAGGCAGACCTAGTGCAACGCAGCCCAGCCTGCGACGCCATGGATCGGACTCCAGCGCAAGCAGCTTCAAGCGGGCGAGACCGGCAAGTCAAGGATTCGGCTTTCGCAAGACCATGAGGGCAGGCAATGGTCCCCAGGATGCAGAGGTCACTCAAGAAAGGCAGCCGAGCCGCTTGTCGCTACGGTCTATGTCCCCTGGCGGTGGCTCTTCCCTCCGCGGACAACCCCCCATCACCATGGACGGCAGGATGCGTACAACACTCCGCGGCGGCCCGCCCCCCAACAAGCGCCGAAGCTCGCAGGACTCCGGAAAGGGCTATTTGCGCTTCTCCGGCTCCTTTGGACAGAAGGCCAAGGGCAAGAAAGGTTCCAGATTTGGCGATGATTCCAGTGACGACGATGAGGCAGATATACCCCGCCGCTTCTCAAGCCGCTTTGATGACTCCAGCGACGAAGAGATCGTTCCTGAGCCGCTGCCGTCGTTGAGCATGCCAAAGACAATGCGTGGTAACAGATCGCGCAACGCGCCGCCCAGTCCACCGCTGCCAGAGGAAGAGGAGCTTTCCGATGAGGAAGAACCCGTCAGGGGCGACGAGGAGGACAAATCCCATCGTGTCACCTCCGGCTTCGCTTCCGTACCGCCCGCACAAGCCGATACCAGCATCAAACGCAGCCGTTCAGGCCGTGGCTCGTTGCCCAGGGCTGACGAGGTCACGGGGCACCCCGCACGCCGCAGCTTCATGTCGTCAGTTCTACGCCGGAACAAGAAGCAGGGCAGCGGTGCGATCTCACGTCCCGAGCGGCGGGAGAGCGCAGCGAGGGCAGACACCAATCTGGAAAGGACTGCGGACGAGCTGAATGCTCTGAGATCCAACAGCCTGCGAGACAGGGCGGACAGTGGCGCCACATGGCCGCTGAACGAGGACGTGCCAGAGCTCGGCCCTCTTGCGGCGGAGGACCGCCAAGCAGACGATGTCAAAGGCACACACGTCGTGGAGGGTAGGGCCGCTGCTGTGAACGGCCAGAGTAGTCCCGGTGTCTTGGGCCACTCGAAGTCACAGCCGTCGTTGTCAAGACCTTCGTTCCTGCAGAGAAGGACGATGTCGCATCAAGGCACGATCGACACCGATATCATCGGAAGTGATGCCGGCGGCAAGAAGAAGAAGAAGTTTGGGGCTTTGAGAAAGATGTTCAAGCTTGATGAATAGCGGTCGGAAGGTGAGGGCTCCCGGCAGGGCAACTGCTTGCCATAGTAAAGCAAACGACTCCCATGGGAACTTGGGGCCACAAACCAAGTAAACGAACTCTGCACATACAGTCATATCGCCAGAGACACAGTATCTCACTACAATATCATATTCGTTGGCGATGCAACGCTAAATCGTGAAGAGCGGGGAACAAGCGCCGGGCGGCAACAACAGCAGACAATAGGTTTCATTTGTTTGGACGCTTTTTTTGGACATGCAACAGCAGCTCACAAGATAGGGTGGGCGGGAAGGTATACACGGGCAGGCACAGGATACCCCTAGGAAACAACGGAAGGAATATCTGCCGTTATGAAAGAGAAGACGGCGGTGTCTTTTTCCTATCCTTTCTTTTCGCACGAGCACAGGTTGGATGAGTCCTGTGTCGGTCTCGAACATTCCAGTCCGAGACCATACGAGACAGGGCTGGTTTAAAGTGGATATAGGCGCTTGCTGCGAACACAACAAGCATGCATAGGTGCTTCTAAATTTAATCTAATGAGACGAGAAGAAAGCCAGGCAGGAATTAGAGTCATCGGGCAGCCAACAAGCTCAGTGCACTCCTCCGTACTCGCAATAAGGACGAGAGGAGTGGTGGCCGACGGGAATCTGTCGCCCTGGTGTGTTCGGTCCCGTCTCGTGTCACCTCAGCAGCGGGCAACGATCCGAAAGGTTGTGTTTCTGTCGGAGTCGGCCAACATCCCCCATTCCCCATCCCCCCACACCCCTGGAAAAGGCTAAGGGTAATTTTGAGACCCAACGTCTTGGAACTCTGCCCTAGTACTTGTCGGGATGATGCAAGCTGCATGTTTCTCCCTCTTCCTTTTTGGCCGTGGAAGCATCGATCGGCTGGCTGCAGCCGCTGCGGCTGGGGTTGCATCCTCCCAGGGGTCCAGGGGCACTGACACCGGGGAGGGCGGACATGGATTGTATGTTGTATGGATGATAGGACGGATTCGGCTGGGCTTGGGTTGGGTTTTGGTACTTAGGTATACAGAAGAATGTGGTCGAAGAGCAGCAGATTGGACTGGCTAGCTCTTGTTCCTTCTGTCGTCTCACACCCTTTCCCTCCCCCCCCCTGGCTACCACACTACTGTACTGTACTGTGTACTGTGGTATGCTTGCCCCAGACTTTGCTCCCCCAGACTTTGCAGCACCACCAAGAGATCTGCAGGCGTGCAGTGTGTACCACCCTTGGCGGAACATGTCAAGCACAACTCTGGTTGTAAGACGGGCTCCTGTCACTGGATCTCGGCTCAGTAGCACAAGGCGGAGCAAGTCAGCAGTTGTGAAGGGATGTCATCAATGGCTTGGGATGGGAGAAGAGTGCTGATCAGGCCGTCAGGTGCCGGCGAGGGGAGGAGGAGGAGGAGGAGGAGGAGCAGCAGCAGCAGCAGCAGCAGCAGCAGCAACAGCTTGGCCTCCTGTTCGTAGGATGCTTGGTTAGTCGGTATACCGAACGGGTGATGGGTGTACCCTCGCCCTCGCCGGCCCCGTCACGCAAGCAAATCCGGCGCAGCCATCTGCCATCGGGCGGCCAAGCATCTAGAACAATCTTCCCCGGGGTACCGGGACCTCCAAGGCACAGACATTGAAAGGCACGAAGGTAATAATACCCAGCCAGAGCTCCCGCTAATACTAATATTCTTCCTACTACTACTCCCGGCTCCGTGCTGGTGCTACCATCGCACTACCCCGCCGTCGAAGTGTGTCGCACAGCTCTTAGCTGTGACAGCTACTGCTTACCGTTGTACTTTGCTTTTCCCCAGCTCGAGCTCTACCACCTACCTACTAGGTACCTACCTACCTGCAAGGTCGACACAACACCGGTGCATATCAAACAAGCTGGGTGTCCCCCACCAGAGACTCAAACTCAGGACCGCCCTCTCATATCTCACTCACAAACTCACTCATCGCATCCCAAGGAAACCCCCCCCCTCTTCTCAGTTCTACAAGGCACCTACCTACCCCAACATGTCCTCCTTCTCCAGAGCTGCCGGCGCCGCCCTGAGAGCCGTCGGCCGACGGCCAACATTAGCCCCAGCTACTACCGTCACTACCTCTGCCAAGAACCAGATCCGCACATACGTGAAGGAATCGCGACAGAGGCCACAGGCTAGCAACCGGGACAAGAGCGAGCCCACCCACGCGGGCACCTTCGCCCGCACCGACGACAGCATCACCGTCGAGTACCCGGAGGACCATGAGCTCCCTAGCTCGGGGCCCATCGTCGGCGCGGGTCGCGCCGGCCTGCACGTCTACCCTACCCTGGCCGCCTTCTCGCTGCAGGGCAACGTCGGCGTGGTCACCGGCGGCGCAAGGGGCTTGGGGTTGGTCATGGGGCAGGGGATGGTGGTCTCCGGAGCTGACTTGGCTATTGTTGATATGAACAGTAAGTCTCCTTCCCCGTGTCAACCCGAGTCGGAAAGTGGGTGGAGGAAATCGACATTGAGAGCTGACGGGGAAACCCCAGAGGACGAGGCTGAGGTGCAAGCCCAGGCCCTCATGGATCAGTTCAAAAAGGACAACCCAAACGCAAAGAAGTGAGTTTGTCCAAACGCAAAGGAGCCATGTAGGTACGCAGCTGTGTACGTGTCGAAACTGACACCACAGCTCAAGATCCCCAAAGGTGACGGCCCACTACGCCGACGTGTCGGACCCGGACTCGGTCACCGCGTGCATCGCCGACATCCTCGCGCAGCACGGCAAGATCGACAACCTGGTCACGTCTGCCGGCTTCACCGAGAACTACAACGCCACCGACTACCCCATCGAGCGCATGCGCAAGCTGTTCGCCGTCAACGTCGACGGCACCTACCTCTTCGCCACCGCCGTCGCCCGCCACCTCATGGAGCGCAAGGCAAAGGGCAGCATGGTATTTATCGGCAGCATGAGCGGCTCCATTGTCAACGTGCCGCAGCCTCAGGCGTGAGTGTGTTTCTTGCTTCTGGCGGTTGTCCTTGTCCTCATCTTGCACCCCCCCCCTGCTTTTCGCCAGAGGCGGATCCTCGCTCTTTAAACTGCTCTGCCACAGTAGGCGGCGTTCCACACCCGGCTGGACAGCATTGGTTTTTTCATGAGCTCACGAGGTTCGCCGTTGCAAGTCGTCCACTGCCGGCAGCATATCTGCTGCAGGTACAGTTGGGGAAGGCTTGACTTCGTGCCCCGACTGGCTTGCGGCTGATCCGCGATCGCTCTCCCACGTCAGGGAGTCGTCACCGCCAAGAAAACCAAACCCCCCGGCAGGGCAAGATGCTCTCTTCAGGCTTGATGGAGGTCAAGGTCCAGAATCAATTGCTGACGGCTCGCCGTTCACAGACCGTACAACTCAGCCAAGGCAGCCGTCCGCCATTTGGCCGCGTCTCTGGCAGTCGAGTGGGCGCACGCGAATATCCGCGTCAACTGCATCTCGCCGGGTTACATGTTGACGGCTCTGTAAGTTGTCTCCTCGTGTTCCGAGCCCGCACCGGCTGGCATTCTGTTCAGACCCTGCTGACCCGCTCATCCCGGCAGCACCCAGAAAATCCTCGACGACAACCCGGACCTCCGGAAGCAATGGATCTCGCTCATCCCCCAGGGCAAGATGGGCCAGCCTGAGGATCTCATGGGCCCGGTGACATTCTTGCTGTCAGACGCGGCCGGCTACGTCACTGGTGCTGATATTCGTGTCGACGGCGGCTATACCGTCACTTGATCCATGGTGAGGATTACTAATTGTGCTGTCGGTCCTGAAGTGAGTTTTGGCTTGGTCATTGATCTTGGGATGTTTGGCGTTTAGAGGGCAAAATCTGGATGGTTCGGTGAGCGAGAGAACCCAAGTGTGTAATCGTTCTTTGGGGTGGCAGTGTGCCTCTGCACCCGTGTATGACTGTCCAATTCAGTAGTAGCCTTGTAACTCAGTCGAGCCGCAAGAATTTGCTGTGATGCATAGAATGGCATGCAGTGCAAAGATGTTTCCAGTTATTTCTCAATACCCCAGGAGTGTCTTCCGTCTGCTTTGGGCTCTGCCAGAGTCTCTCCCGTCTTGCCATTGGAAATAACATGGAATCGTGCCATGATGCCGATAAGTCCAAATCTATGCCCCTTTGGACTGAATTCGTGCCGCTTCTGTTGGGCCTACGCTTGTAGGTGGCGAGAACCACCAGGAGGATAGGAACAGAATTTGCGGTAGACGGTACCGGTATAGAGGCCGGGTAGGACGCGAGCGTAGCCGTTTGAGCTGAGGATCGGCCTGACCCGAAATATTGACCGTTTGAAGATTTTCCATGGCACGGCCTGTACGGAGGCACCACTGCGTCCCGACGGCGTCGAACCGAACCATTGTTTGCTCAGGATTGTTGGGAAGGGGCTTGCCACCCTGCCACTGGCACCTGTGGGCCCATCTCCGTTCCTGCAAGGCCTTTCCAAACCCAGGGGGGTGCTGTGTTTCCCATTCCCAAGATGCAGTTCAGGAGTTTGGGATATCTCATTTCTCGGTCCGTCTTGGCTGACTGGAAGAGCCGCTAGTTCAACCGGTGGCAAGGGATGTCCCGCATACATCGGTTTGCTCCGGACGGGGCCAGCGCGAGGCCGATCGATGAGAGGCGTTCAGGCGTTGTGGCGGCGCGCGCGCGGCCAACGAGGTCCAGGCCCGACCCTCCTGCTGCCCGTCATCCCTTGGTAGGCGAACACCTCATGCCAAGTGGGATCTTACCCTGTATCTAGAGATCTCTAGTTTGACGTCTCACTTGTCCCGGTGTGGTGGTTGCTCCCGACCTGGACTGTCAGAACTGTCAGAGCAAGCCACATCGACATGAGTGCTGCTGTTTCTTGGTGGCAAAGGTCGCAGCCCGGATAATGAGACAGTTTGCCGGAGCATTCCGTTCTCACTCACTCCCGACAATCGATGGGGCAAAAGTGCCCCACGACAAGTCCGGCCGGGATCCAATGTGGCCAGGCACCCAGGCCGGCTGGTTGCCGTATGAGGCGATGCGTCTAGACCGGCTGCAACACATGTATCGACGCTACGAGACCAGGAGCAGAATCGAATCGACAACGCATCCGCTTTTGATGATCTGTTGGGATGTAGGCGAGACTGCAACCCCAACAGGAGTTCGGCCTGGTCAATGCATCACACAGCCTGACAGCTCCCAAGTCGCGGAGGAGGGAGCACCCATGGGCAGGAGGCGATCCAAGGGTGTATACTCTATGCAGCAACAATGTCACTGCCTGTCACCACCGCAGCTGTCTTGCGCATATGAGGACACCATCTTTTTGAGTGCCCTGCTGGAATTGGATGTACTCGCCAATCTGCGCGTGGGTTCCTGCAGACGTCGCTTTGTGACCCACACAAGTCCAGTAGTGCGTTTTCTCGACTCTTTTTTTTTTTGTGCTTTCTTTTTTTTTTTTTGACATGTGAAAGAGAAGCCGGGCCAGCGATATTCGGCGCCTAGATATGCAATACGCCGAGCTTAAACCCAGCGGCGCGTCTCGGGGGATTTCACAAATCAGGATCCTGTTTTCGAAAAGTGCTAGAATATTACAGCAGATTCTAGCATTTCTTTTGGGGTCGGCGACCATAGTTCGAGGCTTGACTGACTATGCCAATCAAGCAACTGCACCTTGCGGTAAGTGTGAGCGCGTCAAATGGCGTCCGGTTGCCCGCCCCACAGGGTCCCCGGTCAGGAACAAGATCATCTGTCGCCTCAGTCGGCAGAGTATTCAAATCTGCCTACAGTCATTAAGAAGAGGCGCAGAGTGTTGCACCGTGAAAAACAATCACGGGCAAGTCAGATGCTGCGCTGCCGGGGCCGGTGTGACTAGTAGTTCGTAGGCACAGATGTGTTACGGCCGGGCTGGGCTCGGAACCCCGGCCATGGCCAGATTGTGTCCGGAATGGGCACTGGTTCCAAGGACGGGCGGCCGTGCAGCCGTGATACACCACAGAGGTGCTCTAGTGGTCTCGAGGGATCTGACGAGAAGGAAGGGCCGGTCTGTGGTGAACAGCGCTGGGCCCATCCAATGAGAACCTCGCCTCGCAGCAGCTACATGAGAGATGCCATGTTGCGCCGAGATTTGTGGTCACACGACCTCTGTTCTCCGCAGTTTTGATCAGCCGACCCGCGGCAAGCCAGGACCGAGAGATTACACCGTACATGGTTTACCAAAATCTGCGAGCGGGGGCTTGGAGGCTGACGGCACCATCATGACATATGGAAGGTGTTCGTCCAAGTTACACGACGGAGAGAGAGTAAGACAGCTGCGTCACGAGATACGACCAAGCCGCCAGGGTCCAGCAGAAGGAAGCGTCGGCTGCGCAGGCGGTGTGTCTCGGCCAGGAGAGCGCAGTTTGCAAGGCCCATAGCACGGGGCTGAACCCTTGCAAAGGGCATGCTCAGCTTGCCCGGCTTGTGTGCATTTTGCCACCTTGGAAGTCTGGTCTGCGTCGGCTGGCACGGTAGGAAGCTGACCTCAGAGGCCAGGGCTGCCAGGCTGCGTGGGAAGCGAGAGTCGAGGCAGCGTTGCGCACGTCGATCATGGGTTTGCTGCTCGCCGAGCCAAGCATGGCAAGGTCATGGTTGGATAGGAGCGCAGGCAGGTTACGGTGGTAGCAGGACCCAGTCCCCTGCCAAGGAACACGGGCAAAGCCATGCCCTCTGCTCTGGCCCTCTGGCACTCCGGCCCTCCAAGACACAACACCGCACAATGCCACGCCGGCCGGTCAAGGTTGAGCTTGTGCACGAGGCTGTCTCAATCGCAGAACCTCGTTGGCTGGCCAGCCTGGTCAGGTGGACTGAAAGTGGTACGAGTCTTGGCTCCGTGCTGAAGTTTGCTGGCTGGCAGGCATATTGGAACTGGATACAGATGCCGAGGCGTTGAGGAATGGGTGATGGCGTGCTGTAGCAGGGCTGGAGCAGGCCTGGGCCTCATCGATGGTCCACCTGCCCATTGGGGGGCCCCATTCGGGATTCTAGAACAGCTGTGCGCGCGTGCTCGTGCCGAGACGTGGGGGCGGGCGGCAACGGCTCCAGGCCGTCGCCTGTCCACACATGGCAATGGACATGGGGTACGCACATTGCTTGCAGGATTGCGGGCTTACAGTCAGACATTGTAGGCTGCCTGAGGACGGCCAAGAAAGAACAGCAACCGGACAGGCTGGGCCGAAACTGGCAGACGAGATGAGATGCATGACCTCACCCAGCAAGCAGCTGCCAGCTGGACATCGAATCGTCGACCCAGGCACGCAGAGCGCAGGGGTGCAGGGAGCGGAAGCGGTCACGAGGGCTCGGATAGCAGTGCAATCATGATGCTCATGCTCGTCCGGCTCCGCGGCAGAAGGTGGTGGGCGCATGGTTGCTGCAGGTGCAACATCCGCACCAGAGTTCATATCGCACACCTTGTGGCCTCACTGTCTCGCTGTCCCGGTGAACGGTGGCTCGGATATACGGTTTGCAGCATGCGAGTAAGTGCACTGGCACGGTGGGTTCCCGGTGACGACGGCGTGGGCGGCAGCCGGACGGCCCACGGAACTGCTGGTCAGGGAGTGAGTGAGTGGGTGAGTGAGTGAGTGAGTGAGCGAGTGAGTGAGTGAGCGAGCAAGTCTGCGAGTCTACTTCGGGCCCAAGCGGTGTCAACCAGGGTCGTCAGGTACCAGGGTCCGACCCCGCCAATGGCACCGGGCGACAGAGGCCTGGCTGGCTGGTTGGCTGGCTGGTGATTGGGTGCTGCCCGGGGGCACGCAGCTGCCATCTGGCGTGCCAGCGTGCCAGTGTGCCAGTGTGCCAGTGTGCCAGTGTGCCAGTGTGCCAGCTCATCCTGATGGCCGGTGCCTCGCCTCGCGGTACCTTTCGGCCATGCAGCATGTGTCAGCCACCCGCCATTCTTCTTGTGGTACCTGGGGTGGCAGGAGTGGGTGGCGTACTGACTACCGAAGGTACCTTGGCTGCAGGATGGCATCGCGTCGCCTCTGCTTCTTGCTGCACGACAAGGTCAGGAGACCCGTGACGAACAGGCGTGACTGTAGATTGCTGCCCAGGCGTGTGTACCTGTCTAGGTAGGTACATACTAGGTACCTAGGTAGACAGGTACGTTGGCAGGCTCTGCAGATGGCCTGAGGGTACGAGGCACGTTCATCGCCGCTGACTCAAGCTTCGTGTTATATACATGATGATATACACGTATAAGCCAATACTTTCCCGTTCGTACTCGCCCTCCAACAACGGTCCTAGGCCATATTAACGCAGCACCCAACACTCAGCACCCAGCAAATGGGACCTGCTGCTGCTGCTGCTGCTGCTGCTGCTGCTGCCAGTGCCGCCGCCGGCCCTGGATCCTCAAGACTGCCTGGCCTGGATCGGCGTTGTCAAAAGTTTATAAGAGAGTAAAAAAAAAAAAAAAAAAAAAAAAAAAAAAAAAGGGAAAATTGAAAAAGAAAAGGACATTAGACTCTGCGCGGTTGGCACGGCAAAACATCCGGTGCATTGATCTGTGCGCTTCGGGGTGCCAGTGTCTGATCAGGGCCCATGGAGACGGGACGAAACAACGGGGACTTCTTCAAATAGAATAGAACCATAATCTCGAATCTGCTGCCCACCGCACTGTATATCCCGGTGGTGTAGGCATCCCATCCAACCTGACAAATCTTGCAGCTTCGCACCATCCCAGGCAGCCCCAGGGTTCGCCCTGAGAGCCGAGTACGGCCACTCCTTCCCTCACCATTCCACCCGACTCCTGTGACAAGCACGCACCTGCTCGCGGTAGTTGTGCCGGGTTCCATAGTTCATCCTGCCTCAGCCGTTGCCCATGCCCGCAGCCTGCACGCACATGAACGGACAAGACATATCCGAGGCGGCGGCAGGACGGGTAGGACCACAGTTGCAAGTGTCGTCGTTGTACTGGCGGCACTGCAAGTGGGTGAAGATGTGCGGGTGCCAGTCCAACAAGGGCGGCCCCTGATCCCGTTCCCAGGGTGGCACGCACGACTGGAGACAGCCCTTCTAACCTTGGAAGGAACAAAGGCAAGACATGACCACGTCTTCTGGGCCCCATAGGCCCATGGCCCCCCCCCCCCCACCAAGAGCCCCTAGATCCCTAGGTTCTTCGCCTGGTCCCCCGTGGCCCATGGCCATGTACCTCTGTCGGGCGGGTACCTACCCATGGTGTCCAGCCCTCGACCCGTCAGGCGAGAGCTTGTCATGTGCGCCCATGTATCCGGCTGCCACTGATACCTTCGCCCGCCGCGAACGGTACTCTCTCTGCCTAGCTAGGTATCCCGAGGGACATTGTCCGTCTCGCTCTCAGAGTCACACTCTCTCGCCTTCTCCTTCTGCTACTGCTACTGCTACTACTACTGCTACTACTACTACTCCTCCTCCTTCTCCACTGCTGATGACAGCAGGTTGGCAGGCTCAGCAGCATCACAACGGCCAGGTCCAGGACGGGACAGGACAGGCCTGTTGTGTGCAGCGGATGCTGGCTCCAAAAGTGGATCTTGGGGCTCTGCTTTGCCTCAGTTGCGCCTCTGCTCTCTTTTTACTATTACAACTGTACAACTTGTACTCCGTACTGCCCCTGTCACTCCCTCGCCGCTCTCTCAGAGTCTTGACCGTTAGCGGCCCACTTTGCCCACTCGCGCAGAAAACCCGACCTCTGGCCCTCTTGATCTGGACTGCCCTGGACTTTGTCTTGTCCCCGTCGAATTTTCCAAATCAGAGAGAAATCCCAAAAAAAATCCCCCGTTGTATGACTGGTCTTATCCAAGGCATCTAGGTAGGCACCAGCCTTCTCCGCCCCTCCTCTGTCCTGCCTAGATAGGTACCTACCTCTGCCCTGTGCCTAGCCCCCGGTCTCTATGCCCTGCCCCTGCCTGCTCCCCGTCCGTCGTCAAGCCCGGTCCAATTCAGTCCCTTCCCGGGACGGGTCCCCTTCTTTCGAGTGAGAGAAAAGAGTCAGAGAGAGGTAGAGAGAGAGAGATAGCGTTTGTACGTGAGGGAGCGAGAGAGCACTACTGCTGGGCTGTTGGTAATGTTTTCTTTCCGCTCTCTCGGTCCACCAAAATTCCTCTTGCATCTCTTTCTTTCCCTTTTGTTCCTGGACGGGTCTTCTTCCTCTTCTCCTCCTCCTCCTCTTCCCCTACTCCGCCTTCTCGCTAATCATGACTTCAAGGCCTGTGTCCCGTTCCCGGATTCTGTCCCTTCCCGGCTTCCCGTTCCAACTGTCTTCGCCTCTCCTCCTTTGATGAACGAGCCATACCCGAAGACTGGCTGGCCGACACATATTCGCTCAGGATCTCCTGCTACATAGTACCTACCTTGTACACCACCAGCGAAGGCCATTCTTCTCGCGTCGCCCTCCTAATTCCCTTATGACAGCCGCCGCTCACACCTAAAACCCCCCTAATGTATGTCCTGGTCACGATATGCTCGGGTCACCGAGTCCCAATTCTGCGCGAGACCTAGTTGTGGCCGCTGCTGGCCGTCCTCAAAACCTCACCGCATCATGGCCGCCCCGTCCCCTATCCGGGACTGACCCATCCAGCCAGACAGACACTCCTCCGTCACTTAGTGCCATCCTATCCGTACACCCATACTGACCTCTGCTCTTCCCCCCCAGTCTTTGCTCAGAATTCGGTTCCCACAAAAAAATAGGTCTCGTTGCATTTTCTGGCGCCTCATTTGTTTTGGCGGTGTGGATGCAGCGCCCAAATCACATCACCTTGACCACTGGCCCCTGAGTGGCCCTGTCGCATAATCGCACCTCGATCCAGCAGCTGTACAGGGTGCCAATCTCGTACCGGATTCATCTTGGGCAACCGAACCCAAACAAACTGGTGCCTCTCCGCCCACGCTCACAAGTCGACACATTCCGCGTCGACTTGCGCTAAGAGGAATGTTTGCGATATTGCACCACCACCAATTTCAAGGAACTATTTCGAGCAACCAGCCGATATCAAAATCTTTGTCCAGCCGTTGACTTTGCACCTACGCAGAGGCCAACGAGGTTTTTCTCTCTCTTGTTCTTGGCTTCGCCGCCCACGCTTGGTCAGTTCGAGGGAAAGAAGCTGCTATGTGCCCTCTGGTCGGTCGGCGATAGCTGCAGAGACTTGGTCGCATATTACCGCTATTTAATCTTGCTTCGTTGACAGCCTTCCCATCGTCTTGCCCAGTTATCGAACGACAAGCGTGCCCTCGAAATCGCAGTCAAATTGGGTCCCACGAATCATGACGAGCTAGTCAAGCGTTTCGAACCGTCTTCGATGAATTTTCAAGTCAACTAGTGTCTCATTGTACGACACGGTGCCTTCGACATGGAGGCCATTGTCGAGGCTCTTGAGCAGCTGTTGCCCAAGGGCATTGTCTTCGACTCACCTACTATCTATGCCGAGGTCGCCAAATTACCAGTCGTGCCGCTCGAGGATATTCATCGCCACTGGAAGACGTATACTAGGACGCACAAAAGCCTGCACGATCCCACTGCCTGTCGCCTCGAGAACTTTTGGTGGCACGTCTGGGGAAGCGACAGGAGAAATCTCAGCGGCAAGACCCTCGCACTTATATGGGAGCAGATCGCTTCCGGGCCAACCTTCGTTCCCTTGAGGGGGCCTCCAAACCGTTGGGAACCACCTCCCAAGCCTGCACGGAGTATGCATGAGTCTGACTCGGCACAACCACCGCAAGTCCATGCCGTAGGTAGCCAGACACCTGAGACACAGTCGAGCATCGGAAAGGGGGCAGTCTATGGGTTGACACCGTCCTCGTCGAGACCTCCGCCAGCACACACAATTTTGAAGAAGCCTAGAGGGCCTTCAACTTCCGGCCCGAGACCCACTGCCCGATTCGTTGATGTTCCAGATTCAGAGGACGAAACATCGCAGCAGGACGGAGCAGACAGTGCTGGCATTTCGACCAAGAAGAAACCCGACATTCGTGCATCGTCTAGCTCCATCTCACCGGCAAAGGTCGACAGGAAACCCGCGCCCAAGAAGTTTGTGGCGTCGTCTGCTGCATCGAAGAGACGACCGGTCTTGCCAAGAAGACAGAGCTCGCAATCTTCGACCGGTTCTGCGACTGCCTCTGACCCCATTCCTCGGGACGCAGCTTCTGCGTCGAGAAATGCTCTTAACCAACAGTCCTCCAACTTGAGTAGCAGAGATTCTAGCCCATCAAAACGACAGAACGGCTCCGGCCTGCCGTCACACACGGCGGAGTTGGCATCTCGTTCCAGAGCGTCTGGAAAGAATCCCCAGGTCTCTGGTTCTGGGAGGGAGTCTACATCAGCAAGTAGCCAGGACGCCAATTTTCAAGACGGGTCTCGAAAATCAGCCCCAACAAAGACGCCGTCGCCAGCGTCCAAGGACGTCAGCTGCCAGCCAGATCTAACTCAGTCACAGGTCAGTTCAGGAGAAAGAGCGAATGCGAAAGTGCTCGGAAAGAGACCGGAATTGATTGCCTCGCCTGCCGGGAGAAAGGTTCGTCCTCCAAAGGGCCTTAAATTGGGTGATTACGATGGACCATCAGGGATGCAAAGGTCACCACCCCGATCCGTACCGCAGTCCATGCAACCTACCGCGAGTGCTATCAATCCCGCTGGCACGACCGAACCGAGCCGAAGGAGGAGTGCGCAAGAAGACAAACCGCGGGACTACAAAGGACAGGGTGATGCGATCAACTCCAGTCCTGCACCCAAGATGGCTCGGTCTAGATCAAATAACGAATCGAAGCGGATGAGCTCCGGTGGTCTCAAATCCTCGAGCGTCGTGGGGCTGTCAAATATCGCCGTTGCTGGAGGATTTGACTTTGAGACCCCCAAGGCGCGCCCCTCGCGAGACGACTTGCCGCCCCTTGGAGCAGGCCAACCTGACATTCGAGCGTCATCTGTCCTCGATTCGCGATTGACACCGACGCAGCCTAGTCCAAACCCCCCACCGCCACTGGGCCGATCTAAGTCCCAGTTGACACTTGTGCTGGAGCGAGAAAAAGCACGTGCGGGCGACGGCAATCAGAAGAATAAAAAATAGGCCTAAGGGGGGCCATACAATATCGACGCGGCAGGGGTACACAGCTACCGGCTGCAAGGGGGCAACTGGAGACCGATCTCGACTGGTCTCCAAGATGACTGCATTGATACCGGCGTTTGTTCATACCCCTGAAGATCAGGTTTGACCAGTCATGGACGGGCGAGTCGCCCTGCCATTTATTTACGCAAGGCTTCTTGTACAATATGTGTTCTCATAGGTAGACTTGGAATAAGTCCGGTGTCGTTTCCCCAGGGTTGCTAGACTCGGTAAGCCTTCACAGGCAACATGCATTATAGGGGAATTTGGGCAATGTAATCGGAATGATGCCACGTCGAATCAGCGTGAACAGTACAAACGCAAACAGGAGGGTGAAGGGGCGGGAGGGCCAGCTTGTACCTCTTTCTATAAGAAAGAGCACATACCCATCAAACCATCGTCGACTTGGTGTATGCCAGGAAATTATCTTCCTCGTTCAACGGCTGCCCTTTCAACAATTCTGAGATTGTGAGGAAAGGCTTTCATCCAACTCATGGCTCGCTCACTGGTCCCATCTCCTGGTGCGCAGCGGCCGAGAAGGGGTTGTTTGCTGCTGATTGCGCCGCATGGTGATATGGCGAAAACCTCCCCACGGACGGAGGAATGGTCACCTTACTCCTTACGAGATGGTAATCAATGCATTGAATCAGACGCACCTCGGTCCATAATGGCGAGAGCCGGCCAAGCTAGGTGAGAGTGCGCCCCTTGCCCCCCTCGCCCGTCAAAGGTCCCGTGGGGGAGGGGATGAGAGGGGTTCCTCCGGCACTAATAGGGACAGTGTTGATGACCGGCTGGTGGTCTTTACAACGCCTAGCGTAGGTAGAGCACACTACAATCTAAGGGTATCCCCCCTCCCCCGAAAACCGTTGTGGATGTCTGCGTGTGTGTGTGTCGTTGAGATGTGCAGGGTTTGTGCTTCGGCAGGGTGTCGTCGAAGGATTCGCGCTACCCAGGAAAGCGAAACCTTAAAAGGCTTCCTCACTGGTCCTTAGGGATCTCGGGAGGGTTGCAGTCGGCGAGGGGGGCTTGTTGGGCATGGGTGTTGTGGATGTTGCACGTGGGATGGTGCAACTTGGTGGAGGGCGAGCCGGGGGAAGGAAACGGAATGGATGGACGGACCCCCCCCTTTCCTTTCCTTTCCTTACCTGCCTAGGTACTTAGGTATGTAGACACACAGGAGCCCTGGCAGCCAGCTGGCAGGGGAGGGCTGCTGTCAACTGGGCAAGACACCCCCACGTCCGGGGGCGGACAGGTTTTGGAGTGGTTGGGGCTTGGGGAGTCCCCCCACGCTTGTTTTATGTCACCTCTACCACAGTACCTAGGTAGGCAGATACTCCCTCTATATAAGTGCTCTCCGCGAGTGCCAGATTTTTTAATTTCTCTGGCTACTTTGTTGTTCTTTGGTTGGGATTGAGACTGCTAAGCCTTGAAACTGGCTACAAACATATAGAGCTTTATATCATGTATTTAATTCATTCTCAGGAACCAAGACACAGTCGGCATTTGTCGCTCGTCGAGGCACGCAGGCAATGGGGAAGCTGATCTGGTCGCCGCTGTTTACGCACCCCAAGCTTCCTTTGGGCTTTTCCTGCTTTCGTGAGACAGTCTTTTGCATAGATTGATTCTAAGCTTTCCGAGTAATACACAGAAATGTTTCTTCATTTGTCGGTCATCATGGTCGGTTGTCTTGTGTAAACAGGCATAGTATTGTAGGTCATATCACCACCTCCATAGGGATAGTTTCTCGTTGGGCTTAGTAACCAGACAACACTCTAATATGTTCATCCCAGATTCCCAAGGAATTGGCACGGTTCATTGTCCAAGGTCATCAATTTGGGCGCGAGCAGTTGAAATACACAAACCAGATGCAACCGTGCGTGTAGCTCAAGACTGGCCCGTGGCCCTCACATGAATTATTCCTGGCTGTATTCAACTTGAACCCGACCTCCCAGTGGGAGGTCATCTGACAACTCGATTACTCGTTCTGATATTTTAGAAGAGCTAGACTCGAGCTTTCGAGTCAAGTCACAGATGAAACAGATGCTGAGGCTTACAGCTGGCATGCAGAGGTTTGTTTCCCTTTAACCTTTGGGTAACGTTCTATCGGTCTGTAAACCTACGTAGGTTCATAGAAACCATGGTGTGAATTTTTTTGTTTCTATGGTAGTAACTGAAAGAAGCAGAGACATTGTGCTGGAATACAGAGACCATTTTCTGCATCTGAATTGGAGATGCTGGACTCTGACACATAGTGGTCTGTACCGGTAGTGTAGGATGACACAGCAAAACGATCACATTCCTTAAAATTATTTACGATTCCAAGATATTGATACTTCATCACCATGCAGGTGATGTTCGCTCCGCTACGACGACATATTCATGGACCCCGAATAAACGTAAACATGGTGCATGGCCAGATCTACGATTGGTAACTCATCAACGCCAGACTTGCTGTTGACGAGGTAAGTAATGACACAGTCTCTCAGCTGGTCCGCGCTGTTCCTTCTGTGCGCTTGCCATGACTACCACATTTGAGGAGGGCGTGATACTAGACGGCTGCGCCAACTCATATTCATGAGAAGGCTCGTTCAGATCCTCTCTGTCCCCAACGGGTGGAGGCTGCTCCTTCCCAGTACGATATCCCTCAGGTAGAGCTCACTTTGCGGCAGTCACCACCGATCTTTGCGGTCATCAGGTCGACTTCGCTTGGTTTTCAACCTTGACCTTGATCGTATCTTATTGCCCCACTGATTCCTGCCTCCCTGCAAGCTTTATCGTATTTCGTATGCTGATGAGCCTGACCACGTTGCATCACCGCCTGCCAACACATGGTTATTTTTCGAATCACAAGTCATATTCCGAGTCTTGATTTTTGGTTATCCATCCCAAGACTTGTCTTCTTGCCTCGAACAACCTTGGTATCAATCCTCAGAATTGCGATCAGTGGCAAACTCCAACTTGTCTAGTCGAATATCTCTGCTGTTACCAGCCCTTGGCCGCGTATCCTCGTATGACTGACCCATGAAAGTCACCAAGACCTCCTGATCGATGCTTCGCAGACATAGCACCAAGCCCAAGTCGGACCTTCACCGCCGCAAATCAACGACCTCGGTCCGCAGCGTCCATCTTGAGCACATTGACTCCGCAGTGGCTCAGAGGGACGCCCAGACCGCGGCAATGGAGGCCTTCTCCAGAGCCCTAGCCCGTCAGTCTGCCGAAAGGACTCTGTTCCCTCCTCAGCCGATGGGCAGCAATAAGGAGAATTCAAGCCCCGCTGGACTATCTCGGTGTGGCAGTTCAGCAAGTATTCGCAACGCGCACGGCCGGCCGAGTCTGGAGCGAAGACAGAGCATTCGCTTCATTGACCCTAGGTCTCGTCTCCAAACACGCGTGTCTCGAACCAGCATGTGCACAGCTGCCCCCGGGTCGCCGGATATCCTGGCTCGTCGTTCTATTCACCGATCACAGAGCACTCAAAGCATCAGCTACGTGCAGCGTCCCGTACTTCGCGACGCTGGAAACATGCCACTGCCCGATCGCACCTCGTCCGTTGGAAAGACACTAATGACACCAGAGGATGTCAAAACTGGGTTGAGCCAGGCCTGTCTTCAGGCGTTGACCCCTGACTATGAGCAGTACACACCAGAGGATGACATCGCATCCATGCCCTCATCTTACCGGCGCATCCGCAAGACGCGTTCCACGCACACGATGAGAGCTACCATGAGAGGAAGTGCCGGTGGAGAATCCGGGGAGACCCAGGGAGTATCACCACACAACACAAAGTCAACGCCCCAATACAAGCAGATTGTTTCTGGAACACTGTTCCCTCGGCATCGATTCATGAGAATGAGGGACAACGTTTCGGTACCAGCAACACCAAATTTGAGGACAGCTAAGTCGATGAGCTTCTTGAGGTCGCGGCGGAGTCGCTCAGAGAAGAGACCGAGCATCAATACCTCCATTAGGGGCTCGTCTCCAACCATGGATGCACAAGACTCCTCTTCCCGTTCTCACATCATGCCCAAGCCCCACAGAGTGTTTGGATCCAGATGTGAAGAAACTCAACAACCATTTCCAAAGACATTGAGAGGTAGCAGTGAGGACACTGAGCTGCCTGCTGTGGGGACAGATACAAGCTTGGGCCGAAGCCGGCCTGGGAGTTTGAGAAATAGAGCTCGCAAAGTCTCCACCTCACTCAAGATGAGGCTCAAGAATCTCTTCATGAACAAGAGCGAAGAGGGAGCTGGGCTGCCAGCACAGCAGATCGAGGCCCAGAGGACGCATGTGTCTGAAGCATGTGATAAGAATCCTTGGGTGTCCACCGTGCCCGAACGGAATCATTGTCGTGAGCGGAGCTCTCTTTCGAGAGTCTCGACTCGAATCCCATTCCTACATGCAGTACCCTCTCACGAACAACTGCATTCTCGGAGGGGAAGTATAGATAGCTGCAGGAGCGCGGCTGGACAGGCCTCGGACGAAAAGTCGCGAGTGACGAGTTGGGCCAGTACGGACACAGACACTGTCATCGCACGGCGCACGGAAGAGAGCACACAGGAGTCGGAGAAGCAGCGACTCTCGATAATCAACGAACATGGCATGCGGAATGCATCGCCGCCATTAGGATTTCCAATGATTGGACTCCAGACCATCACGTCCCAAGAAGAGTTGGCTCCTCCTCCGGGTCTTCAACGCCTGCCCCCTGGATCGACAGTCGACAGTCAGCGCATCTACTCAGCGCTGATAAAGAAAATGAACGAAACCCAGCAACTCGCCGGGATTGTAGAGCAACAGCGGAAGTCAAGTGACAGCTCAGACCCTTTCCGCACAGTATCGCCTGCAAGCAGCAATGGTAGCAGCGACAGCTGTGATACGGTCGCTTCTACCAAAGCATATCCCCTACGAAGACGAGTCCCCACCTCGGAAAGAGAACTGGAGGACCACCCCGGGTGTGAGAGGGCCAATTCTGACAGGTCAACTTCGATGAACCACAGAATCACGCAAGGCATCGCGGTGGATCGCCGGAGCCTGTCTCCTCCAATCCACCTCACCCCGCAAGGGCAACGATCCGACGCTGCAAGCACCATCACTGACCGAGGCTCTGCTTTTTTCGGAAGCCCAACATCTCATTTATTTCGTACCACAAGCCCCTACAGGCGATCGCTTCAGCAAGCCATGCGTGCCGAGAGGGAACAAGGTCCCTGTCAGCACACCGCCGAGGGGGATGTCGAGACGAGTGCGATGGCGAAGAAACTTGACACAACCGCCAAGGTAGCTTACTCCGAGAGCAATTACTCCTCGGACACCCTCATCCACAAGACGAATGTGAGTCAAGGGTATCCTGATCCGCAGCATCCCAAAATGTCGGATTCAGGGGTAGAAGCACCTGTCTGCCAGAATACACAAACGTATCGGCCCACAGGAGAGCGCCAGGCTTCCACAGCAAGCTCATTGGGATGGAAGACTTGGCTCTCTGCGGACGTTGCCAAGCTGGAGCCTTCTCCCACCAGGGTAAGCGGACAATCACCAGAGGTCGAGTACAGGATCCCGACCATGCCGAGATCTCTTGGCCATGGGCATGTACGAGAAGCTGCTCAGACGGACACTAATGAGGAAGATGAACAAAATGTCAAGCCTACTGTCCGTATGCCAACCAGCTCGACAACGCCTCTGAGTGCCATTGATTCGAATGTGGTCAAGCTTAGCCCTCAGCAGCGCTCGGTCATGCGTACAACTACGCCGCCTGCAGCTGACCCACGCAAAAGCCCATGTCATTCTGCCGTGAGGCACAGTACTTTAGCGTCATCTTGTGACGGTAATGTGTCAGATGTCTTCGGCGAAGTCGCGTCAAGGCCACCAGAATCACCTCCGGGGGAGACGAGACCATGTTGGAACAAGCCGACCGCCGAACCGCGAACGCCTCTTCAGGGACATGCTGTCAGACAGAGCAAGTCTCTTGCTGGCCTCAAGAGTATCAGCAGAATCAGGGAACCGCAGACGGGCTCGCCGCAGCCGCCAGCCTCTTCCACGATTCGGCTGATGAGGAAGTCGGCAGGTAAGCTGGCACCAAATGCCATGTCGGCGGCATCCACCCCAGGGTTTACTGGTGCATTTGAGCGCCAATTTGGGTCTTCTGGCCACCACCTAGACGGCCAGCTTATGGAAAAAGAGAACCAGGCACCTCATCACGATGATGCGCAGAAGCATTCCCCGCACACGAAAGGCCAATTCAGGGGTAGCAAGGCGATGGTGGAACTCTTCCTCAGCAGTCGCAGGAGACGGGGAACGAGCGATGGCGATGGAACCGCATTTGTTTGAGGCTTGTTGAGATAGTCTTTTCGACCTAGCCTGCCGAACGTTTAGATCGAATGTGTTATATTGGTGTGGGCCTTCATGTATTATGTGGAGGGCCTGGCCGTGATATGACTTTTGAGAAGGTACCTAGGGGCCAGAGGGCGGAATTGGAAAACAGTGTTAGTCGCTTCAATGCCCGCTTACCTACACTTTTGCGCTTACCAGTGGCTTAAACCCTGGCAGTAGAGATAGCAAGACAAGTCAAGAGGATACGGACACGCTCCTTCATTCAACCATCACCCACTTGAAAAGTGTGTCGTGAAGGACAGAGTGCTACATCGCTCGCCAGTATCAGGTTCGAGATCAAGTCACAGGATGTGGTTAGCGGACAATGTGACATTTGAAACTGCGCTGGACAACGACTGCAACGAGCTTCAACAGCTCCTCTGTCTGCTTTTTGAGGGTATAGAGGGTGTTTGTCCGGCGCGGCACAAAAGCATGACCATATTAGCACAGCGGCTCATTTTCCCAGAGCCAGCTCCTCAACTCCCTGAAACGCCTGTCCTTTCCGTTATATATACGAGCCCTAATTCGGGTAGCTCTCCCTGTTTCTGTCTCGTGTTTCTGTAACTGTACTTGTACTGGATGGGTTGTGCCGACACGACCCTCTCTCGGTATGAGTTTATGCGGGAACAAGAATGAAAAGAAGAAAAGAAAAATGTCAAGAGGTATGGCGTTCATGAATGTGAACGCCAGCAATGTCTTCTGCCCGCACTGACTTTGACGCCCTAGCCTCTGTGGCTGTGGATAAAATGAGACATGCCGCGCGGTGGGGGGCCGGAAAAAAACGAGGGCCAACATGCTAGGCTACTTTTCTGGCTCGTAGGCTTCTGGTCATGGCGGCGTCCTGACGCCTGCCTGGTCTTCTCATGTTGGCCCGGATTGTGAATGATGTGAGTGGTGGGCAGCCTTGCTCTTGCCCTTTCGCCTCTGCTTTGCGTAGACCAGACCGCAGGCGTTGCACAGGACCTCGCCATCGGGCCCCTTGCGCCACTCGGGGGTGTCGGTACGGCCGCACTTCCAACAGGACATGGCGCCGTCGGCCTCGCTGTTGCTGCTCCCCGCCCTGTGCGAGTGGGTGCGGTGATGATCGTGGTGATGTCGCGAGTGGTGGTGATGCAGGGACCTCGAGCCCGAGTGCAGGCGCTTGAAGGCGTCGTCTCGCTGGTTGGCGTCGGGCCGGATCTTGCGCTTCCTCGCGGCCCGCAGGCCGTGATGCCTGATGGCCGAGATGCTGCCGACGCCGCGAGAGATGTCGCTCGACAGCTGGGTCATGAACAGGATGTCCCCGTCACTCATTACCGGGATGGGACGCTGTCCCATGAAGGACTCATGGTTTCCTATTATGGAACTGGTGAAATCTAGCAGGTGTTTTGTGCTTCGATGGATCTGGGCTGATTGTCAGTAGGACTGCAGCTGGCGTAGAGGACGGGACCGGGGGCCCCGGGGGGGCACGTGATAGCAGAGAAAGTGACCTGGGGAAACCAAGTCATAGTGTAATTAATACTCACGGTGAAGAGGTTCTCAGCTATGTTGGAGTCACTGATCCAGAACTGGTGGTTCTCGGTGGGCCGTACGCCCGAGGTGGTGTCGACCCATCTTGCGACTTGTGATATGATACTCTCGACGGCGGCGGGGCGGGGGGAGACGGGGGCAGGCCCCTCTTCGTCAATGGACGGCAGCGGATCAGAGCCGACAGCAGCGGGGGGCGGGGGCTCTGGCTGTGGCTGTTGATCCTGATCGTGTTGCTGCTGTGGCGGGGCGGCTGGGCGTATTGGTAGGGGGAATGAAGACATATATGTGGCTCATGAAGAAGGAGGCGTGCGGCTCCAGGCTCACTCAACCCACCGCCTAGTAAACTGGCGCGACACGAGCCGAGCGACAGGCGTCGCGCGCAAGCCAACCAACCCCACGGACTGGGGGATAAATGGTATGCTGGGTTCGTGGGGGCCAAGGCCTGGGTAGTGTACCTCGGCGGATCTTGGGGTCTCGCAGGGCTTTGGTTAAGGAGCAGATGGGGACCCAAAGGTCACGATCAATTGGCTGGAGACGGGAGTATAGAGATCGGGCGGAAGGTGTGAGATCGAGAAAAGAAGGGGGAGAGGAGGATTAGTTAGCTAGATCAGACTGTCGACTTAAAAGTAACCGTTGGGCCAAAATGCCCTTGGGGGAAGTTGCCAGGATGGACGGGCTTTGACGGGACGAGAGGAAAAAACTGCGTCGAGGCTCGATGGCAAATCCAAAGGGTCTAGAATCTCTAGACTCTCGACTTTTCTAAGGCCATCAGTGTCTCGCTAGTGTTGGGTGGCAAAAGAATCATGTACAGTTGTGGGAGATTCTTCAGGCGGGCTGGCGGGCTGGCGGGAGGAGGCACGCAGGGCAGGCCACTAAGAGCAGCCGAGTACCCTCACTAGGTACTACTTTTGCTGAGCAGCCCATGCAGAAAGGTGAGGGAGGGTCCAGGAGGCTTGCGGGCGGAGGTCTTACCCCGGACCGCAGGACAGGACCCTTACTACATATTACATCAAGGGTCCATCACGTCGCATTCAACTAACACCAACCTGGTTAGGCTGGCGGGCTTGTGGGGACGCCGCTGGATATGAATGGCCAGACGAGGCGTGCAGGGCACGAGCAATGGCGTTTCGGTCCCTATGGGAAAGATGGGAATTGCTGTACGGCAGTGCGGCCGAGCAGTGGTGCCCAAGTGCCCTGCCTGCATCGCATTGCCCTGGTGCTGTCTAGACCTTCCAGCCAGCCAGCCCGCTAGCACGCGCAGGAAACGGCACTTCCCCGTCCTTGCCGTCAAGTCACAAGAGCATCGTGCGACGGGGCCGCCCTCGTGCCGTGCCCCGTCGCCCTGGCCAGCAAGGGCCTGCAGGGGTATAGACAGCTCACCGGCTGACTGGCTGGTGCAGGCTGGCAGGCAGGCAGGCAGGCAGGCCTGGCCCAGGAACCGCATGCTGTGGTGCTCAGGTCACCCATCACACGCCGACCTCCAGGAGCTCTTATCGGGGGGCGGGCCCCGCATGCGTCATCCCTGCAACACCCCCCCCCCGTGCTGCCTCCTGCTGCTGTCCATGCTGCAACACCTTCCTTCACCTGACTGGCACCCTGCCGTTCGTCAATAGCCACAGCCCGAGAAGCTCACTGGCCCATCAAGCTCGACCCAAGCTTTGACTGAATCAGGTCCGACCGGCACTGCTGCTATTGCTGTGACCTGCCTTACCTTTGGGACCATGAATGACCTGACACCTGCTTGAACGTGGAAGCATAACAAACAGCTTCGCCCGTCTTCCAACATCTCCCACCACCCCTTCTTCATCCGATAGAAGCACAGCCGAGCACCACACCCCATAGCGGCGTGCAGCTGCAGACGCCCGACATGATCTCCAGAACCCTCCTGGCCAGCGGCTTGCTCGCAGCTGCCGCCCACGCCATGCAGCCTAGTGCTGCAAAGCCCGTCGCCGCCCCCATGCGCGACCTCCAATGGGCACAGCTCAACTTCCTGCACACGACAGATACCCATGGCTGGCACGGCGGCCACTTGCAAGAGTCCCAATACTCGGCCGACTGGGGCGACTATGTCTCCTTCGCCCATCACATGCGGAACAAGGCTGACCAGCAGGGCGTCGACCTGCTTGTTGTCGATACCGGCGATCGGGTCGAGGGCAACGGCTTGTACGACGCATCCCGGCCCAAGGGACAGTACACATATGACATATTCAAAGAACAGGACGTCGATATCATCTGTACCGGGAATCACGAGCTCTATCTAGATGACACCGTCGCCCGTGAATGGAACCAGACCGTGCCCAATTTCAAGGACAGCTATCTGGCGTCTAACCTGGACTACATCGACCCAAAGACCGGTGAGGCTGTGCCCATGGCGCCGAGGTACAGGAAGTTCCAGACAAAGAACCAGAAGCTGAACGTCGTGGCTTTTGGCTTCCTGTTCGACTTCACAGGCAACGCCAACAACTCCATCGTCCAGCCCGTTTCCAAGACGATCAAGGAGGAGTGGTTCCAGACCGCCATCAGAGAGAAGCCTGATGTCTTCGTGGTGATCGGGCACATCGGCCTGCGGATGGACGAGATCAAACAAATATACAACGAGATTAGGAAGCAAAACTGGTTCACACCAATCGCCTTCTTCGCCGGCCACGCCCATGTTCGCGACGCCATCAGCTTGGACGCCAAGACTTTCGGAATCGCCAGTGGGAGGTACTTTGAGACCATCGGGTGGATGTCCATCGACGGTATTGCCAAGAAGTCAAAGGAGGTGGGGACGACCGCCGTGTCTTTTAACAGGAGGTACATCGACAACAACCTCCTGGGCCTCTACTATCACACGGGACTTAATGAGTCCACATTCCCCACAGTCCATGGACGTAATGTTAGCAAGCAGATCGCCGAGGCTCGCACGGCTCTGGACCTGGACCAGAAGTTTGGCTGCGCGCCTCAGGATTACTGGATGGCTAGGACGAAATATCCCAGCAACGATAGCGTCTTCACGTTGCTTGACCAACAGGTACTGCCTGACATTATCGTGAACGAGTCGCGAAAGGACATTCCAAGGCTCGCTATCATCAACACCGGAGCAATCCGTTTCGATATCTTCAAGGGCCCCTTCACTCTTGACACCACCTATATCGTCTCCCCATTCCAAAGCAAGATGACCTATATCCCTGAAGTGCCTTACAGCGCGGCAAAGAAGGTGCTGCCCCTGTTGAACAACCAGGGTCAGATCCTCGACCAGCCCGCCTTCGACTCAAGGATGATGGGACCCCCCGAGCAGTGGCACATTACTGAGGACATTATCTACCCAAGTCCGGCCCCCGCGGAACGTATGCTGCATAGCGATGGCCAGAAGCCGCTGGGCGATGCCACAGATGAGCCAGACCTTGTGAGTGGGTACACGACAAAGGACGACGTTGGGACTGATGGCGACGATGCTGTGCACGCTCCAATCAACTTTCACACACAGCCAAACTGCATCCAAGCTGCGATTGGTATGCCGCCAGAAGGCGAACCGGAGACTGTGGATCTGGTATTTACTGACTTTATAACGCCCTGGGTTCTGATGGCTTTGAAGTTCAGCGGCGGCGATTACAACGAGACAAATGTCCAGCTGTGGGACGATGCTGCCTTCACGGACATGCTGGCGAACTGGGTTAAGGAGAACTGGAAGGACAAGTGCTAAGCGCCGGAGAGCCCTAGCAAGCGTCCACAGTAGCAATACTTCGAGAATTTGCCACACTGGGGGAGGGTATGGCGTTGGCGTGGCGGGGCGTTTGGTACATGGTTTGAGATTTTGGTACAGAATGGAGTGCATTAGCATCTTGACTTTGGAAATGGTATTTAGAAATTCATTGACCCTGAGAACCACCGACTCCGTAAAATGCAAAGCGTAATGTGAAAGCGAGCACCGAATACCCCTCAGTGCATCATCAGAACTGATCGAGCAGCTTTCTCCTCCTGCGATCTATCAGCTCCTCTTGCACCTCGTCCACGGTCGGGAGCTCCCAGCCCCTTCCGTCCCCAGCGTCCCCAGGCAGCGGCTCCCAAGCCGGCGGTACATCCTTCTTGCCCGTCTTGGCCAGGTTCTCGAACGCGGCCGCCTCCTTGGCCTGCTCGTACGCCAGCAGCTCGTCGTCCTCCTCGTCGGGCGCATAGCCGTAGTAGGCGGCGTCGACGACCTTGCGCAGGTCGTCTCTCGCCTCGAGCGGCCTGTCGCCGTCCCCCCTGGCGTCTGACCTCGCCTTGGCTGCCGCCTCGAACAGCTCCTTGACGCCGGGGAGCTCCCTCGCCCGGCCAAAGTACTTGTACCCTTTATTCCCCACGCCCGGTATCTCCCTTCCCTGCTCGTCGTACATCTTTCCGCCGCCGCCGCCGCCCCTCATGTAGTTGGGCCCGCCCAGGTTCCGGATCTGCACCTCCCACATGTACTTCTCGCGCATGAGCTTGTTGATCTCGTCGTTGACGTCGCGGATCTGGTAGTCGCTCAGGGCGGGGTCCTGCACGCGCGAGACCTTGCGGCTGATCTCCTTGAGCACCTGGCCCCGCCACTTCTCGCAGTTGGGGATCGAGTCCTGCTCCGTGATGAGCTTTGGCCGCCGCGTCCGTCCCGCGTCGATGATTCCTAGGTCCGCGGCCTGGGCCTCGCGGAAGCGGAAGAGCATCGACTGGGCTTTTTCTGAGTTTCGCGCCTGTGGAGAGCGGGTTTTGGTTAGTTGGGGAGTCTGTTCGCATGCGCATGAAAGGGGCGGGGGATGCCACATGGGGGCTGGACTGACCATCTTCAGAGTCTCTGCTGGTGTAAATGGTGAAGAGGGGAGATGTTAGGCGGGGAGGACGGTTGGGGGTCTATCGGTTTGGGCAGTGGGAGTAGTTGGCTGTCCGCATACATTCCATCTCAGCCTTGCAAAGCTGCTGTGGAGTAAATAATCGCTGGCGAGTCGGAGAGCAGCCAGTTCCAGCAGGTGGGGTGCCTGTTAGCGCCGTCCTTCTTCAGCCTTGAGCGAGCGCAGACGTTCCTGTGCCCGCGTTTACAACGCGTCCCCGCGTAATCTAGGCTACCTTCATTCGCTTCACCTCGCTCGGTTGAATGGCTGACGACTTTGACTTCTCCTTTGACTCTCACTTCCTTCCTCGCCGGAAATCCAAAAGAGCTTCCACTCTTCCGATCCGGCAATCCTCATTCGTCTTGATCCTACTGAAACATTCCAACAGTGTCCAACGATCGCAACACAGCTCGATTTTCGGGCGGACCATCCTTATCGACCTGTATCATTTTGCACCGTCTCGTGTCCACTCTCTTCTGTCCTGTTCTTCAACTCTCACATTCCACCGGTCAGGCCAGGCACCAAATCGTCAGAGAACAGAACTCGTGGATCACATCGAACTATGCCATCTACTTGGTCGCATCACGTTTGCTCCTACGGTGCTAGAGGTGTCAAGATGGAGGATCGCCCCAGACCAAAATCCAAGACGCTTTGGCACCAAACAGCTGAGGAGCTTGACACCCTTTGAAGGTCTCATGGAGGATCCCTGGCATGTCTTTTCGGGCAGGCTCATGGGGGTTTTCCTCGCTTGACTTAAACTCTCGGCCCCAGACACGAAGTCCCGCTGGCGTGTTGGAACAAAATGGTCCTCAAACGGACACAACGTGTGCAAAGCACGCCCACGACGACATCGGTCTGCTGGGGCGGTCTCCCCCATACGATTCCGCCCACCAACCGGGGGGCACCCGGCTCTGGCATCTCTTCTCATACACGCTGTCCTTTCCATCCTTCAGAGCCTCGTTCTCAAGTGAGAACCTCCCCGAAGCCAAGCCTGCCATGAAGATATATATCAGGGATGAGCTTTCCCACTTGTTGATCCTCGGTGTGTGCTCTCGTGCTTACCGATGCGATATGACAAAGACCACAAAGAACAGAGATCTGAGCAGACACAAAACATACCGTCTCCTCCCCGCCTTCCCCTTCTACAAACCCAATTGGCATGGTAGCCTCGGCCGCAATGACGACAAATTAGCAAATCGACCAGAGGCATGCGCTCCATCTTCTTGGCGGCCGCCGGTGACGGTTCAAAAAATAGTTTTCAATCGGATGCGGCGAGGCGTTTACCTCCATTGGGGTTACGTGTCGCGGAATGGCGATGCCTTCCAAGTCGTTGGCTCTGGTGGGAGACAACTACTTTGAAACCAACTTCAGCTCGGTGATGACTTCAAGGTCCAAAAAGCCAAATTTGCAGGCAGCAGAAGCCGTTGGCCCGCCTGCAAAGGGCGGGTTCTTCTGGCGACGGTTGTCGTTGAGAACCCAAGAGAGCTAATCTGAGGGCACATGAAGTTGTTTCCCACCCCATCACTCTCCTTTTTTCTTATTATAAACCATCAATCACAGCCCTGCTATGACACCACTTCTGTACCTATTCAGTGCTCACTCCGCGGAGTGGTAGGGCCATCGTAACGAGGTCTTGGTTCTTCTTGAAAAGCACCGGCCTTTGTGTCGGTTTGAACCTCGGGCTCGGATGTCCGGTCAGAATTCCATGGTCCCCACGATATTGGGTTGACTATCTACTTGCAGGAACCGCTTCTATTTGCGTTGGCTACCCGAAGGTCTCCGTGAGTCTAAACTTCGCGATCACTCGGCATACACTCAGACCAGTCACAGGAAGGACCTCGATTGGTAGTCAAATCATAATTGCTCATTTAACGACCCTCTCGACTTTTTGTAAATCCAGGCCCGCCCCGATTCGGGACCCTTATACCGAGGTATTGTACACACACAGGATGCTAGTCGGCGGTTGTCTCCAGATCCAGCCACCCTAAAATTGCGAAGATGCCAAATACTTCTATGGCTAAAATAATTCCCGGCCCTCAAGATGCTTTCCTGTTGCAGCAACTCCCATCTACTGCTTCTTTTTGGTGTCAGCGGCCTGCTGTGCAGGCTTGTTGAACATCCATATGGCAACGAAGGCCAACCAGCCCACGCAGGTGACACCAATGCTGGCGAGGTAGGGCCAGGCGGCAGGAATCTCGTAGCTGTAGGGGTACTCGTCGTGCGCCATGTGGCGGACGGTCACGGAGTGCTTCTCCTCGACGTTGGACAGGAAGGGTCGCTTGTAGTTGGTGATGAAGTTGTAGACGCCATGGTGGTCGGGGACCCTGAAGGTCACGCGGAAGATACCCGCAGTCTCGGACGAGGCACGCTTGATCTTCTTGATAGGGATACGGTGCAGGGCGGACAGCATGCTGAACTCGAGCTGCAGCTCGTCACCCTCGGGAACCTTGAAGTCCCACCACCTGTCCCAGACCCACTCGGAGATGGAGATCTCGTAAGTCTAGAAAGCGAGCGTATTAGTAGCAGATTTATGGCAGGGTGGTCGGAGAAAGATGATTACGTACGACATTGTTGTTGACACGGTAGATGGAAGGGTTGGAGACGTTGGCCAGGGGACCCTCCTCAGCCAGATGATGCTCGACGTGGTTGACGCGCAGGTGGCCGATCTCGTGGAATGTCCAGGCACTTGTGCGTCGGGAAAACTGTAGGTTCCAAGCCTCGACGGCCTCGCTGTCGCCTGGGCGCTTGACCTTGGCGTTGAACCACTTGTCCTGGAACATCTCGGCGGAGCCAACAACGGTGAAGCGGGCAGAGTTGCGGGCCTGGAAGGCAGAGACAAGCGACAGCTGCTCGCCGGCGGCAAATACGTCGTCGACGACCTCGGCCTGTTCCTTTTGGTTGTAGATATAAGCTGTCCGGGGTGCCCTCAGGATGGGGGTCAGGAGGGGACCATTGCCCAGGGTGTGGCCGAGACCGCGAGGGAAAGCAATGAGGTCTTTCTTGCCACCGCTGCCGAAGTAGTTCTTGGTGTCGTCTCGGTAGTCGCCAGGAGTGGGCATGAGGACGACATCGTGGAGGTCGGCGGCAGACTTGGCATCGTAGTTGAAGTGGTCAACAACCAGACCGGTTCGCTCGGCGGGGATGTGGATATCCAACTCGAGGAGGAGAGCATTGAGAGAGGTGGCGACGGGCTGCGTGGCGCTCAGGGCAAGCAGGACGTTGCCGCCTGCGTTGACGAAGTCGAGGATCTTCTGGGCAGTCAGGTTGGGGCCGAGGCCTGAGAGATTGCCGTGTCAGTACAGTTGCAGTGGTTTTCTGGCAATCTGAGCCTTGCTCTCACCCTTGGACTTGGTTGGGAAGATGACGAGGTGGTCAAAGGTCTTCTCGCCCAGGTGTTCCAGCCTCAGGTCCTCTTGTTTGGGAGTCGCATGTGTGATCTTGTAGCCTCGCCCTGGAGAGAAGCCGAGTCAGCCATTGCAAGCTTGTCGGTGGTTATTCCTGGGTTGTGCATACTCTCCAGGTCTCCTATGAACTTGGAGTAGAGCTTCTGGTCCTCAACATCCTCCCAGATGGTCAGAAGGCGATCGCCCGTGGCGCTTGCAGCTTGCGTAATAGCTGCCAGGGCCAGCAGAAGAAAAGAAAGGACGAGCTTCATCTTTAACAACAACAAGCGCCTACGTGCGCGGGCAGAAGAAAGTGGTAAAAGTGACAGCTATGCCTTGGTTGTCATGTGGCAGCCACCAGTTTGACGCTTTCAACTGCTGGTGAGGTGGGAGAAACAAAGTTGTCGCAATTGTTCGTAGCTGGCCTTCACAGCACCCGGAAAGTGGATGGACAGCCTGGAACTACCTCACAGCAGGAGCTTTGGATACGTCGCCCATTTGCCAAGACTCGTGGGGCCTCTTCGACCCCTGCCAGCCCAGGCGTGGCTTCTAACCGTCTGCACGCCAGCATTGACAGGGGTCCTGGGCAGCTTGTTAGCATGCCGCAGAGGCTCGAGCAGCTGCTGTCGCAAGAGCCTTACATAATCCCGATTGGCCAATGGTCACCAGGCAATCCAGCCTGACCACTCTGACTTCACCCGATGAGAGCAGCAGCTGCACAGGCAGACAGCGAGGACTCTGGAAGGAAGCAAGCAAAGTCCGGCAGTCATAACCCCACTCCAAGAGCACAAGTAAGTCAGTAGTGGCCTTCGCACCCTACTGCACAGCTTTCGTGCCCGATATCCTCTAACACCGCATCCAAAGCAGCCAACATGTCCGGCCGAGCGCCCCTCTTCTGGCAGACGCCCATCCGGTACTGGCGCTGGTCGTCGCGCGAGCGCCCCGCCCTCTTCTGGTCCTGTGTGATCGGTGCCCTCGGCCCTGTCACCCTGGCCGTCGTGCCCCCCATCAGACACGCCCTCGGGGACTACGATGCGAAACCTATACCCACGACTTACCCCAGTACGCCCGCCCATGCTACGCCGTGCTCGCGGCTCCTTCCCCTTTGTCCGTAAACCCAGAACGCTGATGTTGTAAACAGTCCCTCCCGGCCCCAGGAAGACTCTGAGTGGCTACGACGACGGCTCCGAGTAGCGGATTTCCCAGTTTTGTGGAGGCATAGAGAGTTGTTGCAAGGAATACACACCCCAGACGGCAAGGACGGGCTGCTGAGGATGGGCTAGGCTCGTGGCGAAGGCCACACAAGTTGTACGTAGGGTGCGGCGTTGGGGATATTTGAATCGACAAAAGAATCTCGAACAGTTCGATCATCTTCCATCTCTCCGAACTGCTAGACCACCGGCTCCCTCAACGCTTGGCTCTCGTGCCATCTCAAACACGGGCCGATTGGTGAGGATGAGTCCCAAGTCGGGAGGTCTGAAAATGTCCACTTTGCTTGGTTGGAAGGTCGCAGTACCCGGGCGGTTTGTCCAGCAGCAAGTCAGGAGTCCGAAATGCTTGGTTGTTCTCAAGTTCAAGCTGCCATGTCACTTGTCAACTCCAGCCGTGTGTCTTGCTGAGTCGCACTGGCAACTGTGCTTGTGGAATTTGTTCAGAGTGATTGTTGTTGTGAGGAATTGTCCGATCACAAGGCACCTCTTATCTGTCCTATCATCATAAGAGACCCCCGAGTTGTGTCGCAGAATTGCCAGAGGCCAGCTTATCTGCTTCGACGGCCATGAGCTCACATCAAGTCTCTCGTGGAGCCCATAGCTGAAAATGAACTGAGCAGCACGGATAAGGCTGTTAGTACAGTCATGGCCCCGCCACACATGGGCCTTCCAAGTCTTCACGCTCATCTCAAGCAATGGTTCGTATAATAGATAACCAGGCTGTGTGAGAGCTCAAGCACTGCGCACATGAGGTTGTGGCATGCCCGTGAGAACCACTTTCATGAGGCCATCACCAGGTGTGCCTACCACCTCGTCTGATTGTTCTTTCTAACAATTCCATACTTACTTGACCAGCTTTATTGTCTATATCCCCAGCCTCAGTACCCCCTTCAGCACCCTGTCATCCTCTAGCCCAAAAGACGATACCCTGCGAATGTGCATCAAACATCAATGGAAACTTTTATACCACCAACAACCAGCACCTAAAATGCCGTTCAGCGCTTCCCGCCCATGCCAATGCTAAGCACTAAGCCACGCCTAAGCACCCCAATATTCTATACTTTAACGATCACGACTGAGCCTGATGAACTGGTGGAGTTACGCAACTAACGCTCTCGCTGGACTAGGTTCCACTCATACTAAACGGCGGCGCTTGCGTTAGCCGATGCTTGCTGTAGTCTCAGGATGCTGTCAGATTGGAGAAACTTACCACTCGCCCATCGTCATCTCCCGTGTACACCATCTGCGGCATGGGTGTGATACATGTGATTGGCGCATCGATATTGGCGGCCGTCTCGCTCTTATTATCGATGTGATCCAGCCTCCTAAGCAGCTCTAGCATCCATTTGCCGTCGCCCCTCCGCACCGTCTTCCTCCAGACGTTCACCCTGCCTCTCCTGTGGCCCGTGAAGACGAGGAAATTCTCAAGCCACTCGCTGCTGCTGCCCTCGTAGAACGCGCACGAGTACACATAGTCATCCTGAGCCTCGCCCGCGCTGCCGCAGACATTCTGCTCGAGGATCAGCTCTCCGTTGAGAGTGAAGAGAAGCACGTTGGGCCCGCAGCACAGCATAATGTCTCCGGTTACGTCGTTGATGCGGGCACATTCAACCGGGCGCGACACCGGGAGCTTGCGGATGAAGTCTAGGCGGTTCAGGTCCCACAAGAAGGCAGTTCCGTCTTGAGATACCGTGAGGAATGTGCTGAACGACTTGGAGACAGCGATCACGTTGACAGGTGTTTTGTGGCCGAACAGAGACATCCTGGGAAGAAGTTCGACGTTCTTACCCGCCGAAGACTTGATGGCGAAGACGGATACGACACTATCATCTCCGGCAGTTATGAGTGTCTTGGAGTCAGCAAAGGCCACGCAAGATATCTGGCCCTGGTGGAGATTCTCAAGAAGGCCGACCGGCTTCCGGTTGTCACTGAGGAAGAATCGAATGCTGTTATCTGCAAATCCCCACTCGAGGAATTTGTCAAAATGAGGAGGCATGTTGAGCCTGAAGGGTGATGCACACAGCAGTCGATCGAGCTTTGGAGCATAGATGAGCGAGGCGACCCGCTCGTGGCTCTCGAGAAGCGGGTAGTTGACCCTCGTTAGCGACTGCACACCTGTGTCAAGTCTTCTTGTCTGGACGTGGACGTATTCCCGAGCCGGGTGGGGCTTGGTGAAGACCTGGTGTGGCGTTTGTCCAAAATTGTGGATGATGTTGGTAGTGATGGCCCTTTCATTCTTGTCGACCAGACTGTCTAAATCAATAGCACCATGGTAGGACAGATGGTGGAAGACGTTCAGATTTTCAACGGCCGCCTCGCCTCTCTGCTTATAACCAAAGACCAAATCGATCCAATGGTTCAGGTTTTCTGTCACGTAAGGACTCTCAAGAGCCTCTCGATTCTTTGCAATAAATATCTTGGGGTCCCCTTTGGCCCACGGAGGAAGTATGACATGGTCGACCTTCCCAGCATTACCTTGGCGGTGACCAAAGTCGTAGCCGTTCGTGTTGGTGAGGAAGTCGGGCAGGTAGAAGAACTCAGGAATGAGTTCACGGACGTCAGTCCCATTGTCCCTGGAAGATGATTTCCATGCACCCTCGATGGAATAAAATAGACGGTCGGGATGGTCGAAGGTGCCACCTTGGAGCAGGATGTACGATTGAACGAATGGAGGTAACCGGATAAGGTAAGATGCCACAGCCATGGCGGAAGAGTAATGTGTCCCATAGTGGAACGGGACTTCGCCCACTTCCATCAAGTTGCTGTACCTCATCATGTAGTCGGTCTGACGAGCAATGGTCTGGGCGCCCATCGGCTTTGAAAGATCCCGGAAGCTGGCTGGGTTGGTGAGGTCGAGCTCCTCGCTGGTGTAATCTGCGAGGACCCAAGGGAAGACCGGGTATTGCGTCAGGTCATTGAAAGTCCGCCCCGCCATTGTGTTCACAAGCATCAAGTAGTGAAAATTAGATATCTCTCCCTTCTGCCACTTCCTCATAATGGGAGTCCATGGTGAAGCATTGAAGATACTGCCGAACTTGGAGCCAAAGGATTGAGGAGCCTCATCGAAGATCTTGATGCCTTCCAGCCTCCAGGCGTCCTCCGGGTTGGGCAATGATTTTGGATCTGACGTGTGCGGAGTCTTGTTGGACAACCTTGCGAATACCTCGTCCCGAATACTCGGGTTCAATGCGGTCATCAGGTAACTCCGACCGTCTGTGAAGAAAATCTCGATGGCAACATCCCTGAACAAGAAGCGACGTTTGGATATACTAATCACGTCGTGCCATCTCCAGCTGCGGGACTCTTGTTCGCTTCCTCTCTGAGCTTTGGGCTTCTCAGCAGCCTTACTACCCGTGATTATTTGAGAGTACGGGTCACGCTCGTCCGGCGGGGCTTGCCAGACATTGATAATTTCTCCATCAGCGCTGCGGAAGACATTGTCCATGATGTAGAGTGCTTCTTTTCCGATAATGAGAATGCCTTCACATGCTTCGAGACCGATGATTCGTGAAATGTTGTACACACTTTGAACAGTATCACCGAGCTCGAGGCGCCGCATGACCTTCCTGTTTTTGTCTTCGAAAGAGTCGTCGCCTTCAGGTTCATTGAGGTCCTCGATGAGCTCGAATTCCTCTTCTGGTGTCACGCCTTGCTCTGGCTGCTGCTCAGTCGCAGCCGGCTCTTCCGTCAGGGAAATACTCTCACCAACCTCGTTGATCGCACTGACCTGAGGCGTGTTCGTACCAGAAGTCCCTGGGCCAATTTTTGTGTCCAGCTTCAGGCCAGCAACAGCAGGCAAGGGGTCCGAAGGTCTAGACTCTGAAGGTTTCTTCTTGGCTTGCTTAGACTGATACTCCTCCCCTACTTTTGAGTTGTCTGGAAGGAGACGCAGGCGCATCCGGTTCCTTCCCTCTGTTCGATCAAGCTTCCACTTGATTGTGCGGTCGGTTTCTGCGAAGACGCCTCCAGGACGTTTCAGGTCCCGGTCCATCTTGGCAAAGGAGCTGATTAGGAAGGTAAAGTCGTCTTGTTGGTCTTGAGTGAGGCGCTGGTGCTTAGAGTGCTCAGTGCAAAATATGCTCTTCATCCAAGCACTATTTGCCATCTCGTGACGCAGCAGAACATTCTCGATCTGCCGAGTCTCATCACGCCACAGCTTCAATCTTTCCTTGCGTTTCGAAAGTCGTGATCTAGCAGTATCCAAGGTACGCTGATTCTCGGACGTGACATATTCCTCCCATGTCTTTGATATGCCACCCAGGAACAATGCGTCAAGAGAAGGCCGGTGTTGGTCAACCCAGTCGACAAACGTTCCGTCATCAACTTCGGTCAGACGAGTGAATCCGCCGGTCAATTTGGACTCGTTCGGCTGCATTGGGATCTCCCGGAAAACACGCGCACACTCGTCAGGTCTTTGGACCATCATAATGCGCAGAATTCCAGCGGTGGCTAAACGAACCGGCTCGCGGGCATCGATCAACTTGCTATACAGCTGGTACCAGATGAGACTCATGGAATCATCGTTTGCCGATAGACAGTCGAGTAAGACAATCTGCCAGTAGTAGAGGTTAGACAAAACTGCCAGATTATCTTCCTCCGACACTTGGGCGTCATCGGTGTCGGAAAGACGAAGCAAAACGAGCTTAATCATAGACCCCTTCAAAACCGATACGCTCTGGCTGCATAGTCGGACATTCTTCAAAGATGATATATCCGGTCGTGCAAGATATTCCAGAATGCTTCCCAGGAAGTCCGTCACAGGCTCGGCACCATCCATGAACCATCCTTCAAATATCGTGTCCAGTATGTGTGTAGCAAAACGGGACATGTTCTGAAGGACCTTGGTGTGATGCAGTATGGTTTGATCGGATTGTATCAATGCGCTCAAACGCGAGACCGCGTGGCGCAAAACATAGGATTCGAAGTATGCCTGATGTTCCTGGAATCCTGGAGGTATTTTCAAGAACAAGCTGAAGCCTGGGAATTCCTTGCGGGCGAGCAACTGGTCGATGAATACGTCAAGAACGAGATCCAGCAAGCCTTCTAGTACGACGTTGCTGACTTTCTGTGCCTGGACTTGCAACTTTGGAGACATGACGTGGGCCAACCGAGCACTGCTCTTTGCGGCTTGGGGTGATTCTTGCGAAGTCAGGAGGACGAAAGAGGATGCGCGCCGGAGCTGAGGGCCTCTGGACTGGTTGGATGACTCCCCTGATGATGGTACCACAGACGCCCTCACGATCGGCGCCGGGCTTGACGAGCCTGCCAACGGTCGAATAATGACATCGCCACCCTCGAAGGTGAGTGCGGAGTCTCTTGAGTTCAGCTCAGTCTCCGGGCTTACAGGGTCAGTGCTAAGGAGCACCGGATACAGAGCAGAAAGAAGTAGCCGCACGTAGTCAGAGGAGAGAGCAAAATCTCGGAAGTCTGCTGAACGCTTGTGGTGATTCGACAAGAACCTAACCACAGTTTGAAGAACAACAGCATGGCTGGTAACCCGCTCTTTGTCCACACCGCGGGTATCTGGGGGGAGGGGGGCGTTGTTAGCCTGCGAGGATTCGGGCAAATTTACATTGAAGCGGTACTCACGTCTAGCCCCAAGTTCTTCGACAAAGTTCATGGATCTCGCTCGCGGTCTAGCTGATGCAGGCTCCGAGCTGCTTAGGTTTCTGGAATGACCTCTCTCAGCACCAACTGGTGAATCTGGGTCGTCCTGGTATTTCAGGATGTCCCTCAGTCCGTGCTGGAGCATTGTTGTGATGACCGGTAGAACATCAGGATATGTCACGCGACAGTCGCCAAACAGATCAACTAGGTTCTGCAGATCGAAGCTCCGGTCGAAGTCGATTCTGGCCACATCAACCCCAAAGAGTATACTGAGACACATGGGCCACAGAGTTGGAATATCCCACCAATGCTTCAAACGGTGTGACATGATTGCGAATCCGCCCGTTTTCTTGGCAAATTTGGAAGCATAGCTCGAGCCATGTGACACGAGCACTCTGGCGATGATTTTGCAGCCATATACAATGACCTCTGGATTCTCCTCGGCAAGTAGGTACAGCAGCCACTAAGGTATCCAGGTCAGCACCGTAAATGAAAGACGATGCATTGAGACTTACCTTGTTTGTTACCGTTCGGGCAAATTTGTGGATATCCGTGTAGTTCCCTTTGTCGCAGAGTAGCCGTGTGTACAAAGCCAGGATCTTGACACCAACTTGCTTTCTCGTTAGGACAGGCACATTAGTACCATTAGCTGAGTCCATAGTGGCGCGACGCCGACTGTTGGTCGGGGTGATCGCAGACATTGGCCTGGGTGTTCGCGGCTGAGAATTTGCCGAGGAGTGGAATGTGTAAGTAATAAACAAGGCGATTGTACGGTGAGCCTCAGCGTTGAAGTTGCATTTGATGAGACTCTCGAACGCATCCAGGAAATGGGGCATAACATTTTCCGATATTGTTTCTGCCTTCAAAGCGTCCAGCATCCTCTTCACAATCCCTATATGTAAATCGTCAGCATGCTGAGACTCGTCGGCCTGGGTCCTCCAATCCTTACGCATTCGCTGCAGTCGGCGACTGTTGAACTCGTGAAATTTGCTGTTGACAGCAAAAGTCACAAATTGCTTGTAGTACAATTCCTGGGTTATGGGCGCCGATTTTCGCCATGTATCGAAGTCGATCAACAGGATGCGATAAGCAAGTGGGTTGATGATGAAGGATTCCACGGGTGAAGCATGCTTGTAGCCGACAAAATCCAGTACCAAGCTGAGTAACTGGAAGCTCAGCTTATCTCTATCTTCAGGGGCCAAAAGTAGCCTCCATCCGGGAATATCAGTCCCAAAGGTGGCGTAGCCGAGCTTAGCCCTCAGGAGCATGCCCAAGATGGCATAGCCATTGTCTCGCTCCATCGCTTCACTATTCCTCCAGCTTTTCTTGATAGACAAGAACATCAGCTCCACGGATCTAATGAACTCTTCAGCGGTTTTAGCACGCTCAACAAGCTTCAGAGCAACGGGTGTAAATCCGCCAATCCGCCAAAGGTTGTCATCGAAATTGTAAGGCGTTGTCACAACAGGATCTCCTGTGAGCACAGCAACTCCATGAGCCCTCACGAGAGCATCGTTGACACACGGAAGAGCGGCGTTTATAGAAATAGCAGTCCCGCTCTTAGTCGCCAGCTGGAACAGGTTGCTGGCGGCATTCCTGGACAGAGACCGAAAGAGGAATGAATCGAGGAACTGCCCCTCTGGTTGGAAAATTGCGGTAGGCAGAGTGCTCATGAGGACTTTTTGTTCCGGCACGAGGCTACTAGCCTTGTCCCTGATGGCTTTCAGGATGTCAGATGAGCCCTCCTCCTTGCCCGGGTGCAACATTTCGTTACGCAGGCCCAAGGCTGCCGAAGCCTCGTACGTCTGGAACCCTCCGAGACAATCTTGGAAATTCCCCTGATATCTTGGACCGAGGCGATAGTGGACTGCAAGTAAGTCATCACTTAGGACTTCTTCAAAGAGATGCGCCGACGCCAAGGACCATTTTGAAAAGACAAGCCCTGGACCAAGCTGCGTAGAAAGATCCCGTGGGGTCCCCAAAAAGGCTTGCACAGGATGTGGCTTGTTGGCGACGGAGTTAAACGATGCGAAGCTCTCTGTGCTTGCATTGCTCATTGGTGGAGGCACTGGGTATTGCGACTTGATTTGCTCGGCAAATTCCCCATTGACGTACAGCGAGGCCTTGCTTGCTGTCATCGTCCTGGGGCGTCGGTGAACGATCGCGATATGGTACCATCGACCTTCCTTGAACTTGACCGACTTGAAGCGGACGCTGGGTCTTTGGGAAGTGACAGAGGTCTGCAAGATGAAGTTGTGGGTGTCCTTCTCCAGGTAGGCCAGAAGAAAGCATGTCTGAGTGGCATCAAAAACGCCAAATATGGTAGTGTGTGAGCCCGGGTCGAACCGGTCTACTCGTATCCATGCGGTGAAACTGTAGCCAGCCGATGATGTAGGGGGAAACGAACGCCCAAGCGAAGGCAGCTCGATGGACGAGTGTCCATGTAGGGACAGGTCAAATTGTACAAATGGTGGCCCGTTGAATCTTGTTGCCATATCTAGGCAGAATTGGGAGGCAACAGAGTCCTGTTTTGACAATAGCAGCTGTACATCTGCCAGCCTGTCGACACCGAGGTGCATCAACGACTTGCAGAGACCGAGGATTATCCCTCGCTCGTATTCTGACAGCCTCGAACCCTCTCCAAGGTACAGGGCAAGAAACCTGGAGAGCGCTCCGGTCCCGTGCAAAGCATTCAAATTGGAAAATGAAGCAGAGCTGGCCAGCCTCATTGTACCCAGAACGATGGCCGAAGCAAAACCCTCGGCGGTGTCCGGGTCCCTAGGCATGGACTCCCAAAAGTCGATCACCGCACGCATGATCTCGGGATTCTGAAGCACCGTGGTGGACGAAATGATCTTCTCGAGTTCTCTCTCGATTATGGGCACTTCAAATCGGGTTATGCGGCTTCCTTCGGCGTCCTGGTATGCGACATCATCGCCGGCTTCTTTGGTTCCTTGGGGAGCAGAGGTGATGGCCACAGCCTGGCAAAGCTCGTCCAGTCTCTGGTCGTCGAGGCAGAATGATAGCAGCTTCCCAAACAGCTGGCAGTTGGTCCAAACGTCCGAATCTGTGCCACCCAATCCGACGCTGGCTATGATCTGTTCCAAAGCCTCCCAGCCGCCGCCTTCGACCCTCCGCTTAAAGTAACGACGATTGCCATGGTGTTCCCTGAAATTAGCCGAGAATATGGCCAGGACGATGTGCAGAAGCTCGAAGAAACCCTTCTTCTCTTCCAGGCTGCGGCGCTGTGGGTTGTAGAAGCCGGAGTAGGCGCGGAGAACATTCAGTAGATGGCGGAAGCCATCTAGGTGGCGGAAGTCGTCTTGGGCGGGGCACGGGGGGCTAGTCGCAGCGACATGCTGGTGCACCTGACGGCCGAGCTCGATGAGTGGGGGGAATTCGGGATAGTCGCTGTCCTTGGGCGGACGAAGTGCGGCAGAAAGCTTGTCGAGGAGCGTCTGCAGGACCTCGGCGGCCTTGGACACGACAGGAGGGTTCGAGGCAGAGGTCGAGGAACGGTATCGGCGCGAACGAGCAGCCAGTTTGGGCACAGAGAGGGACTCCATGGTCGTGGCCGCTCAGAGCTCCCTTCACAGACTTGTCATCGCTTCCGTAGAGCGTCAAGTGTCGTCCCAGTACCCGTCAAGGGTCCAGGCTGCAGCCACAGGATTGCTGCATGGAAAGCTGGCAGGAGGGGCAGCTTTGCCGGGCGCTTTGCTGGACACGATTTGCAGGTTGATCTTGGCCGGGGCCCCGTCTTTGGATCTGAACCTTTGGAAACCAAGACTCTCCGATGCTTTGAGAGAACCAAGGTCCGCCGAGAAGCTCTCAAGATGTATGGCCCGGCCTTGAGTGGGTGGTTGAAAGAGAGGCCAAGACCGTCTCAGAGTGTCAGCCTTGGGGGTCGTGTGGCTTGTCGGAGCCCAGCCTGTGGTGGGGCTCTTTCATAGGGGCCCTTGTCGATCCCAGCCCAGTACGGCCTCTTACTACGTAGGTGCGTCAGCTTCCCGTGGCGCCAAATGAGGTCTCTAATCAGCGTGGGAGCGCGGGACGCTAGCCTCGACTCCTCGAGGTTGCTTGCTGGTCACAGGCCAATCCTTGCACGCCACCGCCCGGCACCGTTCAGATCGAGCGGCATGGGCGACCTACTTCACTCGAGAACACTAAAACACCCACCTCGCATTAAAAGCACAGCTGTCAAGCTGTATGCGTATGCGTCGCAAATTAGGGCCATCGCTCGACAGCTAGCCCGGCCACTGGTTTCCATTGAGATGGAGACAAAGTACCGGAACTTAATCCAGCTAGATGCACACTCGCGAGGGACCAACAAAGGTGCACAGTCTCCTATTTCTGTGCCTGTTGCTGGGCCGCAGAACACAAAACTCCCGCAGGGCTCTGGCACGGGCATCACGCTGGGGGCGTCATCTGCTTTGAGACCAAAGACGTTGGCACTTACAGCAGACGGGCCTGGCCCATACCTCGGGCGATCAGCTCAGACAGGCCGTGGTATTAGGCAAGCCTTCTTGGTCGCCGCGGCCTCGACCCCAATGCGCCCGCTGATGTCGCCAGATATAACTACAACACATGCAGTGACACCACATCGTCTGATGAATTCCAAGAAAGCTGCTCAGCTGTACGACCCGGAAATATACTTCATGAAATATGCTTCATGTTGATTATTCGCGCATGAGTTGTTCTCCATGTCGATAATTAGCAAAGCCTGCCCCCAAGATACCATTCCAAAGGCAACACTACGCACTCTCTGTTACCTCAGACTTGATCCGCTTGATAGTTTGTGTCTGGAAAAGCCGCTGACGCAAGCATTCTTCGTCTGCAATTTTTGTCCCCTTATGTGGACCTCTACTAGTCCCCAGGATGGGATATCACATACCGGTGTCTTCGGGGACTTGAGCTCGGCACAGGTGTCCCTTCATACTCCGTTGTGTCACATCGAGTGGTATAACACTGCTTCATTGTAGCAGATCTGCCCCTCTGTCACTTTTTGTGATGAGATCGAGTCAAGACTGGGTCTTTCCAGGTGTTGGACTCCTTCGCAGCTCTATACGATGCTGGCAATGTTTCTGGACAGCTTCAGCTGATGCCTTCGGCCCCAGTGGTCATCGCCCTGGCCCAGTTGCTATGCTGTCCCATGAGAGGCTACCCTATGGGAGGTTGTCTTGAAGGAGGTTGTGAAAGCGCTCAGGCGGAAAGTCCTCGTGCTGGGAATAATTACCAAGCGAGGTTTGCTCGGCCGTCCGCTTCCCAGACTCCTCATCCGACCCCTCCATCTCACGTTGGCATAAAGGTTGAAGTTCCCGAGCAAACATGACCCTCTGTTGAGTGAGTCTACTCTAGAGCAATGGGATCATGATGACTTCATCTACTCGGGCCCAATGAGATCCACACTGAAGAACGCAGCGATCGCGCCAAGCAATTGTGACGAGGTTGCGAGTGAGAATAAAGAGCTTCGGGTTGACCGTCACGACCAGCTGCTCGGAAGCCCGGGGCATTGTAGCATCACCCTCCCATATCGCGTCGCGAATTTGTGGCTCCGAGTCCGCCGCCAGCCCCGGGCCAGTGCCGTGTCAAGCATGTCCGAGCTTTGAAGAATTCAGAGACCTGTGTCGCAGCAAATGCTGCTCACCACCCACTTCAGGTCAAGGTCATTTTCCAAAATGGCAGTCTCCTCTCCATTGGGTTGAAGAGCGCCAGAAAGGTCAGAGTTGTACCAGAAACGTCGACGCTGTCAGTCTGAGACAGAAGCAGCAGCAATGCACAAGGTCGCTCAGACTTTTACATTATGCCTCATCTCGGAGCAGGGCCGAAATCGTTTCTGAGATGCACTCTCGAGGACTTGGCCCAAGTGACAGGCTGTTCCCACGGGTGACGGCGCAGTGACGGATTGGACAGTCTCATCTGTCCAGACTGGTTTACTTAAGTATGTGCAGTGATCTCTCCGGGATGAGACTGATCTCACTGAGCTCCGGGCCTGAATCCCAATCCGGCCATACTGTTTCCGCAGGAACAAGGGAGTTGTCTCCCATCAGGTTGTTAGAATGTTTGACTGCAGTAGAACAGTAGAATGGTGCGTGAAGGATTTTCCCATGACCTGGCAGAAGAGGAAAACCTTGACAGTTGGGACACGGAGACCCAGACGAAGCAGTTTTGCCCTGCAACGACCTGGCCGACAACAGCGTTGTTGTCGGGTTGATAGTCAGCGTACAAGGATTATGACGCTTCTGGAACCGCCTGGTCTATATTGACCAATGGGGCGGCAGTGCAGTCGGGGGACGAGACCGGAATCTTTCAGGAATGCCGTGTCTCCAGACTTTGGGATATTCTTGGACTCTCACCGCCCCTGGAGAAGTCAACAACGAAAAGCGGTGGAACAATCCAGAGCCTAGGTGTGAGCGTATACGACGCCGCTAATCACGATTAGCCAAGCCCGACGCCCAGGCTGAGCATGAGGACCCCGGCAAACCGGCAAACGGTCCATTGCTAGTGTTCGTCACGGCCCAGATCTCCATCTCGTCGCCGGTGTCCCGGGTCGACATGGCGGCAGAGACCCCTCCCGGATTCCCAGTGGCAGCCACGCAATGATTTCATTCCTGGAGCCATGGGGGCGTATGCAACTCTTGAGACCGCGGGCCTAGTCGCCTGCCAAGTTTTCAGCGGCCACAGGAAGCCATCGTCCTGCCGATCTTGTTTGGAAGCAGCCGTCAACGGGGCCTGGGTACCTGGGGGTTGGCCCAAACGGTGGAGCACTATCGGATCATACAGACGTATTTTCTAATCGGCTCAACCCCGTACAGTCCAACTCTCGCGGCGCGAACCCTCGGTTCCAGCCCCAGCTCCCAACCTTACCGTCTCACGCCCTCGCGCCCCAAGGGGGACTTATCTCTTGGATGACTGCATGGAGGGCCCCCTCCTTCGCCCTACCGGGAATAGTCGCGGCGAGGGAAGCCCACGGGCGGGCGGGCAACGATATCTTGGCTCGTCTCCAGAGTCTCAGGGCCAGTCGCCCACCATGCTGGGGCACTGAGGAGCCGCCTGCCTAGTTCAGGGTCAAGACGCAATGCACGCGTCGACAGGCACGCCAATGGCCGGGGCTGGATGGCTGGGCTGGGCACCCGTCAACCCTCCCGGGGACCGGCTGGGTGTCCTGGGCGCGCGATATTACTGCACGTCTCCTGCAGTCACTGCGCCCTGACCCCACACCCGCGCAGCAGAGGGGCCACCCCCCACGGCGCAATACGGCCTCCAAGCTGCTCCAACAAGCCTCCCGAGGTCCCCAAGCAACCAAGCTTCCGGCTCGGTGGTCCAAGTCGAGGTCGTGTCCCCACTGCCCCTCACCTCCGCATCCCTGCTCGATGAGGAGCACATGTCCACCCAGTACAAAGACACCAACCCGACACATACATTCTAGCGTCAATGGCAGGTCTTGGACAGCCAGCCGGCTTGTCTCTTGGTATATAGCCTTGTGGGTTGGATTTCTGCCGTTGACCGAGGGCAGCCAGTCCTACTCGAGGCCCCAATCTCCTCAGGATCTTCCCTCCGGTCCATGACCATAATAGCAACGAGACACCTCGACCTGCTGCCTCATAGGCCAGAGTTGAGACACATTTCTCTTCCCCGCCAATCCCCTTATCTATTGCGACAGCTTCCTACGGGCTGGCGACTGTTCTAAGCCACTCGCCTGTGCAGGATATTAGGCGTGACCTCCGTGTCTCACCCTACCGAGGTGATCGCGTGCCTGCGCGTTCCAAGGCTTGATAGACAGACCCAAGAGCAAGGCTTCCCTACAAGCTCGGGTTGAGCTATTTTGTTGCCAGAAGCCCCGGTCTCACTCTGTTCCTCTCGTTTCAGTCTGGACGGGCTATATTCGTCTCCAAAGCGTCAAACCGTTTATTTCTGTGCCAAGTTCCTGCATGCTTCAAGTTTGGGACGCTCTTATATCTCCAAATCCAGCCTCGCCGTCCGCCCACCCGCCAGTGTCCACCTGGCCACACGCACACAACCGCCGAACCGCAATAATGGCTGCCGTTGACTTTGATACTCGGCGTATTAACGCCTTCAGCGCGGAGGATTTCGACACGGCGTCCATTCGATCAGCTGCTCCATCCTACAGTAAGTCGCTCATGCGGACCGCTCACCTTGCTACCAGCTGGTGAGGAGGCCTGGGCCGGAACATCAGCCCACCACCCCTGCTTCTGCCCACGCGAGTGTAGCTGCAGGACAACCACGTCTGGTCGGCCACATACCCATAGTACTGACATAAATCAACCAACACCAGTCTCCGAAGCGCCCTCCTACCACACCACCGTCTCGACCACCGAGACCATCCCACCCTACTCGCCGCCGCAGACTGCCAACGCCAACGCCAACGCCACCGGCAACAGCACACCGGCGTCCCGATCCCTGCTGCCGTCCCACACTGCACACATCCCCTCCCCGGGCCTGCCCCCGATCCCGCCCGCGCGGAGCTCCGCCTCCGACCTCCCGTCCCTCGGCGCCTTCCGCATCCCGTCGTGGAGCGTCAACACGAACCCCATGTACCAGCGCGTGGCGACCCGGCGCGCGCAGGCCGCCATGTCTAGCGGCGAGGGCCTGGTGCGCAACGCGGCGAGGGTGCTGGAGCGGGTCAACGAGGAGAGCGGCGGTTCCGGCTCCGGCACCGGCTCCGGCAGCGGCAGTGTCACTCCCGCCGACAGCAGCCGGGTGCGGCCACTCGAGGACCCGTACCTGGTCGGCGAGGTGGCCGCCGCCCGCGCGAGGCGGGAGAGGCTCGCGCGGGAAAACACCGAGGACATCCTGCACCGTGAGGACAGGAGGTGGGACTGGTTTCTGGGTGAGTTTTGTTGTGTTGTTGTGACCCTCAACCCCTGTTCCCTGCTTGTTTCGGGAGCCCTCTGCCTCGGGTCCAAGTCCCGAGGAGGGGGGAATCTGTGTTTCGGTTTCCTTAGGGAGGGATCGGACGGAAGAAAGCACTGGGCTGACACTTTTTGTAACTCACAGGCCAGGTGAACGAGCGAGAGGAACGATCGACCAGCTGGAGACCGTTCCGCCGGAATAACATGCACAGTGGATCGCGGGTGAAGCTGGCCCGCCGCGTTGGTACCGGCCGCTAGGCGTTTCAATTCTGTCTTTTATCCTCTTACTCGGGTTTTCATAAGGGGGTTGACTTGCATGCCGTGCTGGTCTGTGAATACTTCCACAAGGGCGCCTGGGTTCACTTCTGGTATCATACTTATTGCCATTCCTGTCCCTCATTGCAGGGGCCGGGGTTCCCATTATTCACAGCATTGGCATTGTTCCCTTTTCCCCTACCTTCCTCCCTTTTTCTCATGGCGTTTCAAGGCGTTCTGGAAGATCACATTTTTAATTCCAGCATTGTTCGGTGCCTCAGTTTGACCAGGGCAATACAGTACATAACGATCATGTTGATGAAGTTGAAGATAGGATGAGGTCTGTGCCGGAGATGATGAATGAAATCTAAAATTGACCATGTTCTGATTTTCTCAGCCTGTCCTTCTCAAAGTGCCGGCGTTGAGCGGTTGATGGATCGCACTTTGTCACCCAAACACTCCAACGACCACTAGTTGCTTGGGGAACGTCATTGGGTTTGTTCATAGAGCGTGGAACTTGAATCCTGCCCCTCAAACTCTGCTAGTGAGGGCACAAGTTCTATTTTTGGATAGATATTGTGTACCTGAAAAGCAGGCACGCCTATCCGATGTTTATAAGAGTCCTAGCAGGATGTGAACCATCCAAGAGGCTAGCTGAGCGACAGGTACTCGCGTCATTCCGTACGGGATTGCAGACTGTGAACAGACAAAAATTACTGTATCCATGTGTACTTACTCAACAAGTCGAGGGGAAAGGCAGAAAACACACAGCTTTCATCAAAGGGCCAATAAATTCTCACTTGTCTACACATATGCTTACCTTACCCATGCCCAAGACTTTCAAACCTAGTATCACAAGTGTTTTGCCAGCCTATTTGGGCCAGGCATGACCGTACTGACCTTTGGAAGAGCGTCTTTGTACCATGTTGAGAATACTAGGGAGACAGGCACAAGCCTGAAAGGCTGGGCAGCGAGAACATCAGGATGGCCGGACAACTTACAAAGCAAACAAGATGGGCCAAGTAGTGTTGTGATATGAATTGTCAGGTGTTTGCTGAGAGATGCTGACCAAGTCAATCTGAACTCGGCACTTCAGCCCAACCCGAGGCGTCCCGACTTTTGAAGCAGCTACCTCAAGTGCTGACAGAATGTTCGAGGCGGTCACCTAAGGGGGCCGAGTATAGTTACCTCTACAGTAATGTGTGCAGGGCAAATGGTGGACGTCGAATCGCATCATGCCTTGATTCCACACAGGGACCTACTGTTGCTATAGCGGCCGAGATATTTGTAAACATCAGCTTCATTCTCATACATTCCAGCTCTACCTATGAACAGATCCTTTTAACGCCCGGCCAATGCAATGATGTAGTCCACGCCCTGGGTAGAGCACGTCCTCTTTGTGTTTTGGTACAGCCAATCCCTTCTGCCAGCCTCGTTCTTGCTGGAAGAAAACCGAACATTCCCGGACCGCTACTCGAAGCTTAACCCTTGCTCTTGGTGTTCAGGATCAATGCGACAATCAGCCTGTTTCCTTATCGTTAGTTACCGCTAGCAAACGTTTGATGGACCGGGTGTTCAATGACTCACCCATAGAGACCCAGGACCTCTCCAAAGATGAGGATCAGGACCATGCCGACGAAGATGCGGCTTTGGGACATGTAGGCACGCACGCCCTTGTCACCAACGACACCGATGCAGTACCCGGCCGCGAGACCTGTCATGCCAACAGATATACCACAAGCGAGATGCATAAAGCCACTGAACAAGCTGTAGTTCGATTTCGGGTCGAGATCCTGGGCGATCAGGACGGAGATGACGAGGGAGTAGACAGCGATGATACCGGACATGACGACGGGGATGAGGCACTAGGCACGAGAGCGACGGTCAGCTGGCTGGAGGGGCAGGACCAGGATCTCGGCAACGGGCTCCAGCTCACCTTCATAATCAGGTCTGGCCTGAACGTCCCCACGCCCGCAATGCCGATGCCAGATTTGGCTGTGCCGTACGCGGCTCCCGCGCACCCGAATATCATGGCCGCCGCGATCCCGCCCTGTACGTAAGCACAATCATCAGCGGGTTGAGCACAATAGAGGTACAGATGCGAGGGGCGGGAGAGGATGTGGAAGGGCAGTGATGGGAAGGGCGGGCGTACCATGCCGATGAACGGCGCGAACTTGGGTGACAGCTCGGAATCAGCCATGATAGCAGCGTCTCTTTCGCTCCGTTGCTGAATAAATTGGGGTTGTGAGAGGAGTTTCGATTCCCGTGACAGATGTACCTCGGCAGGGTTGGTTTGGGATCGTGGCGTGGGCAGCCGTAGCAGCTTGGTTGCTCCAGCGTCGGTGGGTGGGTGGTGCTGGTGGTGCTGCTGATGATGATGATGAAGCTCGGAGGAGAGCTCTACGCAGCCAGACTACGCCGGGGATGGGGTGGCTGCCAAGAGCGGTCGGATCACGTGTAGCCTGCGGCTAGTCACTGGTACATGTACTACTGCTGTCAGGCCGTGCATTCACAGAGTATTGAACCTACAGGCATTCTGCTAGGTTATTAGGTACCTACCTAGGTAGTTAGGTACTGTGCAGTACACTGGCGCGTTGGAAGGCAAATAGCGCTGCAACTGGCCAGGGCTCGTGAGTACCGTCCCAGATGTTCGGGTTAAAGCATTTATGTGGTCGATCACGGACTTTGTACTGCACGGGAGCCGTTCCCAGGCTAGCCATTCGCTTGTGTTAGTGAGTGAGCTCCAAGGACGCTGAAATCCTGAAGCTTGCGTCGTGGCCAGTTGCGGAGCCCCCCCCCCCAAGCCTAGACTGCCTAGTGTCTCCTTCCATACTAATTGTTAAGCGACATTCTGAGGTCGCGCCTAGATCTTGCTGGAAAGGGGTCCAGAGGCGCTAACAGCTCTGGGCCGCGAAATTTGAGTCCCATCCAAGCCTTCTGGCTAAGATTTGGAGCCCTGCGTCCCGCGGGGATGACCAAGCTGCAGCGTGCAGCTGCAGCTGCCAAACTGAGGGTCTGAGACCGGCAGACTTGTAGGGAGTACCTACCTAGGTATATTGACAGCTACAGGTATTCGGCCTAATTCACAACTCCTTTGGGGACAAGATGAAGGCCAGAATCCCGCGAGCTCGAGCACAATAGCAGAACGCGACTGCAGGGCATACCTGTAAATTTGGCCCGGCGTGTCGAGAATATCTGTCTGGGACGGGAACTCATCCTGCGGGCATTGCGACGGCATACCCAAGTCTTCCCCCCCCCCTACCTCGCCTGCTTTTGCCCGCCCGATCTTGGTGGTTGCAATGTTGCATAGCCTGCCTCGCTCGCATTGTTTCGGCTGCCACAGGGCCACGCCACCATCTGCCCGCCTGGTCAACAGCAGTTCAGGCCTTGTGACTTCCTCTTACTGCAAAGCGCGAGAGCAGGCAGGAAGGAGTAAAGACCAAGGTCTAAAGGCAAGAAACCAAAAAGAAGAAGAAGACGAATTTGTACCTGGCACCCGAGGGAGGCCATCCGATTAGACAATCCAATGAATTGAAGGCGTCTTTGGGCCGGAGCAAGCTCAAGCACATCAGCAGCAGAAGAAGCAGCGGCGGCGGCGGCGGCAGCGGCAGCGGCAGCAGCAGCAGCAGCAGTGCCAGGAAAGACACACACACACACCCACACTCACAGGGGGGCATTACTTGATCGCGTCGTCTGAACTTGGCTTTTCCTGATCCCCTGGCTATATCAAAAAAAACCAATACCCAACATCGTTGTCGATGATTATTCTGATTGACCGATGCCGCGCATGTTCTGATCCGCAAATAGTTCTACCGTTTCTTCCCATAACGTCACAGCCGTCAACTTTCGGCCACTGGTGTCCCAGTCGAAAGGGGGGTGCCCAGAAGTCCTCCCGAACATTGAACCTTACCCACCGTAACCCACGTCGCGACCCGATCCAATCCAAGCCAATCTGCCCAGTCCAGTCCCAGTCCACTCCAATCCAAATCCAATCCACAAACGATCCTCGACTACCACCACGAGCCCACCTACACCTTGGCCGACCAAGTGGCTGCACCGCGAGCGAACAGAGGCACCGAGGCCCTTGACACATCTGTTATCTCAGCCCAGAGTTGGCGGCCGTCGAGGCCAACTCAACTGCCCCCCGAGCAGAGCACGCACGAGTAAGAGTACGGCCACCCACGCTGCAACGCTCCACACTCGGCCATTTTGCCATTCTCCCCTGCTCTTCCCGCCTGTCGTCCTGCCCAGTCACTCAACACCTCCTTCGTGCGTACGTAAGGTGCTGTCCCCGGCTGTTGCGACCTGCGGCTGCACCTGAACTAAAGGGGGACAAACGGCTCGTCGGCTTCGGCACTCAGCCTACTGCACTGCGCCTTCTGATGGACGTCCCGGCGAGTGCTGATAACAGCTCTTCTCAGTTCTAGCAACCCACCCCCACGGCCCCTGACGTGCGCCATCCGCACCACGAGCCCGAGCCCGAAGCCGAGCAGCACCCAGAGTCATGGCCGACTACCATCAAGACAGGATGCCTCCCCCGAGGAGGCCACAGGAATACGGCCAGCATCCCCCCCAGCGAGATGCCGCCTACGCCAACATCTTCGGCGCCTCTCCAGGTCCCGGTCGCTCGCACACTATGACCTCCTCGTCGCAGCCCCCTCCCATGATGCACTCAGACCGCACCCAGACTATGTCCTCGATGTCCTCGATGCAACGGCAGCCACCTCCTCGGGCACCCCCCGGCGGTGGGTACGACCGCACGCGGACCATGGACTCGAGCATGGCAAACGGGTACTACCCGGGCCAGAGAATAATGCCCCCTGGTCCGCAGATGCCGTCTCAACAATACTTGCAGCAACAGAGGCAGCCTCAGGGACCGCCAGGCCGCTATCCCCCCGGTCCGATCCCCCCAAGATTCGATCAGAGGGGACCTCCGGCAGGCGCATACGGTGCCCGCACGCCCGCACAGAGATTCTACCAGAACGGTGCAGGCCCGGCCCCAGCCTTGAACTCCGACTCGTATCGATCTCAATCTCTCGCCGGCCCTCCGAGGCAGCCGATGTATCAGCCACAGCAGAACTCGATGCAAGGTGGCCCGCCGCAGCAGGCCCCCGCCAATGCCTTTAGACACGCACCATACAATGCGAGCTCTTCTCGAACTACCGCGCAGGGTCGTGTGGTGCCGGAGCGTCACGATGAGAGGGCCATGTCGATGACTGGTGGTTATCCTGGACACGAACGTGATGCGCATCAGACCATGAGCGGGAGGGTGATCCCAAACAGGAGGGCGCCTTCGGTGGAAGTCACACAGGATGCGCAGAACGGGTACAACGGATACACGCCTGCTCCTGGGGCTCAGACGAGGTCTAGTGTGCAATCGTCGAACAGCGGTGACAGTGGTAGGACCATGTCCATGGCTTCTACGATCGCGCCCTCTATATCCGAGAGGTCAGACACCACATTGACACATCGTCCGTCAATGAGCTACTCTACGACGGACGGCGTGGAACGGCCGCCCACGGCGAAGATACGGCCGCCGCTTGTCTACCCTGCGCTCCTGTCTCGCGTTGGAGAGTGTTTCCGGGAAAAGATCATAACTGGCGACCGCACGAAGAACGAACTGACCTACAAGAACGCATTCAGTGGCTCGGAGGCAGTTGACGTCCTTTCGTATATCATCAGGACCACGGACCGCAACCTCGCGCTGTTGCTGGGCAGAGCATTGGACGCCCAGAAGTTCTTCCACGATGTGACGTACGAGCACAGGCTTAGAGACTCAGCCTCTGAGATGTATCAATTTCGGGACATAATGATGGAAGAAGGAAGCGACAAACCCCCAGTGAACGGCGTCTTCGTTCTCTTGTCTGAGTGCTACTCCCCGACATGCACGCGAGACCAGCTGTGTTACTCGATTGCTTGTCCTCGGCGCCTCGAGCAGGTCTCACGCCTGAACCTGAAGATTGGTGCTGGGCTCAAGAAAGAGGAAGCCCCTCCAAACGATGACGACGACGTGGACCAGACGGACGAACAGAAGCTTTGGATCAACACGGTGCCGAAGGAGGTGGCTGATAGCGTCAGTGATAGGGAAAAGAAGAGACAGGAGGTCATATCTGAAATTTGCTACACGGAACGAGACTTCTGCAAAGATTTGGAGTATCTACGGGACTTTTGGATCAACCCCCTCCGATCGAAGGCCTCGCCTATTCCTCCCCAGCGCAGAGAAAAGGTGGTGCGGAATATTTTCAGCAACATCATCGATCATCCTAGTATCCATTCGGTAAGCTCCAAGCTTGCCAAGGGCCTCACAGATCGGCAGTCGAACGGCCATGTGGTGCGGAATATCGGAGACATATTTATCGAATGTGTTCCGCTTTTCGAGCCGTTCATATTGTACGGCTCCAAGCAATTGGAGGCCAAGTATGAATTCGAGAACGAGCGATCTATCAACCCGCAGTTTAGCCGATTTGTGGATGAGATCGAGAGGCGGAAGGAGTCAAGAAAGCTCGAGTTGAACGGCTACTTGACTAAGCCAACGACAAGATTGGCGCGTTATCCGCTGCTGCTGGAGAACATCCTCAAATACACAGAAGACGGGAATCCGGACAAGGAGGACATACCCAAGGTGCTAATCATGGTGCGTGACCTGCTAACACGGGTCAACGCCGAGTCCGGAAAGGCAGAGAACCGTTTCAATTTGCGACGTTTGCACGATCAGCTCAAGTTCCGGCCGAACGAGAAGGTAGACCTGAAGCTGACGGACGAGGGCCGCGAGCTTGTGTTTAAGAGCAATTTCAAGAAGTCACCAACAGAAAATACGGATATCACGGCGTTCCTCTTCGATCACGCCGTTTTGCTAGTCAGGATAAAACAAGTTGGCAAAACAGAAGAGATCAAAGCCTACCGCCGGGTGAGACATGATCCATTATTCGTCAGTCTGGGCAGAGCACTAATGATGTTGTCTAGCCGATCCCACTGGAATTGCTGTCAATTAAGGAGATGGAGGAAGTCATACCTTCAGCAGGTGCTCCCCGAAGATCCACCTCCGGCTTGCTGCCAAATATCAGAAACGAAGTCGGCAAGAAAGGGGAGGGCTGGCCCATCACGTTCAAGCACATGGGGAAAATGGGATACGAATTGCCACTCTACGCATCCACACAGACGGGTAGACAGAAGTGGCTTGAGTTTATCGATGCTGCGCAGCAAAAATTGAGGGCCCGTGTCGACTTCCTCAACACCACAGTGATTTCACAAGGGTTCTTCACAGGTGTAAATAAGGTCAACTGTGTTGCACCTTTTGGTAGGTCGAACTCTTTCTATGCATCCATGGCTTTCTACTAACTCTCAAACAGACGGCGGTAGGAAGTTGATATATGGCACCGATGCTGGTATCTATGTGTCAGATCGCAAGTCAGGCGGTCAGCCGCGCAAGATTCTGGAGGCGACCAATGTTACCCAGATTGATGCGCTGGAGGAGTACCAGCTTCTGCTGGTCCTCTCGAACAAGTCGCTCATCTCGTACAACTTGGCAGCGCTCGACCCCAACGAGTCGGCGCTTTCCAAGAAGCCTAAGAAGATCCAGAGCCACTGCAGTTACTTCAAGGCAGGCATCTCCATGGGCAGGCATCTGGTGTGCTGTGTTAAGCCCACCACACTTTCCACCACCATCAAAGTGTACGAGCCTAATGATGCCATGTCCAAGAGCAAGAAGCAGAAGGGTTTCAGCAAGATGTTCAACGCTGGCCAAGACGAGCTCAAACCGTTCAAGGAATTTTACATCCCAACGGAGTCCACGTCTGTGCACTTCTTGAAGTCGAAGCTGTGTGTGGCTTGTGCGCGCGGTTTTGAAGTGGTGTCCTTGGAGACGCTCGAGACACAGTCCTTGCTCGACCAGGCCGACACGTCGCTGGACTTCGTCGCTCGAAAGGAGGCTGTGAAGCCTATTCACATCGAGCGTCTCAATGGCGAATTCTTGCTGAATTATTCTGAGTTCTCATTCTTTGTCAACCGGAACGGTTGGCGCGCCAGACCGGAGTGGAGAATCGACTGGGAAGGAACGCCACACAGCTTCGCGCTCTCTTATCCCTGGATTTTGGCCTTCGAGCCCAATTTCATTGAGCTCAGAAATATTGAGTCTGGTGCGGTGCATATCGTCCCGCATAAGAACATTCGCATGTTACACAGCAGCACGCACGAGGTGAGCACAATGCATAATGCACTTCTTGGCAAATGACTTCCGCTGACACATTACACAGATTTTGTTTGCATATGAAGATGAGAAGGGTGAGGACGTCGTTGAGGCCATGGATTTCTGGAAGAGCCAACGGAAGAGTACCATGCCCCCTGACGGCGGGATGAACTCGCCGATCGGACAGTACGCCAGAATCACACAATAGGAACTGGCTTGTCGCTCACCGAACGATACGAGTTCCATGCGGAGTGTCTCTTGGATTCTGTTTCTTGAGAAGGCGCTATGCTTCCGCCTGGCCGAGGGCAGTTTGGTGGCCACACCGGTCGAGGCTGCGAACTAAGCTCTGTGCCAGCGATGCCGCGTGTTGGACAACTGAGATGACTCGGCGATCGACCTTCGCTGGCCGGTTCGTCGAGTCGCAATACGTGTGCATACGAACCACGTACAATCTTCGACGCAAGTCTCATCTGTCATGCGCCCACTGCGTCACTCTTCCGCGAAAGCATTGTGATAGCATTGCTGGGGGACGCCCTAAATCAGCCGGATTTTTTTCTCTGCTAGCAATACACGCCACATCTTTGATTCCACAAGACGACATATCTAATCTCAAGACCGGCCGGGCCATGGGTGGCTGGGGCTTAGACGGGTGCGCAGGCTACGATCAACTTGGCGGGGGGGGGGGTTACACAGGAGGCAGTCAACCACCGAATTTCGTCAACTCGAGGCGACGGGATCCGAAGCGAGAATCGGTCCCAGTAGTCGTGATGGCGGTTCTTGGGGGCGGGGGGCATCCAAGAGCAATGATGAAGCTCGTGGTGCCGTTGTATTTTGTTTTTCTGGCTACAGCAGTGGGAGATCTACCACACGAGTGTCCTTGTTTAGAGTGTGGGAATTACTTTCGGCGACACCTGTTTCTTCTCGTTTTTCCTCCCCGAAATTCTTGTCTCATTTGCAGCGGCAGCATCACAAGGACACACTTTAATAAGCATTGTATGCGAGATGGACTATTTCTTAAATTGAAATGATACCACCACTGTCGCCACAAATCCACCCCAACTATTCTGTCACAATCGAAACACCAGGACATCCAACGCCGACATAGAGTGGGCCAGAGGGAAATGAATACACCCACAACCTCTGGCTGTGAGTTGATGTTGTCTAGGCAGGATTTCTAACTCCTAGCTCTGGTATGTCCCGGCAGAGATGCGACCTATCAATCAGATCGTCTCGCTGGATCGAGCGGCACGAGTTACAGGGTGGCGTCCCCGAGGGTTGGCTCACATTTTTGCAGCGGAGGCCTTGGTGCGAGCAGCCCAATGCGACGTCGTTGTGGTCACTCAATCTGCAACATCTGTGCCGGTTCATTCTGGGTCGTGAAGACGCCACTTAGTTATGCCTCTGGAGGGGCGGAGAGGAGAGGAGGGTTCACTCGGCAAGTCACCCTTTCGTCTGGCACGCCCTCCCTCTCTGCCTAAACTACATCCTGGAGGAACAATAGCCGAGGAGATACAATTGGGGAGCCCGGCCGTCCAAACATGATTCGTAATCGAGGAATCCCAATAGGGGTGTGGGACAAGTATGGAGCGACATTGGCCTGAGCAGTACTTCAGCGCTCGTCGAAAGTTTACTTTCGGACGCACCCGATCCATAGTCTTGCTACACTTAGGGGTCCTTCGATCTACCATACCTGCATAAGGGAGGCGAATCTCGGGCTTGGGAGGGACTTCTGGGACGGTATTGAGGCTTGTTCCTCTGCTGTACTATTCTTCCCGTCATTGACCCATTCTGCATGCATCCTCTTTTAGTGAGGCCCCCCTTCGTGTCTCGTGTTCTTGCTGCAAGTTATTAAAAAAAAATGCTTCCCCCCCCCCCGGGTGGGACGTACACTTCGGCAATAACGGAGTGCAATTCGCAAGCCGTTCGTGTTTTCCTCGTTGGTCAGGGTTCTGCTATCTTGGAAGACTTGGACAAGCTGCCTTACGGCCCTGCGCTACGACCCTGGATCTAAATGTTGCGTAGCAGCAACGGCGCGCCCACCATGCTACGGCAAACATTGGGGGGATTCTTGTTTCCGTGCATATGTACTGTCATGTAGCTTTCCAGTGCAATGAAAAATGCAATTCCCTCAGCAACTGGTTCGCCGAGCAACCTGTTCACTCTAACGCTTTGCCCGTGAGTACAGTACTTACTCCACTGGTTGCAAGCATCAGACATGGGATACAACGAACTTGGGACGGTCGACGTCCCTTGGCTCCCTCCTCCATGGTGGATACTCCACGCACGGTTGGACCACAAAGCCCAGCCGAGCCACACGTTCTCAGTGACCCCAAAAAGAGACCCGAAGCTCTGGAATCGAAAGGGTCCCTCCCTCCTGTCTTGGGAGATCACCAAGATGGGTCGCACCAGCGAGGGATCAGACGACGACCCGGATCGGTTCGCTTCTGGATTCACACTGGAACGGGACGGGATGTGCGACCCCCCTCTCGTTGTGGATCATACCTGCTGCGATGTTATGTCGTTCTATCCATAAGGCATGAACGGTCGCACATCATGTGTTGGAAGTGTGGTAGGAACCGTCTGATGTCTTTTGTCAAACGCAAGAAAATAGTCCTCATCCCTGCGGTCCATCCAACTGTCAGAGAGCCTCGGAGTATTTCTGTGACGTCTGCAGTGTGGGGATCGCAAAGTAGGATTGGCTCCAGAGTCAAAGGGCTTGCGTCGTTTGGGGCAGACAAACACTGACATGTGTGGCTAGACCACGCCTCGTATGAATTTTTCTTTCCTTGAAGGGGTGGGGGAGGGGCAAAGCGGACCGTAAGGACAGGCCATCGCTTGATGACGGCCTCAGTCGTCGATGCACTTGCTCGACCACCGTTGGAGTCACGACTGATGTTGCATTAGTAGTACATGCAGTCAGGCTGCCCCATCGCAAGGAAGCCTCGACCACCCCCGGGGATCCCACAACCTTAATTGCTCTGCGTATTGTGCCCTGCTTGCTCTGCTTGCTCTTCTGTGATTGCCTCCGCCTCTTGCCTCTCGTCCTAACAGGCGAGCTCAGCAGGGCATGATGATGGTCCAGATTCCGCGACACCGCCCGAACTTTCCTAGCGTAGATGTGGGGCGAGCAACCGAGTGTATGTTTCGTTTCACGGGCAGGGCTCGACTGAGCATGTAGCAAGATGCATGCTGGCATTGAATTGTTGGCCGGGTGGCATTTGGTTGCACCGCACGTGCGGTAGGACACCGTGCGATGAAGGAGGGAAGATCCTCGACACTGAGGCCGCTGCATGGGCGGAAGTAGTTCTCTTGTGGCACATTCCGCGGCAGGGAGAGGAGCTGGAGTCGTCGGTCCGCCGAATGGGAAACCGAATCTGCTCAGCCCAGCTATCTGCAGCCAAGTTCCTTGGATTGCCACGCCGCTGCTGGGCATGAAGAGAACGAGCACTTCGCCCGCCATGCACTGATGGCGCCACATTTCACACCGTCCACACCTCAGCGATGCGGCTCTGATACGTCTCCCGTCGTCGACATGACTGATGAAGTCTCCGCGGGTAACCTTAATGAGACTGCCCGTGTGCCGTGAAGGCACGTCGGGGCGGGGTGGGAGGAGACTGCAGCACACAGCCATCCAATCTGGTCCGTCTGCCTGAATCTCTTCAGGCCTTTGGATGGAGGAAACCAACAGTGGACCCGGCCAGGGCGGAAAGTATATGGCAGAGTCATGGCCTAGGCGTGCGGAGTCGCCTGGCGCAACATCCTGATCCGCGGCGAATAGCGAGCAAGTGTTGTTGACGTGGCGAGCAGTATACAAGTATTATTGATCCGGGACTCTGCGCTGTCGTATCCCGGAATAGGGAAACAGACACTCTTTGCGATCAGAATGCGGTGAGACCGGCCCAAGTAAGCTCGACGGGATGCGAATTGCCTTTGCCCTCCGATGCCATGCACGCACTTACGCGTGCGAGGGTGCGTGACTGTGTGCGGATGCAAGCCACAGTGACGAATGTTGGGGAAGTTGACGTCCGCCAACTCAATCCGTTGGGTTGCTAGCCCCTGGTAGCTGGCCAAGGAAGCCCAGGCCATCGACATCAAGAAGAGGCGTTGTACCTGACACCCTGACAGTTCCGGCGGCAGCCTGTGGTGGTCTCCTGCTAGTCTCGTAGTTGAGATGCTGGGGCTGCTAGAGATACCAGAACTGCTGGACTACCTAGGTATCAGGCTACTAGGTAGTCTTTTCGTGCTAGGGGTTAGCCACTCTCACGGTTAAGAGACGGGACGGGTATTTTTGCTTCAGGGACGGATCCTGGGGGTGCCAGACAGTCACTGTCACAGGTTGAACCGCCGTGTCCAGACGCAACCAGGCGGAGCAGGAGGAGACCGACGTCTCGACATCCTTGACCCTAATACCTGAGTGGGCGATATGATATTGTTGTTTGCCGCTGGTTTGGGATCGACCATGGTGTTGTGTGGTGACCCAGCCAGACAAATGCAAGTCCAGGCTTGCCAATTCCCCGGATATCGGGGTGTTGAGGAACTATTATTGACCATCTCGGCTCCCATTCGCCGGCCTGCAACTACCGGCGTGTGCCGTCTTTAGTAGCAACCCACCAGATAAAGACGTGTAAGCGAGCCGGGACAGTGGCAGTGGCATAGCACCGGGATTTACAGGCCCAGGCGTCATGAATGCGAAGCCGCCAGGCGATATCGGGCTGCTGCGCATTCATGCACCCGTCACTCGACAGACAACTGGCACTGGTGTCCAAGCATCTCGCCTGCCGCGAGCCCATTGCGACCGAGGCTAATGTGGTGAGAAAGATATGTCGTGGTAATGTCCCAGATGTCACCATGGAGATGCTAAGGAAGAAGGCCCTGTAGTATAGCGATCCACCAGCTGCGGCCATTGCAGTCGAGGGACGTCGACTCGTGCCAGCGCCGACCTGCGGCTTATCTGCATGGCTAGCTCGTGCTTGCGGGCAGACGGAGCGGGCGTAGTGTCAATTCGACGTTACGGGCTGGGACAGGAGTTTCGAGGTTACAGTGGGCTGCAGCCTCCTCTCAGGGCAGCACAACCGCATGCGCTCCGCACCAGCCGTCGCCCATTCCTGACGTCGGACCAGGGAGCTCTCGGTGCGTCTGACTGGCTCGGAACGTCATCCCGGCCTGCTGGGTTCAGCCCAGTCGCCGGGTTGTGATGCAGGCCTGCCAGGAGGTACCATGCAGCGACGAGGTCTAGGCTTCTGGATGTTCCAACTTGTCCAGCCTGTCCAGCCCGCACAGCCTGTGCGGGACGTTCTCGAAACCAGACTTTTCCAACAAGCCCAGTCCCAGTCCCGGCTGCGTGCCTCGAGTGAAGCCACAGCACCGTACGCAAGCGCAGTGGGCTGAGAGGGCTGGTGCATGTCTGCCCTGATCTTCTCGGCTCGCTAGCCGACGAAACTCGAGGCGAAACCGAGCAGGTAGCTGATGGCAGAGCTTCAGACGGGCGTGGCGGGATGCTGGTTGATGTCGGGGCACATGTCCCAAAGGGAATTCTGGCCGGCGGGCAACTTCATGCCCATTGACAAGCCTGGAATGAAGGCGCCCAATACGACGATTTGATTGATGACCGGGCAGCACACACACAGGCGGCAAGAGGGTGCTGTGTCATTTCCAAGAATATCTTGTTACGCAGCCCGTAGTCCGCAGTGCTGCCGAGTCTCGGTCCGTGAGAGGCCCACACAAGTCTGGTAACGCACGGGAGCACACCCGTCCCGACGCTCATGCAATCCGAGAATTGCCAGCCGCCTTGGTACCGTAGCGGTCACAAGTGATGGTTGGCGCTGGTATTGGCACTGGCATTGGCACCTTGGTCTCGAGGCGAGGGGGCCCGGCAGGAAAGAGACGGGCAGGAGGGGGAGGAGAAGGAGGAGGAGGCGGAGGAGGAGGAGAACAAACACACGACCATCACAGCTGAACCGCCGCGAGCCGGCGTGGTAGCTGCAGCAGCAGGCACACACCAGCAGGACGAGATGAGGGTCTGAGGGCGGGTATCTCTGGGACCGCTCTGCCGCGCCACCGTTGTAACTTGTCACCGTTCAGCGGAGATGGTATGGGGAAGATACGAAGCTGCTAAAAAGTCAAATATCAAGATAAACCTCCTGCCTGCGTCTTGCCAAAGACGGGTTACCCCAGGCTCGCCAGGGGCCCGGCAGGGGACGAAGCTTAAGCTCGGGGTTTCGAACATGATTTGCGAGTTGTTTGCTTTGTCGAGCTGTCTTGGACTACCCGGTCACTAAGCTCTGACTGGCCATGCCCGCTACCACCATATCTCTATAGCTCGACTCGAGAGAGATATAAAGCTTTGCTCGTTGATCTTTTCCACTTCCCCTCGCGCCTTTGTCTCTATTCCCAAGATAATACCAACTGGCTCATTCACAAGTTCCCGATCTCTCAACGCTTGCGTCAACTCGGACTCCTGCCTGCCAGCTCATCGAACGTTGGTTAAAGTCCTCCTCGTATTGTACCTCCTCGCCTTTGTCCTCTTAATTCTGCCTGTCTCGCCAAATCCACCTCGCATTCAGTTGATCTGAATCTGCTCTCAAAGTTTTTAGTTTTTTTGTTTTGGTACCCCTTAATCAATACACAATGTCTTCATACTGTGCCAATTACTACGTAAGTTACATCATACGCTGCGGGCTCATATTTTATGCGGGCTGGGATTAACGTCTTCCGTCCAGGGCTCTGTCAACTGCCACAATGTTGTCAACCGCTTCGGTGACCGATGCAAGCTCTGTCTGGCTCTGAAGAGCGGTGCGTCCCTCTCAGATGGCATCCTCCCAGAGGACAAGTACCGAAAGAGCAGCTCAGCCGTTGAGGCACCGAGGAAACATCACCACCGAAGCCACGATGGATCTTCCAGGTCTATCCGGGTGGACTCTTCTCGACACAGATGATCGGGGCCACCACATCTTATACGTTTTACGAAAGCATGGCGTCATCAAGCACACGTAGCTGTTCGCCAACAAACCAAACCATAGAAACCAACGGCGTTCGGGAGCTCATTTGGGTCAGAGGGCTCGGGGAAAAGTACCGGGGGGCGCCGTCGCGCCCCAGACTACTACAAGTCAAGACCGACATTGATGAATTGGAGCCGTGATGAACAACGGCTGGACTGGTGTTTGGATTGCATGGTAATTTTGTATGGCGCTGTGGAGACACCAACCGTGCATTCAGCGACAGTGCGGTGGTCCGTGGTTGTCGACTGGAGCACGACGGGGGCTGACAACTCCTCAGGAGGCCAGCTGCAACTGCGCTCATAGAATGAGAATGTCAGACAAACTCAAGCTGAAGAAAGTTGGTCCGCAAACTATTTGATCGCGTTGAGTCGTCGAGCGACTTGTGTCGGCTACTATAAATGAACGCTATGCACAAGTCCAGCCACCCAGACGCCGATTAACTCCCGCATTGTATTCCAACCAGGCGTGATCATCCATCCTCCAAGCTGTTGTCCTTAATCTCACGACTGGAACAACAACGTAGCCACCAGCCGATCAATACAACCGGCGCTGATAATAGACAGGCTCATCACCCTGTGCCAGCCTCATGATCTCCTCCTTTATCAGTCGCCTCCTCTCCGCCCTGCTGACAGGCTTTTCAAGTTGTGTCTCATCCTCAGCATGTTCGGCGCCTTCTCTGGGAATCTGCTCTCCCTCGGCCCTCATCTCCCATGGAGCCGGCTGTGATTTTGTCTCCACAGGCGCCTTCTCTGCTCCTTGTTTCTGCTCTTGTGCCTCTGCGTCCTCCGTCTCCTGCCGTAGCTTTTCAATCGCCAGCACTCTTTGTTGCTGCTGCTCGTCGAGTGACTCTGCCGGAGTCTCTTTCACTCCAACGGCGATCTCGCCGGCCTCGCTGTCATCTACAGCGGTTTGGCGGCCATCTGGCCTCCCGGGAACGGAAATTCGCTGTCTTACGGGCCTGTTATACTCGTCCAGTACCACGATTGTCCCGTCTGCGAGCTCTGTGGTGTCCTCCCTAAAGCGGTCTGGAATGTAAATCTGGGGTGAAGGATTTGGCCTTATTGCGGCGCGAAGGTGTCCCACCGTGCGCTGCTGGATCACATAGCCGCTGAGGAACAGAGCCGTGGTACACGAGATGACTGTTATGGTATTAGTCGGCGGCGACTGACCATGACGTGACTATCGAATTGGGGGGGCTGGGAGAAGCATACCGATGGCCGATGAGAGCGCAATAGACACTTGCGACGATGTGAGGAGCACCATATTCACTGCAAAAAAAAGTAATTTAACCCGGATGGTAAGAGCTGGTTATGGCGATGGGGAGAGACAGAGGCCAACCCGGAAACGGACTCGGGACGGGAAAGCACAGGCTGTATGTGCTTGGTTCCAGCCTCCGCGTTGGAGCGTCCTGCAAGCCCGTCTGTTGCTCCACCTTCCCGAACGGGTAGGAAAACAAACCGAACGGGGCAACGCAATCGATAAGCGTCATCCTGCAAGACATCCTGCACTACGCACCCACGCACGGGCCGCGTATCCCTGCAGTCACCACCCGTCCTGCCCGCTGTGGGGCTCTCGCATCTGCAACAGCTCCAACAATTTGCATCTGAAAGTCTGGGGAAGCAAATTTCCCGCCATCCTATCGGCCTCGACACTCGACAAAAACTTCAGAACTGGTTGCCTATGACCGACACTTGACGGACACTCTGCGACTGGACACGTCTCGAGCCCCGCCTGAAACCCCCTCCGAGAGCAACATCCATCTTTTCCATCAGAACAGAGCCACGGGCCTGTAACTCTGAGTACCTGCCCCCCCCCCAAGAGAACACCGCCACCGACAGGTCCTACCTCCCGCGTCCTCGAGCGAAATGGCCGAACGAACCCACCGTGCTGATGAGCGGCGCTTTCTCGATGAGCGGGGCGGCGACGTACACCTGACCCCAAATGGGCTGAACCCAGCCAATGTCATGGAGAAGGCAGTGCGGGAGCGGATTGTCGACAGCTACTTCTTCAAGGAGCAGTGTTTCGGTGTCAATGAGGCCGACATTGTCAACCGGGTTGTGGACCATGTCTACTTCATTGGAGGGACGTACGGTTCCACACAAAAGCCGACGCCATTCCTGTGCCTCGCCTTTAAGCTGCTGCAACTGGCCCCAGGGGACGATATCCTGAAGGAGTATCTGGAATATGGCGGGGAGAAGTTCAAGTACCTCAGGGCTCTGGCTGCTTTCTATATTCGTCTGACAAGGCGGGCGAAAGACGTCTATCTGATGCTGGAACCGTATCTTGAAGACAAGAGGAAGCTGAGGCGCAAGGGCAGGGCCGGTACCAGCCTGACCTATGTCGACGAATTCGTGGACGACCTTCTGGTGAAAGAACGTGTGTGCGGCACCAGTCTGCTGAAGATGCCCAGCCGAGACCTTCTCGAAGACCTGGACGAGCTTGAGCCAAGGGTCAGTCCTTTGGGAGACCTGGAGGATCTGCTCGAGGAAGATGATGAAGACATGGCGAACGGTCGTGAGGAAGATGGTAGGAGCGGGTCGGACTCGGATCATAGAGATGATGAGGATCGAGCGAGGGACCAGATGGAAATAGATCGCGAAGAAACACCTCGGAGCCCGGATCGAAGCCCTTGAACACGCCGTACAAGAAAGATCTCCTAAAACCACTAGATGATCACATGACGGGCGGCGGTACAATTCGGTTCAAATGAGGAGCTCGCGAACACGCTCTATGCCCGCAGCGGCGTCCTGCTGTGTGTTTACTGGTATTCAAGGCCGCCAGTAGTTGAACTACAGAGGAAAATGGGTTTCGGTGCTGCTCAGGCTTCGCCTTGAAACTGCGATGGACAAGACGGTGGTGAGATCGCTCGGTGAAGCGACCATCCGTAGAGAGACGGTTCTGCGGCTCTCACCGTTCCAAGATCATCTCTTGAACTCGCTACGACCAAGTCTGCCACCGCGCCGATACCTGAGCACTTCTGCTGCTACCAGGGTGGTACAGTGCTTATTTAGGCGTCAGAACCCTGCGCGGCGAGAAAGGAGAGGCTCGAGGACGCTTTCTCTTTGTGGGCATAGTTTTGACCTCGAGTCGCGAAGTTCTATTACTGCGTGTGAGCCAATGATGCGGGCAAAGTCGGTCTTAAGAAGCCCAATAGCATCAAGCCCAGCGCATGACCGAAATGCGCCACAGGACCTCATTAGATGTTGAACCATGAGGACGAACGGATGTACGCGCACTCACGCCGAGCAGGTATGGCCCTTGCTTCTTTCCAACAATCAGCGCTTTGCATACACCATCAACGACATTTACCGATATGGAAGTGCCACAGCCAAATACCTAGGTAGTTAGCGGGATAATGATCCATTCATATCTACATTCACACTGTACTACTCACTCGGCTGTACTGAAACAAAATCATGGTGGCAGACCATCAGAGAGGAAGCGCTGATTGGGGGGGGGGTACGTCATTTGTCTACCTAGGCAGTACGCCATGGACCTTGTTTTTTGCCACGCCCTCACCTAGATACTCTAGAAGCAGCACATCTGCCAGGCTCGTTGTGATTTGGCACCGAACATTGATCTCATTACATTCAACTTTTTTTGCAACCCATTTTACTATCCCCAACTCAGGCACGTCCCAGAATATACAGACTCCAGACTCGTCTCCAAGCAAAGCACTTTACCTCTCCCCAACATGCCCAACGAGGGCCTCATCCCTTCTATCCAGCGTCAGATCCGCAATGGGATCGGTACAGCTGGCGACACGGTGGGCAATTACGTCAACAGCAACGGCAAGGCCATCCAGGACGCAGCCTACGCAGCCGGCCGCCGGGTCGACGGCGTCAGCCGGAGCGTCAGCACCTCGGGCAAGTCCGCGGGCAAGTCGGCCAACAACGGGTCCAGGACCGCCGGCACGTACATGCAGAGCGTAGGCAGGAGCGTCAGCAGGCAGATCGAGAGCTACGCTAATTACGCGGGGAGGCAGGTTGGGGCGGCGGGGAAATATGTCGACGGTAGTGGCCGGGCGGTCGGCGGTCGAGTGGGCGATTTTGGCAACCAGATCAAGGATAAAAGCGGCGCGAGGGGCGCGAAGATGAGCACGCCTAAGAATCCTTTGGGGTTGGGCGGGAACCGTGCGGTGTGAGGAAATGAGTATGGGACATTACCAGAACGATTCTACTACCGGTAATTGGACGATCGGCTCGTGCCCAAGTGGTTGAGTTTTCACGTGCTCGACTATTACGAAAACTTTGGAAGTTGCAATAATGGTTTGCTGAGTTGTGCGTGCTGCCGCCTCACTCTGGTTTTAATGCATCTGTCATCGAGCTTGATTAATAGAATGATACCCTTTTCATGCAGTGTTGCTTGACGAAAAACACTTTGTTCTACTTTTCCCACTCCTTGCCAACTACTGTCGGCGGTTTGTGGTTGTCTTTTTCACTGCAGGCAATATACGGTACTTCACAACTACCATGTGATGCTCCATCTCCAGGTGCTATCTCTAAGAGCGGGCTGATATATACTCACTTTCTTGTACCCCTCGTTAAAAGTTCTGCTCGGTGACCTTTTCAACGTGAATAAAATGGGTGCTCAGTCCACGAACAACCCGCAGAACAACATCAATAATATGATCATAGTACCTTGGTATGGTACCAGCAATCGAGCTTCACCCCACTATCACCGGTATCAAGATACCAGACTTCAACAGTGTCCAGCCTGGTACGCAAGGGATGTCCATCCCCTGAGACCAAGTCTGCTTCAGCACCAAAGCATCTTGCGAGAAGAGTTTGTTGACATCCTCAAACCGCTTTCCGAGCTCCTGAACAGTCTCAAAGTTCTAGAAATTGCTCAGGTCCAAGCTTTGGCTACAAGCTAGAGCCAGGACGGGTCCTCCTGCGCGCAGTTACCGGTGGCTCGTCCAATATTTCGATCCGTAGGAACTAATCCTGAGAATCGTAGACATTGTGCCTTTTTCCATGGTTTACACATGATTCATAAGTAACTTAGAAGAGTACATTTGTCTGTGCTTTTGTGGGATATAAACAGGATGCGTACATGGTCGATCCTGAGCCTCAGGTGATGCATGCAAGCCATCTCTATTGGCATTGCTGGGCAGTAGTCTTTGTCAACCGAGCGAATGGCATGTTACGGCTCTTTGAACCAATGGATTCTGTCAGAGGCTGAGAGGAACATGACAATGTATATGCACTAGCGAGGTTTATCTGTCTCATCGGTTTCCTACCCGAATGGTGCGCAGTTCCTTGGAGGGAAAGTGCCAGTACTGATCGTTCAGATATTTTCGTCGGATATGTGCATACGAGCCCGAGTACTTCGGCGAAAAATGAGCTGCAATGTGGATAATCTTTGTCATGTTCCTAAATTACAGCAGGTCAAGCGCTATGTGAAATGCTTAGACGCGACTGACGCAATAGATGGATCAATCTTCAGAGCACTGCCATTTCTAGGATCGTCTCCGGCGGGCATTCCGACCTGGACAAATATTTGTTTTCTTATATTCTTTAATTATTAGATAGACAGATTCGATGGTTCCTTTACTTGCAATTCACTTGTGTCAATCTTCAAATCCCACGTTCATTGAGCAGGTAGAGAGCAGCCACCTGAGGGTGGGAACAAAATACTGTATAATTGCCAGATGACACATCTGCAGGTAAGCTTCCCACCTCATTCTCTCGGGATTCCTAGGGCTATTTTCACCGGGCTTCGTTCGAATTAAGTGCATTGCGGCCATCTTACATTCAATCTGATATACCCGAGGGTAAGATCCAGCCCAAGGAAGTTGACAGAAGCTGTGTACTGATTGCACTCATTTGGATAACATTCCCGAGTCTGTATTATGTTTTCCGCAAGCCGAGTTTCCGGAACGCAAATATCAAAATTAATAACACAGCATCTTCCTAATTCTGCAAGCCAGCACGCAACTATTACATCCGTATGACCGAGGCAATTCAGTGCATGCACGGCTAACACAAATCGCTCGACTCCACCTACAGTTAGAAACACGGATGTCAGAGGCCCAAATCGGCGTTCATAATCCAAGAGGCCCCACAATGTGATTCCACAATGTGGTCCACTTCTCGAAGCACTTGTGCAGCCATTATCGTATGATACTGCCCATGGGTTTCCGTTCTTGTAACTACAGCCCTACGGGCTTCAAGCTGGAAGCTGCAGGTAGTCAGCCGCCTGGGCCACCTGCAATCAGCGAGATCGCAGACTGCGTGGTCTCACATGGGCTCCACGCATGTTGTCTGCCCTCAAGGTGTACAGGTGCTGTCATTGCTACTCATACTCTCCGTCGTCGCCGGCGTGGGTGCGATGGGACTCTTCTAGCGGCCCGTGCACGACTATTCTGGCCGCCGGTACTTAGGCCAGGCCACTTATTAACCGAGGAGCAGCCCAAGTCCACTACTTCTGAGTCAGCCTCGAATGATATCTGCGCATTAGTCTAGAATTCATGCGAACATTCCGCGAGTTCAGATTTCACAGTCTGCGCCCTCACTTGCACCTGTCGCTGAGCCATACTAATGCTGCCCGGTGTGTCACCATGTCTGCAAACACAGCCAAGCAGCCGGCCGGGGCCAAGAATGCGAAAGATAAGCCCGTAGTGGAAAAGAAGGAATTAAAAATACTCATGCTGCACGGTTAGTCTGCCATCCATGTTCAGCCGTAGCGACATCAATCCAGTGTGCTGATCTTTCGCCCCAAGGCTATGCTCAGACCGGCCCTCTTTTCAGGTCCAAGACGGGCGCAATGTCAAAGCTGATAGCCAAGGCGCTGCCGGACGTGAATGCCTCTCGCATCTACCCGACGGGACCTCAAAAGCTCCAGCCGTCGGACATCCCGGGCTTCCAGCCCCGCGAAGGCGCGGAGGGTGAGGAGGCCCCCGAGACGTTTGGGTGGTTCTACCACGACGAGGAGGCCGGGCCCTACCGTGGCTTCGACGTGGGCATGCGCGCCATCGCTGACGCCATCGAGGAGGCCGGAGGAGTCGATGGCGTCCTCGCCTTCAGTCAGGGGGCCGCCGTCGCCGCACTTGTTGCCGCAGCGATGGAGCCCGACCGAGCGTTGCCCGAGGACCCGGCCCAGCGGGAGTGGGTGCTTCGGCTTCGCGAGGCCAACGGCGGGCGGCCGCTGAGGTTTTGCATTCTGTACTCGGGCTTCGTGGCCCGGCCTGGTGCTGGGCTCGGGTGGCTGTATGAGGGGCGCATCAAGACGCCTTCGTGCCACTTCTTTGGGAGCCTGGACACTGTGGTAGCGGAGGAGAGGTGCAGGGCACTCGCAGACCACTTCGTTGACCCAGAGGTCTTTGTGCATCCTGGGGGCCATCATGTGCCCGTCAGGAAAGAGTGGGTGGCCCCATTGACTGGCTTCCTGAAGCACGTCCTCGAGAAGGAAGCAGCATCAACTGCGATATCCTCCAGCTGAAAAGGGCTACCTGCACGTCGATACCGCTTGGGAAGGCTTTACATGCATGCCTTTAATGGCACAATTCACTTCAGCGCTAAAGAGTGGCCTCAGCCCCTCCCACCTTCAAATCATTCGCGAATCCGTTCCTTTTGCTTGTTTAGAGAATGTGCTGTCACCAAATCAAACAACGCATAGGTCGTCACCACATACCGCTGGACGAGGAATATCAAAGGATCAATGGACTGCAGATAGATTATTAGACGATAGAAGAATAGTTAGACAAATCACAATTGACATAACCCCTTACAGGTTCGCCTGGTAAGGACTGAGTTGGTGCTGTGTGAATCGGTTACATGGAGCCTCAAAACCGGCATTCCTTGTGTGCATGGAAGCAACCATAGAATCTGATCATCTCCAACAGTGACGCGCGGCAAGCTCGGCAACAGGATGAGGGAGAAGAAAACAATCTGCGGGGCGGAGTGTCTTCCCACGGTCTCCCCACGAGGGTTATTTTCTCAGTATCATTCTCAGTTCCTGAGGTTCGAGTTTCAGGCAAGCCGAGGGATTTCCCTCCTGTAACTTATCAGACACCACGTATCGAATCTAAACATAAGCTGTCCAAGGAATGCAAACCAAGCGCGCTTACTCCAAGAATAGTTGGCACAGGGCCCGAGTCAGTCAGCCACTCTTTCGGTCAACCAAATGGTTTGACGTGGCGAGCCCAAGCGTTGTTTCCTACAAGAAGTGCGTGATTCTGGCCTTGTTGGTCTTGGAAAATTGATGGAATTTCTGGTAAGCTGAAAGAACCCACGATTCGCATCACCGAGATGAAATAGAAAGTCCGAAAGGTTGGCCTAATGGGGCCAAGTTCCGAAGGCAGGAAGATCATTTGCACTACTTGAATCCTATAAGCAGTTGGACGGCTGCCCCAAAAAGGCTGCCCGCGCGCCTCATGGGCCCGGTCCTTTGGACCTACAGGCAAGCCCTGGCCCACCTCAATAGAATATCTGAACAGATATCGGCAGATGATTCGCTCCATCCTTCATGAAGCAAGAGGCACATTCTCTTTCGACTGGGATACATGCGCTCGGGGACACGAGTTTGTACTTGGGTGCTCAGTCATCAACTGATGGATCATTTGCAACCCACCCTAGATGATCTCGACGACTGCATCACAGCCGGATATCATGCAAATGGCGTCAGTCGGTAATCGTGGCTGGAAACCCGGGCTAAAAAGTCATTATAAGTATCAAACCCACGCCTTGAGGTGTGGGTGCATCCGTTTTCCTCTTGGCCTACTATCATGGGGAAATAATGGTGGACGGAGAAGAAACGTGCAGTGTTGCAGATGACAGTATGGAAGAGTGATCAACCATTGCTCGTACCCTGCCCAACCTTCCTCGAAGGTGGACCGAAGGACCCAGTAGTGCTTCCCAGTCGAGTCTTGGCAATATGAACAAGTGCTCCTGCAGGATATGGCGACAGACCTGCTCTACCATTTTTGCGTGTGTGCAACAAAGAACAGTGCGGGTAATTGCTCACCCGTGTCAATGTATAATCAGGGCCTTAGCACAATGTCCTGGATGGGAAGTCGTCCAGGTAGCGGAACACGGGGAACCGATGAATTCTCACGTGAAGATTCCTCGACACTGTCCGTACACGCGCTGACAGGTGGGCCGCTTAAGAAGCAAGCCTCGGTGTCAAAGCGCCAGTCCTGGTTCGGAGTTTAATGGGGTGACAGTAAACATCATTGGACGCATTCAAGAGACGTCAGAGAAGAGCAGCGTCCATCATTGGACCACATAAAACTCTGGCCATCGACTGAGCCACAAGGACGTCGCGATGAGGGAGAGGCTTCCGCAGCCGGCTGGATTGGGCCGGGACTCGCTCGGATGTGTCACAGGGTCAAGACATTTGGCTGGCAAGCAAAGGAGGTGGCTGCTGTTGGAGTTGGGAAGATCAGGAACTGCTCACAGGCACCATGGGCTGACATTGTTTCTTGGCGGCGCAGTGGTTGGTCAAAGGCCCGGATGGACCGTCCTCGCCTCTTTTTTGTTGACTGGCTCTCAACCCGGGCAGCCTGTCGTTGAACGTCGTCGCCTGCACCTTGTCGCAGACGCCCTTGCATAAGGTGCACAGTACCAGTGTCACCGCTGAGCCCCGGGTTTGAACCTTATGGAGTGTTCGTCTGGCATCAAACGCTCGGAGTGAAATAAAACCAAAACCCAAAAAAAATCCCGCGGGGCCAATGGAGGATGAGAGCACGATTGTGGTTCGCGATGCGTAAGGGCGTTTGGGTAAGGCAGGGCGTTTGGGAACCCTTGCCGGTCAGACATTAGCCGGGGTCGCAATTCTGGTGCCGTTGGACCTTTTTTACGCGGGGCTTTCGGAATGCCGTCCCAGAGGGGTGGGAACATTCCGGGGCCACTACGGTCGAAAGAAGCCTAGGGTGGGTATCACGCCCATGTGGGGCTAAAGATCTGTGAGATGGCCGCCGCCCCCAGGGGTGTAGTCAATAGTGTGGTGGTGGTGTGGGCACCAATACGGCTTGCACGGGTGGGTAGGAGCGTGGCAGCGGCCGGGATTGCCGCAATGTCACCTGGGTACCGTTTGCACACTACACACACAGACTCTCAGACCGCGCTGGGAACACCACACACAGAGTCTGGTGTCTGTGGGCCTCTGAATGAGACAGTGCTGGTAGGTCACTGTCAGCAGTCAGCCCGACCAGTCCCTCAGATGCGAGTGTCTTGAGAGAGTGAGCCGGGGGAGGCACGTCAGGTAGTAGCTGACGTTTGGCAGGTGGGTGGATTGGCACAATGAGGGCCAGGCGGGCCTTTCAGACCATGGACTGTTGCCAGATCGGAAAGCGAGCACATACTACTGTGTGGTAGTTAGTAGTCCATTGTGGTAGTGTGGAAATGGAGAGACGTGGGGTCAAGCCACAGTCCCGGAATGTCGACGGTGATGACCTCAGCATTAGGCCAAATCCTGTGTGAACGGGGCCAAACACGGAGATGGAGCTCGACCGAAGGGCCCGCAAGGGGCTCCTCTTTCTGTCCGGATTGGGCCCGACCGGGTTGCGCAGGAGAGGGAGGGCGCGCCTGATGACCCGTAGCATGATCAACCGGGCGAAGGTGTCAGCATGTGCCCTCTGCCCATCCGGTGGGGGCAAGGTTTGTCAATCCGAGGTTCCAAGTTGTGAAGAGGCGGGCTGGTAGGGTTGGGATTTCCTATTCCCGCGCCAAGGTTGAGACCAAGGTCAGATCTCGAGGAAGACGAAGACACCGTGCGGGCGTGGGATGCAACATGCAACATATGCTGTGCAGCCCGGGCTGGTCGCTCGCAATGGTCAGCGCTCAGGGAGCAGGGGAGATTGTTGCCCGCGTCGGGACTTTGCATCTCACAAGGACAAGGTTCAGCTGATGAGTGGTGCGGCAACTTGTTGGACCACGTCCAGGAGGGAGAACACAAAGGTCGCGACGAAGCGAGACGAGGTTTGGTGGTCTCAGACCTGGCGAATCAGGCCGGGGCTGGGCTGGCTGGGCTGGCTGGGCTGGCTGGGCTGGGAGAATTGTAGATTGGTCGGCGATTTCATGTACTTGGGCACTTGAACACTTGGACACCTAATAGGCAATTGACTCTCTATCGTGATGGGGGTCGGTGGTCGGTGGTCGGGGGGTTTGGACGAGCTCGACTCATGAGACCGGGCCAATCCTCGGCATTCCCAGGCCATTCCGTGCTCCTGCCGCACTGCTGCCGCGCTGCAACTCGCACCCACCTGACGGCTGCTGACTGCTGGGCTGCTGGTTTAGTCAACACCCCAGGAGGAACTGCGTCAGTCGCCCAGCCGTCAGTCGCCCAGCGAGACCCAGCCGGAGGGTATGCGAGTGCTGAGTGGTGGCTCGGGTGAGTTTTGGCACTGAGATCCGTCCATACGGATACTCCCCCCCTCGCCCCCCTCCCCGATCTGCCTGCACGCCTGTGCCGTCCGCAAATCGTCTGGCGCGCCTGTCGAGCGAGTTCCCGAGAGGGGGGCCCTGGAGCACAGCACTGTGTAGCAAGCAAGCACACTAGCAGGAGCAGGAGCAGGAGCAGGAGCCCTGGAACACCCCGACCCTACCGTGTACCTTGCCAATCCTGGAACTTTGCAGTCGCCCAGTTCGCCATCCGCTCTGCCCAGGACGCCAAAAGGTCCAGACAAGCCAACCAACGCTGTTCTGTGCCAAGCTTACCCAATTTACCCCCATGTAACCTTGGGCCGACGACGACCTGCCAACCTCAGACGACCGAACCACCGACTGTCTATCTCTCTTGACTGACTGCTCTGTCTATTATCAAGAGCCTCACCCTCCCTCGCCACACCCGGTCCTTCCATTTTCGGGCCCCTGCCTGCATCTCCCCCATCTCCTCTCTGCCCTGCGGCCCCGTGCTCGCTCGTCTTGGGTTCCAGAGCACCACCACCAGGCCAGGCCACCGCAGCACCTCACGGCGTCCGGTCCTAGCCATCGCGCCCGGCCCTTGGCACCTGGGATCCTCCTCGAGCCCATTGACGAGCCGCCCTCGCGACGAGACAAGGCATCCCCATCGTCGTCGTCGTCCTCGCCCTCGCCCCGGTCCCCCATCCCCCCCCCTCGGGCCACCCTACCCACACATCCGACCCGACCTGGCCCGTCCTCGCCGACCAGATTCCTTCTCGATGGCGCACCTACGCCTCGCTTAGCGATGTCCTCACGACCCCCGATGGGCGTGCCACAGCGACAGCCCCCCTCGAGATCCCTCAGCGGTTCGAGCTCCCTGTCGCAACGGCCTGCCCATCAGCGCACCCTGTCGTCCCAATACATGCCATCCTCCCCCATACGCAACAACAATGCCAACAGCACTAGCAGCAATAACAACATCACCGCAGACTTCACCGCAGAGCCGAGCAGTCAGAACAGCAATGCGACCCAGACACAGTACGGAACCCCGCGCAGGGGCGGCTCCCGCCTCCGGCTCGAGCTGTCGAACCAGGGCATCACACACTCTGGCTTCATCGAATCCCCCACCAGCGCCGGCCCCCTCGACCCATTCAAGTCCTTCGCCTCCTCGCGCCCCGCCGCGCCGAGCATGTCCGGCGACGTATCCGACCTGGGCGATATGAGCAGCCCCCAGACCTCCAGGGGTGCTCCCACCGCAGATAATGACAACATCCCTCTGCCCATGCCGAGGCGGCGCACGCGTTTCGTCGTCCCCGATGCGAGGAAGGACGTGGCCGCTCCAGCCCCCGCGCCCGTCAAGAAGGATGTACGCCCGAAGCCGTACACAGTCGAGATTCCACCAGCCGCGCCCCGGTATCTCGTCCTCAACGGCTCGGCCAAGGGCGATTCTTCGTCGAGAACCGGGTCCACGAATGCGCCTCCGACCGCATACGCGGATTTCAACCCCTGGACCGGCGACGGTCCTGAGGATCACTTCACCCAGACATTTATACAAACCGGGTTCTTCGACAAGGCCCCCGTGGCACAGGTCGAGACTTCGTCAGCCAAGGGCGCAATATTTCCTAGTCTAAAGCACAAGAGTGGCCTATACGCGCTCTCCACCGTATTCACCGGCATCCTCGGTTCAAGGCGACACAACGGCCAGATCAACTCTGCTTCAACATTCAAGCCGCCTCCGCGGGTGACCGTTACGGATACAAAGAGGGAGGGCTGGCTAAGAGATCTTGCCAACCCGACCACCTCGCTCCGTCGGTTGAGCAGGACAATCCCACACGGTATTCGGGGCAAAGGCCTGCTGGAGCAGTGTCTCAACAAGAACATCCCAACCGACCGTGCCGTCTGGCTGGCCAAGTGCGTAGGAGCGAATGAAGTCAGGGCTTTCAAACGCAAAGGCGTCAACGGCGCTGTTGTCATGGGTGGTGAGGCCAAATGGGTCCGGGACTGGACCATGTTTGTCGAACAATTTGTCGATGGCGTTGTGTCTTCATTTGAGGACGCCGAGTGGAAAACCAAAGTCAATTATGCGTATGGAACCCTTGTCCTTTCGAGGAACTTCTCCTTACTCACATGTCCCGTGTGTACTGACGTCCTCTAGACTGCGCCTTGCCACACATTTATACGCCGAACACCTACTAGACCGTGAGCATTACATGGAATGGCTGGTCTCCGGGCTGGAAAATTGCACCCAGGCGAAGCTGCCCATGTGGCTCTTGGTAACACAGATCTACTGGAAAGACCTTTTGAGATTGAGGAAATATGGTCGGCGCTTGGTCGTAGCCCTGCTCAACCAGAACACCACTGTGAGATCGACCCACACATAGCTCTGAGACCTCATGAGTCTTGCTGACCACCGAGACAGATTCAAAACCACCCCGACAACGATATTCTGGCTCCGCTGTCGTCGAGAATATCGATTTTGCTCAAGTCGTTGATGATTTCGAGCGCGACCAATTTCATCTCTCCCTCCGCATGGGCCAAACATCGCGATGCCCTGTCTTCGATCCTACCTGCAGATGACGAGTTGGTCCAGGCTGCGTTCCGAGGAATACATGCCCGCAATGAGCAGCTCGTTTCTAGCGCACGAGCGCCGCCCGCAACACGGCACGTGATTGTGAAGATGCTTGACGGGACTCTTCAGGCTCCGATGCCGGATGATCTACCAACAAAATGCTGGCAGATGTCGAGAGATCAGGCTACACTTGTCAGAACAACACTGGAGTGGTCCATCTCGATGTACCGTCCCGGATTGGCTAGGATTTACGTCGCGTGCCGCCTTCTGTCTACGTGGACGGCATTCGGCCTGGACGCGACTGCTGCAGTCCTGGACTTTTTAAACACCGACCCGCTGGAGGAGCTGGAGAGGAAGAACTCCTTGTATCACTTGGTCTCCGAGCTTGTTCACTCTGGCTCTTTTGACCCTCTCATCTACGTGCAGTGGCTCATAGCCCGCGGCGGGCTACACGACTCGGACAGCGTCATGCGAGACGGACCGGCCAGCAGTCGACTGCTGGTGGAGCTACCGCTCCACGCCCTCTCACCGTCTTTGATTAGCATGCGTACCAACATGCTAGGGAGAGCATCCTACAGCGTCGAAGACGAAGCGAAGGATCAAGAGATGGCCATCAATTGCATCAAAGGCAGCCTGGGGCTCCACTGGAGTCCTGCGCAGAAGAGTAGCGCCATCCCTCTTGGCAAACTCTGCAGAAGGGTCAATCTCAGCAGCCGCTCGTTGAAGGTCGAGATTGGTCAGTTTATTCGACGGACCTTCGTGCAAGGTGTGTCTCAGGGTCAGCTACCTGGCAAAGAAGGGCTCCAGCTACCTTGCTCAACATTCAATGGCGTCAGATCCATCCTGGAAGCTGCAGAAGACTTCCAAACACTCGCCGATCTCCTCAAGACAACAACGGGCTTTCATGATGCTGATATCCTGTCCTCGTCCGCTGATACTCTAAACCTGCATCTCCCAGTATTTGGCGCGCTCAATGCTGCCAAGAGTCTGTTTGACACTCTGCTGGCGAGGCTTGATAACATTAAACAGATCCAGGGTCTTGCTGGCACGCGTGCCCTGCTGACCTCGATGGCCATGCTAGCGCCTCGGATACCCGGGCAGGATGCCCTCGTCAACCATCTCAACGAGACCATTCGCAACGATCGAAGCAGCGCTGTCGACGCGTCGTCCCCGGTAAGCGACAACATGGCGGCTAGAATTCAGGACGAGGAAGGTGAGCTCCTGGATGAGATTGAGAAGAGGCTTGCCAACAAGACAAGCATGGACCGGACCACGATGAACAGCTTCTTGAACAAAATCATCCCAAAAGTTCAGGCTTGTTGGGGCATGGTGGATGAGAGACTCCGGGCATACAGCTCCCTCCTCACGCGGTTACGGCATTTCGACATGCAGCATTTCGACTCTTTCATGGCCAAATGGGTCCTGGGCATCCGCAATCCCCAAACTCGACCACCTCTTGCCCGCATCTTCCCTCTCATGATAAGCGTGGGATGTCTCAACCTCTCAATAATCCTGACCACGACCGGGGACGCTGCACCGGCCACTGGGAGTTCTCACCCGGCTGGCAAACTCGCTGGGCCGCCGTCGACCTATGTCCAGGAGGTGCTAGAAATGTTGACTACGTCGCCGACCTCGAAAGACTTGTTGACGCCGGAAGAGACTTATCGCTTCAAAATCCTGCAGAATCAGGCACCCAAGTCGCATCTCAAGGAACTAGTCGCTCTTGTGCGCAATGCCTTGTCGGAATTCTGTGCTTCGCAGGCTCGAGGAGGGGCGGAGTCAGCTCCATTGGCCGATTCCCGCGCTCAGAATCGTCTCATATGCTTCCTCAGGACGCTTGTTCTCTCTGACCAAGCTGCTGTGCCCAAGATGTTGCCCATGAAAACATCGGATCCGGCGGTAATTCAGATGATGGACGATATTGCGACGCGACTGCTACTCCCGCACACTGCTCAAGGAACCACCATCACCTTCGACCAGGTCCTCGGGCTTGCGAACGAGCTGACTTTGCCCTTCTGTCAATTGAAGCTCTCTCAAGGGTTCGGACCTAACGACAATGCCCCTGGGGCGACTGCCCAAGACCGGCAATCCAACCAGCTCGAGATTTTCGCCAAGGCTATGGACAACGCCATTGATGCACGCAATATCACTTGGACTGGGATGCTTCCGACTCTGAGTCCTGAAATCACGCAGCATCTGCTCACCCGCGCCCAGACTCGCTTTCTCGAGCTTCTCCCCTCCAAGGACCGGCCTCTGCCTCCGGATGACAGCATTTCTGTGGCAGAGAGTCTGCTATCTGTCATCGATACAATCGGTCGCGGTAGTCTAATGGGTTCTCGGTCTCCGCTGCAGCTTGCTTCTGCCACAGTCGACAAATTGGCTGAGATGTGGGAATTATTGGCATTACCGTCGGAGTCGGATGTCAAAATCACAGTCCTCGTCAACTGGCTCCCACTCCTGTTGTCATACTTGACCCTTCAGACACACGCCCATGATGCCGCAAACAAGCCGTCCAATGAGATTCGTGGGCGCGCGTTGCTCGTCTTGTCCGGAATCATGCAAGAACTTGATGGCCTAGCATCACTTGCTACCTGCGATCCGCGTATACCCTCGAATCAGACCGTCTACCTCATTCACCGCGTCTTCGATGTCGCCGCGATTCTGGTTGACACATTGTCAGACGAGATACGCCAGCAATGTGTTCGCATCCTGCGTGAAGCGCTCTCGGACTCGCGGCTGCGGTACATATTCAGCTCCGCACCGGCGCCACTCGACAATCTCATGTTATCGCACAAGGATAAGCCAGCCACTTCCCAGAGCCAAGGCAACCAGCAGGGACAGCAGGGACAGCAAGGACAGCAAGGACAGCAGCAACGACCGCGCGGTGCTGGGTTCCTCGGCGTTGGCGCAGCTGGCGGCAATATCTGGGGCAATGCTGTCGGCCCAGGCGGGCAGGGTCAGGAAAAGCTAAGTGCATTCACCTTTAAAAGATGGGAGATCCTGAACGAGCCCACATCCAATGTGGGAGAGAACAACACAAGCTTGAGCTTGACGCTTTTCGAAGCCATCAAGCTGCACTAAGAACCCTTCGAGGAGGGGAGGGAGAGGAAAGCGTTGGCTACGTACCACATTGCAACGTTTGAATTTTGGACGTACGCGTGCATATATACTGTCGTTCATGAACTCACGGCGTCATGATGAATTTTTTCCGGGGTTTTTTTTTTCTTTTTTTCATTTGTTTGTCAGGGAGGGACCGAAGACAAGTCAGGTGTGACGGGTGCATAGCAGCATGAACGCGGATGGGATCATCGATAACGCCTACATATACTCTGGGTGCATTTTCTTTTGTACATATGGCCACGCAGCTGGACACGCTACATACTAAGTGTCAGCCTCCACGCCGGTGGGCCTCGGCGTTTTTTGTTTCAGGGGATTATCCACCGTTTTCCATACTTTGATTCACTGCAGGGTTCTAGTCAACTGGGATCTCATAACTCGATGGAACAAGAGGAAGACCATTCCTGTACTGGCTATTCATGTAGTATCTGTGTGCTCGTGGATTACGTCGGGTCCTCATGGGGGTCCGCTCGCTTTGCTCAACACATCCTCATGGTGGTCGGCATGGAATGAGGCTTGTCTCAACCAGGTATTCGTGAAAAGCGAGGCGATGAGCGTTCGCCATAGATGGCTGGGTAGTCTTCAAATGTGATTCTCCTGCGTCAGATGACGTACAGATACATTGCTCTGCGATGGCAGGCCACGTTTTTCCTTGTGATTCCCACCCAAGTGCATATTACCAACGCTGAGGCTGTCCCTCGCGTCAACGGATGCTGTATGATTACGCCTTGCGACCTTGGAATTCGATCAACCTGCCGCCCAGTTAAAGGGATACCAAAGCAGTTACATCGCCCTTTTACTCCCTTGAATAACGCTGAGACCGTGGTACAGTGGCTCAGCAATCGCCTCTCCCTGCCCCACGTTGAGAGCTTTCATCACCACGTGCAGAAATCGTACTGGTTTCTAGACTGCTGTCCATGAAGCAGTCTACTCTTTCTCGAGACTTCTGGGATTCCTGGCCAAGTTTAGCTGACAGCAATTTTTGTACGCCAAGCAGACATGATAGGCCTTTGTCCGTGCTACTAAAAACCTTCACGTAGCTCACTACACAGGACTTTCCCTACGTGGGAGACTCACTCCAGAAGACTTGCACTGGCTAATGTGTCAAATTACCCTAGGGTAGTTTGGCATACCTCGCATAGATCCTGTATAACGTGGTAGGGACGGTCATCATTGCGTCCAGTGACGAGCCGGCCGCAACGCTTCGAGCGCTTGGAAATAGAGAAACGGGGACCCTGGAGGGGGTTGATGGTCATACGACGCAAAATTCAAGGTTTCTAGGTTGCTTCTAAATTTTAAATGGTTCAAATCAACAAGTCATTTTTCAGGCTGTATATTTGCGAGGAATTCAACTTGGTAGAACGCTAGCACACGGGAACCCGTTACACTTAATGCAAGGCGATCAATGTGAACACTTGAGCAAGGGGTCACATCAATCGCCGCCTTAAGGAGGTATGCAATAGTTTATAATTATCCTGCCAATTATATAAAAGAGAGATGTTGGGTTTTCGTCAATAATCAATGACTTCACTGGCTTGTCGAGCTTTGTAAAGCCAGGAATGATATGCGAGTCCTCCACGGGATGCCAGTGCCGATTAAACGCAGAAGTTGATGCTGCTCTTCGTTCCTTTTCAGCATGGTCCAATCCACTCACTGGCAAGTCATGAGCAGGTTGGAGGCGAGGTAGCCACAAGCGCCGTTATTGGTGTCAGCGGCGATCTATGAGCTGTGTGAGCATTGTGTCATATGACGCACAAATCTGGGTTCTTGAAGAGTCACATACGTTGATGAATCCACCATCTCCATTGCCTTTGAATTCGCCGCCGCTCTTCAAGTAGAAGCAATCATAGCTAGATGAGGAATCTGAGGTCAGCGTCGCCCGTATCGTTGTGCAGATGGCCCTGGTCGTGAAATTTGGCAAAGACAGGAAGGGAACTTACTCAGCCTTAAGCTTTCCAGACGTGACTTCGAGGCTGACAATGTCACTCCTCTTAGCGGGGTCGTTGACCATGTAGCCCATATTGTAGCAAATCGCGCCCTTGAAGGATGGGTCGGCCTTGTAGTTGGCGGCCATGCGGGCCACAGCGTCCTGAGTAAACTGCTCGCGCACCTGTTGTCTACTGTCAGAAAACCCTTCACCACCGAGCTTTAAACATGTGTGCACCAAGAAGGATCCAAGAATTCACCTTATCCCAAGAAGAAGTGTCCTTAATCAAGCCCTTGAGGGTATTCAGACCCTCAGTGGTGGCCCAGCCAGCGGCTGCCGAGGCCACACCGGTGATGATCGAGATGGTGATGGGGTCCAGACGCTTCTCGATTTGGCCAGACGAAGAGGTCTCGCTCTGGTCAACCGGTGCGGCGGAAGCAGCGAGGAAGAAGGTGGCGGCGGTGAAAAAACGCATCTTGAAGCTAAAATGGGTTGGGTCGGTGAAAGGGTCGCTGGACTAGAAAGAAAAGGAGCAAGAGACGAAGCTGTACTTGATAGAGAAAATTGAAGAAGATGATGGTGGTGATAAGTTACGGAAAATGAGAGGACAAGCAGGTCCTCGACGACCTCTTTATATGCTTCTAGATATTGCTGGTGAAGAGGTCTCTTTAGAGCCGACATTTGTCTTAGACGAGTAAGTCCACGATAATCTGCCGTCAAGCTGTCTTTGGGACATTGTTTAACCGTAGACAAATACGGGCGCCTGTTCGAAGTCGACTTACAGAATCTCAATGACCAATCGCAGACCATGAAATAGGTTGGCATCTGGAAACCAGATGAGAATCTCTCCCGGCAGTTGGGTTCCCATGGTCCGGCTCAACTGTGGCGCTGGATCTCACCTAGATCTAGACAATTGAACGATTCACCGTGGGCGCAATCAACCGAAGCATGCATGTCAAGCCTCACTCGATATATTCCTGTCAGGGCTGTAGTTCAGGCGGCCCACTTGACCGAACCTTAATTCGCCTTCCCCTGAGCGCAGTGCCACTGGCAGATCTGGACGATCTATGTCCTCACAGACGCAATGGTTCACGGGAGGTCTTTAGCTCCCGTTGCCGTCGCCTCGGAGGGCCAATCGCGATGTCCCACTTCATCCCCACACGCGCCAGATACACATACAGATGCTGACTCCACGTAGAAACCCCTGCATAACCTTAATTCCTCAGCCCGCTCCCCCATGCTGCCGTCGAGCGCCCGGATCAGCAGATAGTTGTCGCATATTGGCTCAGGGTCCGGACCAAACCACAGCATGATGACCGAGTCAGTTTGACTGCACGTCGCTGCCGGGAAATTCCTCTGCCTCACGCTAAGTTTTCAAGACAGAACGAACTTGTCCCGGCAAGATGTCTACAGGTAGATACACAGTTGCCTACAACTCTGATCACAATAACAATTTGTGGTCAGAGCATAGCAACTTAGGGTTCTGGAGCAGTCTTGTTAGAAAAGCAACTCATAAATCCAAGCACAGGACCTATGTATCTCAAGACGAACTGGATCCATTCTAATTGTTTGTTTTGGGAGCTGTAGCACGCAACCCGGTGGCCGTCGGCTTAAGCAGCAGCTACACGGCTGATCAAACATTACAGCCGCAGTAGCGCAAGTGTCAACCAAAGCAGAATTAAGTGGAGACAGACAACCCTTATCAAAATATTAACCCATTGTAAAGAACTAGCAGCCTCCATGTCAAATGTCTGTGCTCGCGCTCAAGGAGCCCACCATCGTTTTAATGCAGGTGGTCATGTTGTTTCTGCGTCGGCCTAGCCGGGACCAAGAACAGAAACGAGGCTTAGTTAAACACCCTGGATTATCAGACGGAATGTTTTTGCGTTGGAGGCCTAATGCGAAACCGAAAGCAAGATTCCACGTGAAATCAACAATTGACCAAACCATCATTTCAGGCTATTTGCCTTAGGTGATTATGCGAGCGAGGAAAAGGAAAGTGAGCAGTTGTGTTTAGAGGGCTGAGTAGAAAGAGCCCTGGTTCATTTGAGATAGGACAATCTTGTTTGACTACCGCCTTTATGGCACAGCATCAGTATATCAACAGAATCATTTGGATAAATGCTGGTTCGTTTCAAATGCGAAAGCCTTTCTCGACTATGGTCAAAACCTTTCTAAAATAGTCGAGGTCAGCTACGTAAATGACTTCTTGTACCCCCCTGTGACCCCTTGAGATATTGCAACTAGGTTAACCCACCATCAATGAGCACTCTTGCATGAGAGCTGACATCAAGCATACTTTCTCATTTGAGGGCAAAAGGCCCAGCAACGGACTTTAACGGCAGCCCGGGTAGCGATACCAGACTCTGTATATGTAAGCGATTGCCCCACACAATATTACACTCCTATCCTATAAATGATACAAGAGCAGAGATACCATCCTTGGGGTTGAGATCGCCGATCCCCGTCCTAGCCTCTCCCACGAAGTTGAAAATTGCATGCTGTAAATGTGAGACCACCTGCCGCTGGAATAGTCTGCCTGCTCTATTCGCGAAGGATTCGCACGTGTGTCTTCTCATCTGTTCCTTTGTAGCCCTTACTTTTCTATCTACCTCTCTGAAATGGGCCCCTGGATCTCACATGCCCATAGTCTATTGCACCTTTGTGTTGGACTCGCTGTAGCCCTGCATGGATCTTCTGACACGTTGTACTGTCTTTGTTTTCCAAAAGGGCTTCTTGAGAAGATTGAACTGAGTCAAATGACATATTATAGTGTTCATGTGGATCATCTCACTTCTAAGCACATAAGTCTCGGCGTAAATAATTCCACAATATCGAATACGTAACCCATAAAAGCTGATAGTCATTCAGATCCATTGAATTCATCAATTTGTCGCAGTTCAGACCTCCTTGCCGGGCAAATATAACTCAGCATTCGTCGTAGATTCTAGCTCCTGACTGTTATTAATTCGCCGTCGACCTCGTGCAACTGCCACGTATTAAGCCGTCTCAGTTCACATATACCGGCTTGATTTGGGACTTCTCAAGCTTATGTGTCCAAGGGCTTTGACTATTTAGTATAGATATAGTGTAAACCTGTATGTAGGCCTATCACACTCAAAGAAGCTACCGGTGAATCAAGCGTGGGTAGCAGGTATGCCAGTCAACATTCAACAGCGCCAAGTCGCTGGAATATCAGGATTGATTTTTAAACTTACTTGTCTTTAAGCATGTGCGGAATACAATGAATAGAGTTTGAGATCAAATTTGAAAACAAATTGTAGTGGAATCCGGTTGAGCGGCCGTTGAACACGTCTTGAACAACCTGCCATCGCACGATTATTGGCGAGGAGGATGACCCGATTTTCAACTGTGCACGCTGTTATTCCCAGTTTCTAACTGAATAGAAATTCACAAATCGGCTCGCACTTCAAGATGTCTCTGTATTTTTGCGATGCGCTCAAGCAGGCAAGTCTCCCTTTTTCGGCTGTCAACTATCAACGCATGAGCGGACGGTAAATTTCTAGACTCCGTCGATAGACACCGGTGATTGAAATAATTCTGAGATAATTCCACAGTTCAGAGAGACTGACATTCGACACGGTCATGATTCCTCAGGCTGAGTCTCTCGGACTCCAGTCGCTGCAGGGAAAACCGGTTCGCCAACCGCTTGGGAGCATCACAATGCACCGCCATCCGGTTCCGTCCCTCGTCTAAGATATTCGAGTTTCATAATCCATCTAACACGAGATTATCTCTGTTGAGATACGGGGAACAGCCGAGGAAGGACCAAAGTCTGAGATACCTGGCTAGTTATACCGATTTGTCCCAAGTCACCCTTCTAGAAATGTTCAGTCACAAGCTTCAACACAGAAATAGATTCGAAAGCCTAGAGCCATGAAGTCTTCCTAAATGAGCAGAGGACAAATCCCATCGCGGCAATCGTTGTACTCGGACTGGCTATGCAGCGGGCAGGGTGAGGATGTCGGAACACGAACACGGACCAGCCATTCCGTTCGCACAGCTTGATTTTGATGAATTGGCCGTGCAGAAGAAAGGCAACCGGGCCTTGTAATATGTCCTCTCGAAAAAGAAAAATAGGAAGGAAAAAAAATTCTGCTCACACGGTCCTCAATACACATTCACAGCCCTATCTCCATTGATGACTTACACGGAGTCACCCCCTACGACAGGGGGTGGCTGGTGGGAGGGTTAGGGGGAAAAGCAGTCAAAGAGGGGGGGGGGCGGTTGCGGCTAGTAGTTCGGTTGGTGAGACTTGTCCGACTTCTGCGACAAGCCAAGCCCGGCGACCCTCTCTCACCCAGCCAGGCCTTGCAGTGGACAGCGCGTAGACGGCCTCAGTAAACACGAAAGGACCAGGCAAACCATGAGCAAGGCCGGGCTCTCTCTACAGAAGCTCAATTGAGCAAGACGCTGACGCTTTCAGGTAGCGATGACGGTGAGGTCTCCTATTCGTCTCAATTATGATTCCAACCTTTGGCGCAAGGCCTCCGGTGCCGAGTGGTCTCATAGGCTGGTGGTTTGGTTTCCCCCAAAGTCTGAAACCACCTCTAACCGACCACCCCCTGGGCGATTCCGCGACCAGTCCTGTCACAGGATGGCGTCGTCGTCGAACCATCTTGCACTTCCCCTCCGGCCTGCCTCTTCCTCTACTTTTTACCTCTGTACACTGCATTCTTTACTTTCTTGGCAGCGCTTCCATTCCCTTTTTTTCAATCAATCACGTTGCTGTGCAATCGGTCTTTTTCTTCTTGCTGTGCTTCTTCTCGACGAGGTCGACGACGACAACGACGACAACGATCCTATCGACCCAGCTGGTCTGCTCGTTCGGTCTCACTCACTATCTGCCGGTCACCGATACGAACGAAACATGAAGGTTACATTGTTCTTCGTCGCGCTGTGCGCCTCGCTCGCCAGCGCCGCTGTCGTCAAAACGCCCGTATTCGACGATCAGATTGTCCCAAACCAAGGCGACGACTGTGCCCTGGGCGTGACAACGCCTCAGGGCTGCGCGTAAGGACATTCTCTCATTTGAATTGTGAAACCCGGCCGGTGGATGGCCGATTCGGATCGACTTGATCGAGCAGTGGGATGAGCGCGCATGCAGTGAATGATTATGGACTGTGGCTTCAGAAAGGCAAGCACATGTGGGCAGGCCATGCTAACGATTTCTCGCAATAGGCCCCGCCGTGGAGGTGCGCGTCGGAATACTGCACCTTTGTAATGACGATCTTGTCACTCGCGTCGCCCAAAGTCGGCAGACCATGCTGATGCCAGAGAGGGAAACGGGTCACCTGAACTCCCCCGGGCCCGACATGGTTTGGAGGCAGATGGAAGCAGCCGAGGGTACGGTCGGTCTCATAATGAATAATATGAACGGGTGCTTGGAGTCCGGCCAACCGCAGTCTCCAGAATACGGCCCCAGCTCTCGAGAATCTGTGCCAGGGTCGGCCTCCATTGCGATGTGAACTCGATTCATTCGACTGGCTTTCATTTCCTGTGGACATAAATTCAACCTGAGAAAGTCTCCTCTAGGCCGTTGGCAAGATATCGACCAGCGTTGGAAGGCGGCTACTTATACGATCAATAGACCGAGCGTTTTTATTTACTGGGCACTTCTGTGACTTGACAACTTGATGCTGTCTTATGAATAGAGCTCAACGTCCATGAGACCGACTAGTGCCAGTGACGAGTCGTATCCATGTGCGATCGTGGTTATGTCATCAAGACCACTCCGCGAGCTTGTGCGGTAGGCGTGCCACACTGGTTTTGTGCGGACTGGATGTGGACATCTATCAGGTCACACACTAGCCCTAGACAATCAATCAACCATGTCAATGCTTCCCGAGGGCGAGCCATGTACCGTAAAAATCCAGTCGAAGGCCCTGTATGCCGTATCTACAAGTGAGTCGTTCAGTCCCTGGCCCACGTTGACCCCGTGCAGTTAACGGAACATGGATTCTCGGGGGTCGGGTCCGCGACCGCCTCGAGGTACGTCCCTGGGGTGAAGTAGGCATCCCACTTGAAGTTTGTCTGCTTATAGATCAGCTCCATTTTCTGCCACAGAAGGTCGTCCTGAGAGTCGCCGCGGTGCTTCTCGAGGAGCCACTGGATCGTGATGATCATGTCATGGACGCGGACCTGACCCCACCTGCAGCCGATTGCCGACATGCAGTCGACGAACCCCCGGCTGTTGTTCCGCAGCATTGTGTACGCCAAGATCATGAAACTGCGCAATGCCTTGACGACCTTGTACTCGTAGCCGGACGGGTGAGCCTCGGCCAGGCCGGTCAGGCCGAGGAAGAGGGGCATGCGGGCCCAAAAGTTCCTGTCAGCCAACGACTCTGGGCCGATCCAGCCGTTCTCAGACTGTAAGCTGAGCACGTTATCGACGACGGTGTGGTCTTTACCGACCAGACGCTCATCCTCAAGCGCGGAGGCCAGCGGCACGAGGCCGTTCAACCAGCATGGTAACGTCTCATCCAGGTTGCTGTGCTCAGTTCCTTGGCCGTCGGGGTCGAGCCACGACGACTTGTTGACAAACACGTAGAAGCCACGTTAATAACCAGCCAGGCCACTGATAACTGTCGTCAACTCTTCGAGCAGCCACCGGCTGGGCTTGATGGACCCCAACGCCAACGGTTCAAGGGCCCATGGTAGGAGTTCTTGTGCAATGCGATTAAGGTCAGTGATGGCCAAGTACGAGAAGGACTTCCACTCGGGGGAAGAGAAGGGGGTTTCAACGGAACTAAAAATTGCAGCGGCCAGAGAGGGTATGATTGCCAAAGGCAGTGCAAGGAGCATGCCCAGGTAGCAGAAACCCGAGGCGTGGGGCTAAGGTGCTCGAAAGCCCATTACTAGACATGGGATGAGAATTCACTTGCACTGCTTTGCTTCCCTTTTTTATAAAAGGTTTTGATCGTTCTTGACAACAGTAAATAAGTCATCTCCTTCACCCACTCACTAGTCTGGTCCCCGGATTCCACTTCACTTCTTGCCCGTGTGACTCCAGCAATTCCCGTGATGAAGTAAAAAGTCCAATACCTGAGGCTGAGCTCCATGGGTTCTGAGTTCACTTAGGTATATGCTAGTAGCTAGTGATACTTGATTATTCACAGACAAATAGAATTCATAATCTATGTCAAGGTTAGTTAACGAAAGGTGTGATAGAGGGAAGTCTGTATAGTATGGATCCTGAAACGGTACCCAGGGAACCCTCTCACCAAGCTACCTGTATATTGATACCAACACTGCTGCTAGTCTACTTACCTAAGTATCGATATAAATCTCTATCCGGCCCACGTCCCAATCAGGTTTCAAACTGTCGCGCAGCGTTTTCTTTCTTGTCAAAAGCACACGGTTCAAACCACTAATAAGGGGCCCGGGATTCGTAAATGCCGGTCAGCTGAGCGATAATGCACATGTTGGGCCGCGAGCTTCGAGCTGACCAATTGGATCTGGGCTCTAGGCGAAAGGATTCGCGGAGGATGCTTGGCGATGAACCCCTGGCTGCTCTGGCTGGATGTTTAACTGCTGGGCAATATCCGCCCACACCGAAGAAGAAATTGGACTTCTGCTGGGCAAAGCACAATGCGAGGAGAGAGAGCTGGTCTCTCTAGATCATCAATAGCACGCACCCTTTTTGGCCCAGAACACCGCGACTAATCAGAGTCAGGCTCATCTCTGCCTTGTCAGCAGGAAGCAGAGGCCCTCCAAAAATGCTGGCCCTAGTTATTCCCACCATTGCGACGGCCCTTCTCACACTTTCGGCGCGCGTCCAGGCGGCATGTTACAACGTTGACGGGTCGGAATCGAGCGATGAATCCTTCACAGCATGCGACCCGGGCGCCGAGGTGAGCGCCTGTTGCGCAAACAACAAGGGCTCCAGGTCGGACCTGTGCCTGTCCTCGGGTCTCTGCTACGCGCAGGACGGCAACTATCGAGGTCTACTGTACATGAACGGCTGCACAGACGAGTCCGGCTCGGCCTCGGAGTGCCCTCACTTTTGCCCAGACCGTGCGTCCCCCCTACTCACGCCCCTGCCGTGCTGCATGTGTGACCATGTGGGCTGACCCCTCAGCCTCGCAGAAACAACAAACTTCAACGGCGGGTCGCAAGTCAAATCGTGGAATGTGCTGCAGTGCAACAGGGGTGTCTTCTGTTGCCGAGAGGCGTCGGATACGGAGAACTGCTGCTCCAACAGCTCCGCCCTGGTCACCTCCGACGTAGGGACCCTCCTGGTGGCCGCCACGCTGACAACGACTGCCAGCGCTGCCACAGGGACGGCGTCGACCACGAGCGCCGCGGGGACCGCCCAGGACGGCGATGGCGCCACGTCGACGCTGACGCTGCCATCGTCCTCATCAGCGCCATCATCGGAAGCTTGCCCAAAGGACAACACGGTTGTCGTCGGCGGCGCTGTCGGAGGTGTACTGGGCGCTGCGCTGCTGGCATCACTCGGGGCTCTCGTGTTCGCTGTAAAGCGCAGAAAGGACGACAGCCCAGCCTCCCCACAGAGTTCGGCCTACCCGCAGAGCTTAGCCTACCCGCAAAGCTCAGCCTACCCGCAGAGCTCAGCCTCCCCGCAGAACCCGGCCTACCCACAGAGCTGGGTCCCGCCCGTCCAGGAATATCATGTGAAGCCCGAGCAGCAAGACTCTCCTCCAGCTCACGAGCTCTCCGGCAGGGAGCGGCAGATGTATGAGATGTAATCATAACCTATTCAACTGCTGGGAAGCCTTGCACGTTGCTGTTCTCAAGGGAGTGGGCGCGTCTGGGGTCTGGAATCCTTTGTGCCCGGGGGATTGGATTGCTCAAGCTTTTGAGGCAATTGTTATTATTCCAAAACACCTGTCAACTACTAAATAGAATAGAGCACGAGAAAGGACTTGGGTGGGCACGTACCCTAGGGTAGGGTAGGGAAAGCCATTCGTACTACCATTTTTTTTTAGCAAGGGCTTCTTTTACTCTAGTAGGGTTTGAAAATAGTAATGTATGGTTATAAACAGGGCATCTGGACTCCCGGCATCTCTATTGCGTTGGTCGGCTGGTATGACTCTGCTGAGGTACATCGCTGTCGGACGATCTTGGTTTCGTCATCTGCGATGACGATGCCGAGAGCTTCTGACGGTGAGTTCAGAGCGCGAGAAACATCCTTCTTCTGGTAAGGGTTAGATTCTACTTCAGGTCTTCCGTGTTTTCAGAGGTAATTTGCGGGCGCATGGTGTAGTTTGTCGACTTTGAGTCACAGCCACGGGCTACAGCAAGCCCAAGCCAGCCAGCAAAGGATTTGTTTTCTTCTTAATTTTTGGTAAGCCCTCGTGAAATATTGTCCTGCAACTTGATCGTTCTGACATACATCTTTAGACTGACATTGAATCTACTGGATCGACTGAGTAGCGCTGAAGCGTCGCGACATAAACAGTTGAAACCAAGAAACTGTAAACTTTTCAAGCGCCAGAGCGGCACGTCAGGACAGGTTCTAGCTGTCTTGTTCCATCTGTCTACAAATGCGTCCAGCCAATGTTACTTAAGGTTCGATTACGTAAACTTAAGCCTTTTAATGGCTCCAGAACACTCGAGCCTTTGGGGTTATCAGATAACGTTTTTCACATCTTCATTCTGGAGTGTGATGGAACGTCTATCTGGCTCCACCAATTTCTCACTGTTGTCTCGAAATGTTGAGGTGGAGAGCACGTGCACGTTCTGTGGAAGCTGATGACAAGCTTATACAAGAGTCTGCCAGATTTATATCCAAGTACTGGTCCGGAGCGTCGACAACGAGATAGATTTTGCACGGTGCCCTTGAGAAATTTCTCTACGATACGTACAATCGCCAGAAAATCATACTTTAAACTTCGAGGCATGAGTTCTTTTATCGAAAGACCATAGTACAAATACACGTTCTGTGCCGCAAGCCGTAAGCAGCCCAGCGACCGCTCGAGATGCTCGAAAGATTCAATCAATCACCTGTGTATCGCTTACACTGTTCCCCTAACACAGCAAGATTGAGAAACAGCGCGAAACCTTCATTGCGGAGCGGCTCGTTCACCTTATCTGGTTATACCGTACGAGGTAGTTTCGTAGGAGCTTTTCAAATGCAAAATGGGGGGGGGGTGCTTCTCAAAGGTGATTATTTGTAGTTGGATATCCCATACAAGGCTACTCCATAGGAGGGTACCCTAGTATAGCCTAAAGGAGAGTCCACAATAGGGGGTTATCCCATAGAAGTTACTCCAAAGGAGGCTATCCTGCAGGAGGCTGTTAATAGAAGGTCGTTGCATGGAAGGTTGTTGTACAAGAGCTTTTCTAAGAGGAAGTTTGATAGTGAGGACTGCCTAGGTGGTCTACCCATAGACGCTGTGGCCGCATAGCGGACCTCGGAGCAATGCTAGTTGTGCTGTACATTGTAGTGTCCATGGCGAGAAGGAATTCGCCGGCCTCTCAAAGCGCACCCTCGTGCACCGCGGTCGCATATTGGCCAGATAGAGGTACCATGCTTCCATTATTGTCCTGCACCAGACCAAGTGAGTATCATCCGAGTAGAGACCAGTCTTCTGATCTATAAGATGCGATTAGACATGGTTCAGTCAAGGAGTGAGCTGGACCAGGCTGTGCACGAGGCACATGTATGCCAAGACGTCACCTACCCGCCAAGGCCCAGCCCACAGCATACAGGGATACAGCAGGAGCGAATCTCGGCCAAGGATTGCGCTGGTGGAGTGACGTATAGCCCAGTACAACCCTCAGCCACCTATGGTGGGTCATAGCTGAATAAGGGTTACATTAATTTTTTCTTTACACCTATACCCTACTATAGTGTAAAATTATAGCTTAAAACACACTTTTCCCCACCTACCTACTTTCCCAAACTACCTCTAACAAACAAAGCAAAATTACTAAGCCTATAATAATTAATTCTTAATATATAATATATAATAATTTTTTTACTATCTTAATTATATTATATAATATTTTTATCTTAAAGCTATAATACCTTTTCTACTTAAAAAGTATACCTAATATAATAATATTATATTTCTTTTTAAGATTAAAAAAGATACTAAGCTAATTAATAAGTAGTCCTCTATTATTTAACTTAATAAAGCTTATTAAAATATATTAAGCTTTATTTATAATAATATAACTATTTTTATAATAAATCTATTTATAAAAGTAAAATAAAAGTCTAATAAAAGCTAAGCTAACTAACTTAATATATCCTCTATTTCTTTATTCTTAAGACTTATATAATAAATAATAAGACCTTTATTATTAATATAAAGTTAAAACTTAATTATAAATATATTATATTAGGCTATTATATATTTATATTAAAGAAGAATAAAAAGTCTTATAACTAATATATATTAGAGTAATCTTATAGTCTTTATAAGAAGTATATTATTAATAGTTTATATTTTATAAAAGGAATTTATATAAACTATTATTATAAGAGTAAGGCTTTAAACTATAAGTTTTATATTAGTTAGTAATTCTTTATAATAAAAAAATATAATTATATACTAACTAAAATAAAGTCTAAAAAAATAGTAGAAATAATATTTATTATAAAGCTTCTAAAGTTTAAAAACTATAAGTAGAAGGTATTAAATAAAATAACTAATAAAGAAATTAAGGAGTAATTAGAGATATTATATAATAGTTATACTAAAAAGTAGACTTTCTAAAAGAAAATACCCTTAAAAAGAAAGTAAATATAGAATAAGAATAATTAAGTTATAAATAATTAATATTATATATAAATAGATAAAATAAAATAAACTAAAATAAGTATTATAATAATTAATATATAAGATTTTAATTAACTTATAATAGATTTAGTATAATAATTTTAATTAAGATTTAATATATAACTTATTAAGGAGACTAAAAAAATATAATAAAAATAAAAGTAGAATTAAATTAATTTAATTAAAATTAATTAAATACTCTATTATTTATAATAATTACTACTCCTTTAATTTAATTATATTAAGCCTAATTTAACTAAATTAATTATAAACCTACTAATAGCTAATAGCTTTACTCTACTTAAATTATATATATTCTATAAAAAAACTTTTACTTCTATATATAAATACTTTTTTTATTTATTTTATACCTCTATTAATACTTCTTATATATCTTTTATAATTATTATAATATTTTAAATAAATTCTCCTATTTTTACCTTTATTTTACCTTCTTTACTTATTTAATATAAAGTAATATTATTCCTAAAGTAAGTAATAATATACTTAAATAAAGAATAACTTTCCTTTTTAGAAGGTCTACCCTACTTATAATTTAAAGTTTATATTAAAATAGCTATTAAACCTACCTATTTAATACTTACTTCTAATATCCTTTAAGGATAATTATTACTTAATTACTAAGTACCTATACTAAAAATATAAATAATTAAATCTTTAAGTTAAGCTTTATAATAAATATAATTAAGTCTTCCTAACTAACTAAGAATTCCTTAATTTTACTAATAATACTACTATACCTAATATTCCTACCTAACTACTATATCTAATAAATTACTAATTAATATTCTTAACTTAATTTATTTTAATATTTATACTTATATTACTTACTCCCTTAATAAACCCTTTATTAAATTTATACTAATCCTTACTAATTATTATTTCTTTTAATAATTCCTTAAATAATTTATATACCTAAATAAATATAATATACTAAAAGAATATTTAAACTATATAAAAGCTAAGGGGTAACTATATTATTACTACTTCTTTTAAAGTATAATATTTTACTTATAAAATATATATTCTTTATAATATTTATAAAAATTAATTATTTATTAAAAAGTAATTTAATAAATAAAAAAGCTTTATTCCTTAAATTATTATATAACTAATTATTATAAATATAATCTTTACTAATTACTATTCCTTTATCTTAAAAGTATTTTAAATTTTTAACTTAGATAAAAATACTTTAGAATATAAAATTATAATAAATTATAACCCTAAAAAAAAAAGGGAAATTTATATTTAAATAAGATTATCTACTTAAAACTTTAACCTATATAATTAGTTATATTTAAGTAACTTTAATAAAACTATTATATAATATAAAGTAAAGTATTACTTAAAGCTTTTAGACTTAAAATAAAAAAAACCTTAAAGATAAACTCTAATAAGTTATAAATACTCTTTCTCTTATTTAAAAAAGAGAAGTATATTAATTAATATATATTTAATACTTATAAAGATCTTAGTATAAATAAGAATTAATTTATTAGTAATACTCCCTTTACCCTTTAATAACTATTTAACTTAATATAAAAACTCTTAGTAATAATACCTAATACCTTAATACTACTATAATTACTTTAAAAAAAATAATATTAGCCTTAAACTAACTAGTTATAAAAAAAAAGGAAGTTCTTTTTATATTAAAGTTAAAAAAGTATTACTAAACTATATAAAATATTATTAATCTAAGAAGTTAATAATAAAGACTAGTCCTTAATCTAAGAATAATAATATAAGGCTTTTAGAGGAGGAAAGTAATAATAAAAACTTATTTTTAAAAATAAAGGAATAGGGGGAAAATATAACTTAGTTAAGAAATAATAGCTTAGAGCTACTAATATATACTATTATAGAAGATATACTAATTAAAAAAAATATATTAGAGTAAAAAGGTATAAAAAGAGGGAAAAGATAGTAAAACTTATTACTACCTATTAATACTAAATAAAGAAGTTATAAAAATATAAAGGTAGAATAATTTATATAATATATATTTATAATTTAACTATTTTAGACTTAATCTAGTTATATTAACTATAAGCTAATTTATATAAAGAGTTACTCCTACTTTATATTACTTTTTTTACTTTATTTAAATTTAAAAACCTATTAAATTAAATTAGATTATTTTAACTAAATACTTTTATAAAATCTATATTTATAATATTTATATATATTATAAAATTATTCTAATTTCTACTAAGATATAATAAAAGGCTAAGCTTTAAACTTAAGTCTTTCTAATTATATTAAGCTAAATATTCTTAAAAATATAAATAATTAGTTAAGAAAGGCTACTTAAAGTTCCTATTTTATTTAAATACTTCTAATACTTCTATATAACTAAAATAAAGCTCTATTATATTTATAAATAAATATACTTATAAGTTAATATTATCTATATCTTAAATAGCTTAAAGTTATTTAAATTACTCTTTTAGTAACTTAACCTTATACTTAAAGGTAGAGCCTTTTAAAAGTTACTAATATAACTTAATTAGCTTCCTATAATATATATATAGCTAGTTTTTCTATCTTTATATAAGGTATATATTCTAATATTTAATAAATATTTATATTTCTACTTTAAGTTAAGGTATAAATATAAAAAGAAGAGTAATATAATTAGAAAGGAATTTCTTTAACTAAAAACTACTAAGTTAAAGTTATTAAAAGTATTCCTATATAATAGTTAGTAATAATAAGTATATAAAATATTAATAGACTTATTTTTTAGAATTAGAATTTCCCTTTTATAATTTATATCTAAAATAACTTAATATATTAATTTTATATACTCTTTCTATAATATTAATAATCCTTAAATTAAAGTTTAAAATTAAAATTAAATAATAATAAATCTTTATTAAGTAACTCTAATAGTAATATAATTTATATTTTTATATTATTAACTATTATCTTTATAGTAAAGATAATATTTTTATTATTATCTTAAGTAGGCTTTTTTATTTAGTAAGCCTTTAAAGCTTAAAAAAAAATATAATATACTATAGCTATAATAACTATTTCTCTACCTCTATCTAATTAAATAACTATTAGGAGGTATTAATAAGCTTTAAGGATAGTAATATATTATATAAAAACTAAGTAAGCTATTATATTACTAACTCTAATAAAGAACTAAAGGTAAAACTATAAATATATATTAATAATAATATAAATCTTAAAGCTATATTAAGAAAACTTTATATAGCTATTAATAGATTATATATAATTAAAACCTAGTATAATAAAGCTATATTAATAGTATTATTAATATTAATAATATTATTTAATATATTCTAAGAACTTACTAATAAAGAACCTCTATAAAGCTTTTATTAATATTATAAGTTAAGCTTATTAATAAATATAGGAGTAGAAGCTATTATAAATAAAGTATAATAGGAGTAATAATAAAAAGTATAAAAATTAAAAATAGTAGTAAATCTTTTTATATATCTCTTAAATTTATTTTAAGATTTAATAATAATAAAGTCTTATTTCCTTATAAAGGTAAATAAACTTATAATAGCTAATTATATAGTTATTATCTAGTAAATTAAAAAGAATTTCCTTATTTTTACTTATTAAATATAAATAATAGATTATAAGTTATTATTAAAGCTTTAGGATATTCTTAATAACTATTTAATATAATATAATATCTTATTCTTAAATATAGTATTTAAGGATAAATAGAGAGATATTAAACTTAAAGTCTTTTTAAAGAATCTCTATTATCTATAATAGAGGGAAATTATTAGAGAGGAGGAGCTTAATAGTAGAATAAATTATAGAAATATTAATTAAAAAAGGAGGTATAATAATAAGTAGAAAGATATAAAGACTAAGTTAAATAACTTAATAGAAATAGCCTATATTATTAGAAATTAGGGGTTAATAACTTTAGCTTATATATTTATTAATTTAGTAATATTAAAAAAAATCTAGCTAAATTAGACCTAATTTAGCTAAATTAAGCCTATATTAACTTTAATAAGTAAGGGTCTAATTTATCTCTATAAATAATAAATATTTTTATAATTATAATTTTTATTAAAAAATTAGTAATTACTATAAATACTTATTAATTTAATTAATATTAGTTTTATTAATTTAATTCTACTTTTATTTCTATTATATTTTTTTAGCCTCCTTAATAACTTATATATTAAATCTTAATTAAAAATATTAGATTTAACTTATTATAAGCCTATTAAAATCTAATATATTAATTATTATAATACCTATTTTAACTTATTTTATCTTATCTATCTAATTATAATATTAACTATTTATAATCTAATTACTTTTATTTTATATTATATTCTTTATCTTAACTATTTTATAACTAATATATTTAGTATTTAATTTACTTATTTTCTAACTACTTAATTTAAATCTTAGTCTTTTAAATTAGTATTTAATTAACTTATACCTAAATAATAAGATTATATTTAACCTCCTTAATTACTTTAACTTTTATTTTAGTTAATATATAATTATATTATTTTATTATAAAGAATTACTAACTAGTATAAAATAAATAGTTTTTAACCTTATTAGTATAGTAATAATTTATATAAGCTCCTTACTTTTAATTTAAACTTAATATAATATACTCCTTATAAATATTATAAGATTAAAGTAATATATATTAGTAGTAAAACTCCTTATTCTTCTTTAGTATAATTATAAAAGCTAATAATACTTCTAGCTATTAAGGTTTAATAAACTCTATTTTAATAATAATAATCTACTTCTTACTATTTTTATTATAATACTTTTTAGGTTTAATAAGATAAAGGATATACTAAGTTAGTTAGCTTAATTTTTATTAAATTTTTACTTTACTTTTATAAGTAAACTTAATATAATATATTATATTTTAATTTATAAGCTTATAAATAAAGTTTTTAATACTTTAATAGGTCTTATTAATTATAATAATAGAGTACTCCTTACTAGTTAGACTAACTTTAAACTTAATTTTATAGGTAAATAGAAGCTATTTTTTATTAGATAGAGTTTATATCTTAAGAGGAAGTATAAGTATTATAACTTCTAGGTAAGAATATTATATAATATAATTAAGGTAATAGGAGGATTATTATATATTATATATTAAGAATTAACTATTATAGTTATTCTATTTATTAGAGGTTGCTGGGAAAAGTAGGTGGGGGTAGGTAATTATATACTAAGCCACGATTTTATACTTTGGTGGGGTTGGCCTAGTAACTAAAAAATCGATGTGACCCTCATTCAGCTATGACCCACCGTAGCCGCCCTTGTTCACAAGCAGCGATTCGCCTACAGGCTGCCTCGAGAGGGGTGACCAGGGTGGTCAGTCGACTGCGCCTCCATCGCCGACTTGTTGATTTGCAGACTACAAATACAACCACGAGATACTCTAACTGAGCGCTTTGCGACTGTCTCACGGTCAGCTCTGAATTATAGACTGCACGGACAGACAGTCACCACACTCAAAACCCAATCTCGAGATCCACACATCTAAACCCAGATCCCCGAACCCAGATCCGAACCTAGATCGGCCACAACACCACTTACACCAGCCCACACGCCCATCGCAAACATGGCCAGCACCGCCAGCGCCGTGCTCCTCATCATCATCACCCTCTTCTGTAAGATTCCGTCTCCTGCAGCCACGACAAGGTGTCAAGGAATGCACTGCTAACTCGGATGCCAGTCCCCCAGTGGGCGTCCTCATCGTCGCTGGCTGTGGAGCTGATGTCCTGATCAATATCTGCCTCACTTTACTCGGGTACGCCCACCCCATCAGGCCAATCGTCCAAACACGACCGCTTCCACTTCCTCTTCCCTGTCCCACGGCTAACCAAATATCACAAACAGCTACATTCCCGGCCACATACACGCCTTCTACGTCCTCTACGTCTACTACAGCCGCGCCGACCGCCCTAGCCCCGAGCGCGCCCCAGGCATCTACTCCGACCGGGTGCAAACAGGTGGCCACGGCTACCCGGCCGGCGGATACGGCACAATCAACAACCCGCCACCCCCGCAGGGCGCCTAGAAGGTCTCCGCCAGCATCTGCTCCGGCTGCCTGCGCGGCCGGATCTACCTGCAGCCGCCGGCCGTCGACGACGCGAGGCGCTGGGCCTGGCGCTACGTCTGCCGGAGTATGCAACAGGAGGTCAACGGCGGTGTTGTGATGTGTGCCTACCCGCCGCGCCCGGGAGTTGTTGCCGACTGGTGCTGTCACGCTTGTCGGAGGCGGCTGGACGGCGGTAGTGTCGCCGGGATTGTTGCGGCTGACCAGAATGGATTGGTTGAACAGAATGGGCAGGTACTATGAGCTATAAGCTTGGCGGATGGCTTGCGCGGGGGCTTTGTACGATGGATGACCAAGTCTGACTTAATGACACCTTATTTTTCAGCTCGCCCTGATTCGCCTCATTGCTTGTCCTGACACGTGTTTTATCGTGCCGTTCTGTACTGAGGCTGGCGTTGTTGAATGTTTTCGCATGTCGCGAGCAGACCTGCCCAGTTTGAAAGCGGCAGACAATGGCAATGTTGACCGTACGTGAGAGAATACTTCGACACATCAACAGGTCATCGTGATTTCCTTTCACCACTTGGCAGACACTTGACACGCTCACAAAACGCCATGAATCAGCGGGATATCACCTAGTTCTATGCTATCTACCAGTAGAACCCGTTTCCCAGTATGCAAAATATTAATCTCGACAGTGCGCCAGCTCGTATTCTCATGAGACATGCGCAAAATGATAGGCCAGAACAACCAAGCAGCACAGAGGTATTAGTGACCATAGAAACGCTTGAAATCTAGAAAAGAGACACCAGTGCGGCCACACCCGCCACGAGCCCAACAACGGAAGTTGCGGCCGCCGGCTTGAAATTCAGCTCGCCGGCGCTCTTGGACGAGCTCGACGTTGACCCGCTGCACTCGCCCTTGAAGCCGGATGCGCCATCGCTGCCAGAGGCAATGGCCTGCTCGTTGGTGCCGCACTCGACGTACTGCGCCATGGAGATCTTCATATTGGCCTGGTCAAATACGACATATGCAGACCTGAGGAAAGTATCGCCCAGGAGGGCGGTGATCCCCGAGTTAGACTCAACCGCCTGCACACCAAGAATACACTGGTTGCCGCCCGCGCTCAGGACGAATTGGCTAAAGGGCACGCTAACAGTAACGCCGTCGAACTCAAAGTCCAGCGACCCGTCCGTGTCCTGGAGGCTGCAGTCCACAATGAGCAGGCCCGACGACGCGTCCTGCTGGGCGTTGAAGTCTTCCGCCATGCTGCTCACGACCGAGGTCGGGAGCAGGCACAGGCTGGAACCCGTGTCGAGCACGACACTCAGGTCGCTCCCGGAGTACTTGTTGGATGTGCTCCCGCTCTTGAAGGTCAGGCTGTTCATCTGAGTCGAATACCGCTGGATGTCGCCGTTGGCCGGGCTCTGGATGGTGCTCGTGGCGAGCGATCCCGAGAACTTCTTGGTATCCACGCCTCCAAAGATGATGTTCCCGCCCGCGGTGTCGCTGGTGCCCAGCGCCACGGAGAATGCCTTTGTGTTTGTCACGCCCTGTGCGGCCAGCTGGTCGACAAAGTTGGAGTAGTTCAGGTTGACGCCCTTGCCGAAGCCCAGGCCCAGGATGCCCTCATTAAGGCCCTGGGACGCGGTGGCCACGCCAAACTGCACATCCGTCATGTTCGTGCCCGCGCCTGGGATTCCGATATTGTCGACGACATATTGTATGTCGACGGCGCCGGAGCCGTAGGTGATCTGTGAGGTCTCCTGCGTGACATTGGACGTTGAGGATGTGCTGGGGTCGTATTGGCCATTCTGGGTGCAGTCTTGCTGTTGCGATTCGGTGAAGGAGCGGTCGTTGCAGTTGGGGTCCACAAACAACTCGTCGGACCCCGTGTCTATGGCAACGTTGACTGACTGGGCATTGGAACCAAAAGTGAGCTCAATCAGGTAGCTGGTGTCCTGCTCGTTGATGAGGGAAGCGGTGGCGTCGCGGGCTGCAAGTGTCCTTGATGCTCGTCTTATGGGGAAGGAGACGAAGCCGGGGTTTGTGGTGGTGGTGACGTCGCGAGTGGGAATTTGAGTGGCAGCGACCACTGGGAGGGCCAAAGCCAGCAGTGTTTGTACTCGAGATGCCATCGCCGTTGTGTTTGTGGGCTGGTTGTCCCGAATTTCAGCGGGAAGGAGGAGCGTGTGGTCCCGCGCAGGAAAAGCAGGATGGAAGTTGAGGAGGAAAGGGGAGACAGCCGGCAGCAAACGGTGTTGGAAAGATCGTGACAGTTGACTAGGTCGAGAAGATGGCGAGCAGCGGTTGTAATGTGTCTGGTCTGCCGAGGGCCTGAGGATGACAAGCAAAGCCACACACAGCAGGCAGTGAGGGATAGATTGTCTGACTGCGTGTGGGTTATGTGGGCGGGCGAGTGAGCGGTTTTGTCTGGGTGAGGCTGAGCAATGCCGCGAGGGATCTGGACATGTTCAGACGTTGCAGGTCTGGACTTGTTGGAGACTCGCAGGCTCCGAGGCAGCTGGGGCGCCCGCCGATGATGCGTTGCCTGCAGCAGGAAGGTAGGCTTGTGTGTAGGCTGGCAGGGAACTGGGCACCTGAAGCACTGACACGGTGACACCATGCCATGCATGCCTGCTTGCCTCGACTCTTCCAGCCTGTCCGACGGGGCCCGGACGAATTAGACGGGGCGTCTTCATGATTGCTAGTGGAGTGGCGGGTGGAGAGGCAACCCAGGCTGCCAGGGCACATTGAAGCCAGTCCACCCCCGCTAGCCGCGTGTCCCAGGCATCCGGTATCCGACGCTGCTCGTCATGCAAGCCTGCAAAAACCACCTGCAGTTGGATCCATACTGTCCCGACTTGATCACTGCCGGCATGCTCGCCATGGCCCATCCGAATTGATTCTTGCAAGTCATGGGACCGTTCAGCTGTGAGCTCCAGTGCATGGCATCCCATCTTTTTGCTGCAAGATCTCTCAGAATGCGGACATGGCAGCCTGGGCAAGCGCAGCCCACCCAAGGCTTTGCCCCATTTAAGCTTCCTCAAGCAATGCCAAGCTTTCTCGGCTCGTACTGGGGGGGGGGGGGGAAGGGGGGCATTCCCCGGCCTTTCGCCCTCTTTCGACTAGCGAGCGGACACTGATTTTGCACTTTGGGTGATGACGCAGGAATTTTCCCTCCCTTCCGCACTGGACACCGACCGCCCTGGACCGAGAGAGCAGGACCAATGCTGCTGTGCTGAGCACGACACATGCGCACTTGGAGACGCCGGCGGAACTCGTTGAGACGGGCACTTACGCGTCGGCCTTGCTGGAAGCAAGCGGGCAATGCTGTCCTCCTTCCTACCGACAGAGTTTCAGCACGCCGCGCCACAGCCACCCTTATCCGCCTGAAGGACCGGCTGATCGGCGCAGAGACAGAGCGAGTGTTCTCCAGCGGCAGTGCTGATCCTCCCACGTTTCCCAACGCCTGCCACGCAGCCACGCAGCCACGCAGTTCATGTCTTACTACAACCGTTCCATGTGTTGTTTGCCGCCCGCCCGCATCTTGTCTCACTGGCGGCCAATGACACGATAGGGACCGAGTGAGGTCGGTCTCATCGGCGCGTGCCAGCTGGCACAATGGCAGACCATCGAGCGGCCGAGCCTAGTCTCACGACCAAACACAGCCGAAAGGCGCCGGTGCAGTCGAGCCTCAGGCCCGAAGTAGCCGCTCTGGGAATAGATGCTTTCTGGGCCAATCACAAAACGATCAACCACCTATGCCTATTTTGGTCATGACACCAGACAATATAATTGTCCGGTTAGGGTCGTATCGCCTCGTCGACTTGGCCTTGATTGTGCGCTTGAGTGCAGACCTGCTATAACGACCAACTACCCTGGGCAGAGGCGAAACCTGCGTGTCGTGCATGATCGTCATATATCACCAACGTCCTGTCTCGCCTGAATACTCACTCCACTGCCTTCCGCGCTCTGTTCGCCACACTTTTTGACCGTTCAGGTCGGCAATGCTGTCACCCCGCCTGTTCTAGCTGCTTCGGTATTCACCGCTGACGCAACAACCACAGGCAGTTAGTAGGGTCACGACGGTGCTATTCGATTCGCTCAGTTCATCACTTTCAGGTATATTGAACAAATAATGAGGTCCAAAAAAAGAAGTCCTATATGAATGCAAACCCCTCAATGAGCGCCGTGGGGTGAATGAGACCGACCGAGTCGACAGGCTGCGGAAGCCGTAAGCACTGTGCCGTTCCCAACTCCAGACAATGCGAGTGTAACCATACATTAACGTCCCACCTGACCATGCATCGCATCATGTTATTCATTACAGCCACCCTCAAGCCTTCTAGGCTTGGTATGATGTCGAGTTTCCGTTCTCCTCGACCGCGTCCTCCTTGGCCTGGCCTGTCTTGGAGTATAACTTGAACTGCACGAAAATGACCGCGTCCTCGGCGATCGTCCCGAGCGAGCCCAACAGCCAGGGCAGAGCCTTGAGAATGTAACCGCCGTCCTGGGAGAATGCGACGAGGCTGGCGCCGTAGGTAAGGTTTCCGGTGAGGGACAGAAGGAAGAACAGCAGTGCGAGGCCTGTTGACGCGCAAGTTAGCTCTTGAACCAACGACACGGGTCTTCTTTCGCTTAATACATACCCTCGGTGGACTTCTCCCGCCAGTTCTTGATGATCTGCGGGATGCGCGCACACAGATAACACAGCGCGCTGATATATCCCAGAGCCATACCCACCATCATCACTGGGTCCTTGCCCGTGTCCCTCGGCTCAGATCCCGCAGGATCCTGGGCGCCTCCATCGTCTGAAGACAGCACCTCCCGGCTCACGAACCAGGCTGCGACGCCGAGCGCATACACCGCCACGAGGCTCAGTGTGTTGGTCAACCACGGGCTCCGCAGCGGTGTCTCGTCCTCGCCCGTGACAATCCTAGTCAGCGGGTCTAGGTTTGAAGAGCCCCGCCGAACAGAGTGGCGCCTGTGGCTTCCCGGCAGCCCCCCGGCACCGGAACTCGACCGCCTGCGGGCGAGGAGGGGCTCCTCCTCGGTGGCCTGTGCCTGCAATGAGGCCAGTTGCTCCCGGTGCCTCCGTCGGGCGTTGACGGCATTGTAGTATAGGGACTGAGTGATGAGGATCACGTCGGCGACACAAAAGTAAATTCCTATCGCGATAGCGGAAGGGGCGAGGTTCGTGACCAGGGCGCCTGTTGCACACAGTCGGTCAGCTTGGCGGTGAACCAACCAGCAGGTGCGCATGCGCCCGTGAAGCAAAGGTGGTGCGATAAGGTGTTTCTGTGGCTGATATTGCTTTGTAAAGTGAGATAGGCCGGGGCGCACATACCAGCAAGATTTGTGATGTCGCCGAGAAGCCAGATGAACAGGAATCCCATCGAGAGGCCGTCTGCGCTTTGAGCTTTGTAATTGGTGACAAGCTGCGGAAGCTTTCCCGGGTGTTAGAACTCGCAGGGGCCATTGGTAGTGGGGAGAGCAAGCTCACGAGCAAACAGATCCAGGCGACCAGACTGATGCAGCCGAATATGCCGGATAAAGATTCACCGACATCTGGGGAAGCTGTCACGGCCGCGGCCATCTTGACGGTGAGAGTGGCCATGGCGGTGGGCATGTGTGCGCGTATCTTAGGGTCGTCCTGCAGTTTCAAGCCAATTGAACAGTTCTTGGGAAAAGATTGATGGGAAAGGAGATGGGTTGGCAAGGCCAGGCATGAGTTGTCAAGAGAGGAGTTGAAGGATTTGCTCTCCAAAAGAGTCAGGTGGTGAGGATCTGGATCAGGGTCAAGGTCAAGTGAGTGGCTTGGATGGTCCCGCGACTCGAATGACTGAAAGGGCCTTATCGCATTCAAAGTTACTGAGCTGGCGCCAAAGATAGGCCCATGCCGGGATGGGTCACTAAGGGCTCACTGCCAGATTGAGTTTAACGCGGCCCAAAAGCCTGCAGCTGTCCCGCGATTTACGACTGCACGGATCGCCAGCTGCTACCGCCCCCCAGGGTGCAGCTGGGTGCTTCGCAGCGGCAAATGGACCTGTGACTTTGGGCTTTGAAAAGCGCCTCTGCTCATTGGGCGCCTGCCGGTTTGGGCCGGTTGGGCGAAAGGTTCTCAGCGGACAGGGCGGGGAGTTGCGGCTAAGACCGGGGCGATTACCTCAGAGTCACGGCCCTGACGTAAGGTGCTGCTGTGGTGCCCTAACCCAGGCTCATCCAAGGCGCGGGACATTTACAATGAAATGATCTTAGTAGGCAACTCTCACGTTCATGACGCCACCGAAACAGCAACGGGAACGTTTTGTTTCTCGGGTCATTCTCGAGTCAGCGGAAAGCGAAGATTAATGTCTCAGTCTCCTCCCGCCCTGAGGTAAGATTCACGGTAGGTTGCTCTGATGTGCGCGTGGGGGGGGGGCCAATGAGTCGCAGATCCATTCGCTGTCGTTGGCCGTCGGTAACGCGCCTTGCTCAGGTTGCCGGATCAACTGACACCTCCCTCGCGTGGGCGATCAGCACTCGCTCCCACGCGTACCCTTTTCAACCAGCCGAGGACGACCATCTCTGTGATTTCCAATTGTCTTCATACCTCTTTGTCGCGAGAACATTTCAAGTCATTTGTCTCAAACTGTTAGCATTTCTTGCACAGACATGAAGCTCCCAGGCGTTGCCGCCTTAGGCCTCTTGGCCGTCCCGGAAGTGCTGGCATGGGGAGGTGAGCAGCCGTCCCGATCTGTGCAGCCTGGTGCACACTTACCACGTGCTAATGTCTCTAGGCTTTGGGCATATTACGATCGCATACATTGCCAGCAATTTTGTACAACCGCAGACGACAACTTACTTCCAAACCCTCCTCCGAAACGACACCGCCGACTACCTCGCGAACGTGGCTACGTGGGCCGACTCGATCCGCTATACGAAATGGGGCCATTACACAGGCGTCTTCCACTTTATCGACGCCAAAGATGGCCCGCCCAATAACTGTTCCGTTGACCTCGACCGCGACTGCAAGGACGAGGGCTGCGTTGTGACGGCAATCCAGAACTACACCTCGCAGATTCTTGACCCCTCCGTACCGTTGTGGCTGCGAGCACAGGCTGCGAAGTTTGTGGTACATTTTGTCGGAGATATTCACCAGCCCCTGCACGACGAAGATGTGTCCAGGGGCGGAAACGGGATCCATGTGCTGTGGGAGGGGCGCGAGCTGAATCTCCACCACGTCTGGGACAGCTCGATCGCGGAGAAGTGGGTGGGCGGCATCAGGAGGAAACCATATCATGAGGCTCAGGCCTGGGCGAATGAGCTTACCGGCAAGATCAAGGATGGCGACTTGAAGGCCCAGAGCAAGACGTGGCTGGATGGCGTGGATTTTGCTGACCCCATCAAGACCGCCCTGGGTTGGGCTAGGGAAGGAAATGCATACGTCTGTTCGCACGGTAAGCATCTCTTTCTTCGCCTTCTTCATTTCATGGCTGGGTCTGGAGGCTTGATGATCAGGCACGGGCCTTCGTTGATCTACGCTGAAGCTCCGTTTCGTGGCGTTCTGTCAATCATTCAAGCAATTTGCTAACGCATGTCTAGTACTTCCCGAGGGACCAGCGGCCATCGTGGGACAAGAGCTAGGTGGGGATTATTATGAGAAGGCTGCGCCAGTGATTGAATTGCAGGTTGCCCGTGCCGGATTCCGGCTTGCGGCATGGCTCGACCTGATCGTGGCGGCGCTCAAGGTCGAAGCCGAGCCCGAGTTATGATCGGGACATGTATGCGCAGTTGCTGAGATCATGTGCAGGCTCATCGCAGTTAACGTAGTAACAAACCATGCTTCTTGAGGAGCCGCGGCTGGCTATGCGCCCCTCGTGAACGACCAAAGCGTATTCGCAGCATCTGCGCCTGGAACTTCTTGTGTCAAGCACGATGTGTATGATCTGACGATGCAAAACGGCTTACGTTCCCCTCGGTCTGGTTGCAGGTACGCAACAACACCAACTTGGCACCCCGATTCGTAGCTGTCACGTCATCGTGTTCAAACGAATTGTCGTGTCGTGTCTTGTCTTGTCGTCAAGGCCTGGCATCCCATGCACGGGCATAGCCCGTCTGATGGCCCAGGCCTAGTTCCCCGAGTCGTGATGCCACCTAGGCACAGGTCGGCAGCTGGCAATGGTGGTTCGTGAACAGACAAGCAAAAACGACAAGCAAAACTGACAAATCGCGCTAAAGTCAGTTCGGTGAGGGAGACCGCGCGCACCCACAGACCTTCGACGCAGTCGGTTGGTGATTGTCATGGCGACGACTGCCAAGCCAACTAAGGTTGTCGAGTAGAAGCTGTTCAGGCATTGCGGAACACGCAGACCAGAACGTGTTCCTGCATATCCGTGGTGGGCAGAAGGTTTCCTTGACTGAAGCTTATCGCCGGGGTTTTTTGACGTCGAGTCGATGGACGAGAGCCTCTCGGGTAGGCTTGGCGGGCCGTGTCGATGCAGGTACGGCCTCGATGTTTGGGTTTGCGCGGGCATGCGACCGATGGCCTGGGAACCAACCCGCACGCAGCGGGCCAGGAATGAGGTCATGGTAATATCTGGGGCCGGGCTATAGCCCACCCTGGTGGGAGCAGAGGGCAGGCCAGGGATGCCCGGGCTATACCCGAAGTCAGTTTCGCCGAGTGGCCGACCAATCCTACTCTGCGTCCTCGTAGCAGGGGGAGTCAAACAGCCAAGGTGTTTTGGGTGGTTGAGGAGGGCGACTCTTCGCGACTCGACGCCTTGGGCGCCCTCGTCCTACAGACTGTTCCTCGTCTCGTCTACAGGGCTCGTCCGACGTGTAGCCCATCAGCGTGGTCTCGAATATTGAACAAGAAACATTTGGCGAGATGCGCGTATTGAGAGAGACCACGGAACGAGTATGTTTTTGACATTGCGATCACCGGCTCCACCTCGCTGAGACTTGGCCATGGAGAGGGCGCAGAAGGTGGGTTTTCGCTCGTTTTGTTCCCGGTATGTGGAGTTGGCTTGTGGCTTGTCCCGCTGCCCAGAGCGAGGCCAAGGCCAAGGTGCGCTAACCGATCAAACTGTTGAAGCTGGAGGTTTGGTGCCGAGATGCACCAAGGCCGGCCGAACGCTGGGGGGACGAGACAGAGACAAGATGACAGATTGTCCGATGGTATCTGGCGCTGGCGCCGTGGATGGTGGAATTCGGGATGTGGCCGACGCATTTCAGACCATTCCCGCGCAGACGCCGATACAACCATGCACAGCAGACACCTGGGGTTCTTTTGATGAGTGACTGATCAGTAGCAGGCAGGCGCCCATGGTTTGTGGTTTGGCGCTATTGCCGACATGCCCATTGCAAACCGAGTTCAGCCACCACCCTGTAATTTACGGCACCCGACAAACGAACATGATCTCCTCTGTCAGGCGCTGCACCCTTGGGGGAATCATCTCTGGACTAAACGGCGACGCTTCCATAGCGCTGGCGCGAGAGTCAGCAAACTTCGATCGTCGCAGGGGCGGCGAGGTAGCGAGCAAGTACCTTGTGGACCGGACCAGCTGCTGGCGATGGCAGGGCCAGGAAGGAGTGTGTGGTGGTGGTTGGACTCGAAGCCACGGCCCCAAAAACGATGGTGGTACAACGTAGCGCCGCACACAAGCGCTGTGGAGGGGTGGTACCTGCACGGGGTACCCCCATCTGCCATCTGGGAGTCGCTCAGTCAGCAGGCACTCTCCTACAGACCGAGGGGTGGGCCCCGTACCGGCCGTGTGCAGAGTGAGGTTCGGCGCGGCGGCATCTCCCCCTCCCCCTCCTTGTGCCCCTGCGGCTACACGGCTGCGGTGCCAAGGCTGGGAGCGAACTGCGCAGGCAAGAGCGCAGGCAGAGCGCTTGGTCGGCGGGAACACCTGAGGCGTGGTTTCGCCTCATCGGCCCCTGGGATGAAGGACATCCGAAACCCAGGGTGCCTGATCGCCGGGGCTGAGCCAATCAGCACCGCCGCTGGCGCCCTGGCCCCGCTGCCACAGCCCGCTAGCCAGGGGCCCAGTTAATAACCTCTGACAATTTGAGCCGCATCAACGTCGAGGGCAGCTCCCCGTGAACTCCACCCCAACCTGCGCCGCCGTCCGTAGTCTTTGGCCTGAACCAGCCTCTGCAGCGCCTCTGCCTGGCACCCAGTCCGCAATTATCAGACACGTCCCAGCCGGGCTTAACGCCGTGGCAGCAGCCTATCAGGCTGCACCATGCTGATCGTCCGGACTGGCCGTGCCTGAGATGCTCTGGGGGCAATCCCGGCTGCTCGCTACCCTCTCCGAACCAGTGCTCGCCCAGCAAAACAGACGAGATGGCTGCCATCCGTATCCCCTCCCTCGTGCCCGGGTCCAGCCTGCCTGGCTGCGTGGCTGGACTGGTACTTGAGACGGTACAACGGCCCGTGCCAAGATCGACTTAAGATGGGCGCAATGATGCCCATCATTGCTGCTCTGTGCCCCTTCAGCCCTGCCCATCATCTCCACCCCGTCTCGCATCCTCTGCTCTGTCCCCTGTCGTCGCATTTCCTCTCGTCATGGGGACAGGGGCCCGTCCATTTGCGGTCATGCCCTTGCCTCTGCGGCGCTCCTTGATCCCCTTGATGCAATCCTATCCCAAGGGCGCCCGCGGGCCAACATCAAGTACCCACCTCGCTGTGTTCCCGGCCGTCCATGGTGGGACTGTGTACAAGCGGGAGTGCAGGAGCCTGATTTAACCTTAAAAGGCCGCTGCAGGGATGCACCCCCGTTGGAACAAAATACTCGACTAGCCCACTAACCCCTGCGTCTCGCTCCCTGACCGTGGGGCTCTCCCCTCGTGCAGAGGCGGCTCGCCTCCTTCCCATGTGCGCCCTCCCACGGCCGTAATCGTGAGCGAGCAGGCACAGAGAGGCCCACGAGGGTGTCCACCCTGCCCACTTAAACACACCCCGGCAGCGCAGCTTCTTGGCGATGGGGACAAGCGAAACCAGTCAAGCATCTGAATATAAAGCGGCCGGTCTTGGCTCGCCCATAGCTATATCTAAATTCCCCCCTCGCTCCTCGCCCACAGTCCTCTACGCTCTTTATCTGTTCGACCTGTCGTCACATCTACTTTCTACCGTCGCGCGCTGGTTGTGTATTTTTTTACATTCGTTCGCTCTCTTCGTCGGATGTAACGGGGTTTTCTGTGGTAAACCTCGTCGTCATTCCTTTCCACACACGCGCACGTGTCAACCTCCATATATTACTTTTTGGTCTGGTACCAACCCTCGTCTAGGACGACGGCTCCATTTCTCCAACCGACTAACAAGCCAACCTTAATTCTCAACACACGTCTACCTCCAAGATGCAACTAAACACCCTCGTCTTCGCCCTCATGGGCTTCTCCGCTGCTGCCGAGGCCTCTGCCATCCACCGACACCAGGACGGCCTCCTGGTCTCGAGGCAATTTGGTGGCGGATTTGGCGGCGGTGGCTTCGGCGGCGGCGGCTTCGGCGGCGGACGTGGCGGTGGTGGACAGGGTCAAGGTCAGGGAGGTCAGGGACAGCAGGGAGGTCAGGGACAGCAGGGAGGTCAGGGACAGCAGGGAGGTCAGGGACAGCAGGGTCAGAACGGACAGCAGGGCCAGAACGGACAGCAGGGCCAGAATGGTCAAAACGGGCAGCAGGGCCAGAACGGACAAAACGGCCAGAATGGCCAGAACGGCCAGAACGGCCAGAACGGCGGCAACAACAACAACAACAACAACAATGGTGGTAACAGTATGTGGTGGCGACGATTCTGTTTCCCTCGCGAGCGCTTTCTAACTTCTTCACAGACGGCGCTCAGTGTCTGCAGGCCGATGCCGTCCAGGACGGCTCGGCATCAGACGGGCAAGAGGCTGGTGCCGAAGAGGGCCAGGCCGCCTCCATTACTGATGCGAACAACTTCATCAACTTCTGCTCCGGCAAGACCTTGACCAATGGGCAGCAGAACAAGCAGGGGTCCTGCAACGGTATCCCCATGGGCGAGATTCCAGCGCAGAATAACATGGCATCCACTATCATCACAAGCCCTGTGCCCGGCAAAGAGCCTCAGCCAAACGAGGACTTCGATGTCAACGTCCAGATCGCCAACATGGATCTGGGAACCTTCACCAACCCCGACAACACCTACTACTCTGCTCCCCAGCAGCTTGGAAACGGAGGCAACGTTATTGGCCACACTCACGTCACCATCCAGGACTTGGGTAACTCCCTCACTCCTAACCAGCCTCTGGATGCCTCTCAGTTCGCTTTCTTCAAGGGTATCAACGACGCGGGCAACGGTAATGGAGGTCTGAGCGCCACCGTCACCGGTGGTCTTCCCGCCGGTAACTACCGTGTTTGCACCATGGCAGGTGCTTCCAACCATCAACCTATTCTGATGCCTGTCGCCCAGCGGTAAGTACATCTTGTTTTACCCCTTCTTGGTATGACTCGATAAGAGAACATCCACTGACAGTACTCGTTCTTAGTGGTGCCCAAGATGACTGCGTGAGAGTGAGTTCAAAACCTGCATATGAAATGCCGTAGCGCTCAAAGACTAACTGTTTCAGATTACCATCGGAGGCGGAGGCAACAACAACGGAGGCAACAACAACAACAATGGAGGCAACAACAACCAAGGCCAGAATGGTCAACAGGGCCAGAACGGCCAGGGCCAGAACGGTCAGGGCCAGAACGGTCAACAGGGTCAAAACGGCCAACAGGGACAAAACGGCCAACAGGGACAACAGGGACAACAAGGCCAAGGCGGCCGTGGTCAAGGCGGCCAAGGACAAGGTAATTCCCAATCCTCTCAGGACTCCTCCAACACCGACTCCAATGCCTCCGAACAAGATGGTGCGACTCCTTCTTCATCTGCCACTGCACCTTCCAAGACATCAGGCTCCTCTTCCTCCGCTGGTAAAGCAAACCAAGGTGAAAAAGGACAGAATGGTAACGCCCAACAGGCCGGTTCGGCGGAAGGCAATAACTCAACCGCGTCCGCGAACGAGTCCGAAGGCAACGCTAAGAGCGGGTCCTCTTCCTCCTCCTCCTCCTCCTCCGGAGATGCCATCGGTGGCATCTCAGCCCCAGCGGTGACGGATTCCGGCAACCCGGACAGGCCCTTTTCAGTCAACGGCAACACTTTCGTTAATGAAGGCGCCGCTATCCAGCGTGCCTGCGCTATTCAGAACAACGCCTGCGCGGACGCCGTCAATTCAGGAAAGGTCTCCGGCAAGACCGTCGGTGACTGCAATGCGCAGGAGCAGTCGTGCAATTCCAAGGGCGCGGCATAGAGAGCTTACGGCAGATCTTGAGTCTTTTTTTCCTCCAGACGCCCAATGGTGGTCCACTGTCTGTGATACCCCTTATTTGACTGGTAGGCCGCCGACCGATCGCTACCGTCTAACTCAAATCGCCACTCTCTATGTTCTTGCTTGCCGTCGGATATTGCACGCCAGGTTGCTGCCATCTTGATGATGATGGATATGATGGGTCTATGAAAGTCTTTTCTTGTACTGCTCCTGCTGCTCCGATGTCACAAATATCTCTCCTTTTTTTCACGTTTGGCTCTACTTTTTTTCTCTGGAGGAAAAAACACACAACACAGATACGCTTGTAATTTAGATTGGGACGAGAACGCGTTGACGCTCACAGTCGTCCGGCGTCAGAAGGTTGAATGAGATGAGATGATGCTCCAATTGAGATGAACTCGCTCACGCACACTTGACTTACTACCTCGTCGAAACGTGATCGGGAGTTTGCGTCCTTCCCTCCCGCCTGCCCGCCTGCCCACCCATATTTCTCAACAATTCACCATCCCAGACATGCTGTAGCATATTTGCGAAGTCGGTCCTGACTGCGCGACCAGGCCCCAGAATACAGAGACATGGCTCTGTGGCCTAGCGCGGCCTGCGCATGTATGAGGATGGGAAAAAGGAGATGTCGTCAAACTCGCCAAAACCTGCCAAGGAGAACCTGGCCCAGAAGCGAGGACCAAGAAGATCTTGATCGACGGCGCATTGTCTCAGGTTCCGCGAGATAATCCCTGCCGGCCAGAAAGCCGGCATAGCCATGCATTTACCCGTCCCCACGCGAACTCCTGCGACTTCTCAGCCACGCCTGGGGCCCCTGCACTTCCTGCACCACCGCATGTGCACACACAGTCGGGGCCGTCCAGCCCATGTTAGAGTTTGTAATTAATACTCCGATGAAGCTTTACCATTATCTCCTGTTCTTTTTCCGGGGCCCTTCTCGTTTGCATATTTGCAAGTCAGCGACAGCACCTCTTGCTTGCCCATCCCCGACCAGGAGGACAGGCTCTCGGCCGAGACCTGGGCAGCGAATGCATCTTAGCTTTTGATTACCATGTCATTCCAAATCGATTTTCCCACCAAGCCCCTAAGGTTTACTGGGATTCTTTTCATTTTATTATCCAGGCCAGGAGAGCTATGAGCGCTCGGGTATTTTACGAGTCAACCCCGACCCTGCAGTATGCTGACAGCAACTGGATCGCCAAGATCGCCGAAACAGATCCGCGGTATGCTCTGGGAAGCACCCAGGGAGTAAGGGGTCACAATGATCGCTCGCTGGCATTACAACAAATGGCCTGCGTTTTGCAGTCTTGAGTCAGGCAACCGTTTGTGATGTGTTAAAACGACCCCGCTCTCTCTGAGGCATGACACAGCCAAAGCCTGAGGCACTGGTGGATTGCCCCAAGGGCTATGAGCTCGGTGTCTTCGTCTGGAGCGGGGGTGGCATCTTGCGTCGTGCTTTATTAAGAAGCATCGTGCTGGGCGGCTCTGGCCGAGCCACGCAAATCCGAGGTGCTGATGGCTACCTTGTGCAGATTTATTTACGCTGTCATTCTATCTGATAAGCACGGTGAGGAAGTTGCCGTACCGCTTGGTCCAGTGGACACACTCGATATGATGATCTATCTATAAGATAACACCATCTAAGATTACCTAGGTATACTAAAAGCTAAAGTGGTGCCCATGTGGTTTTGAAGGTACCCCTAACATGATCGTTCCTTTGCGCGCCTACCATGTTTCATGCATTCTCAATCTGTTCTAACGTGTGCAACTTCTAAGACGCCGCAATACTACAGTAGAACATGTCAACAGGCAGAGACACCAGTGCGGAGGACAGAATCGGGCCCTTCGTTCTATTGAAGCCCACATTCTGGTAAGTGTACAGGAATATGGAATAATGCCGATCGACACACGCTAGCTTGTGAGACTGAATTACCCGAAACCAGCCTTGTTTGGGGACGGTACGTACCTTTACTGCACAGTTTCCCCCCCCCCCCCGGCGGGGGGCACAGTGATCGCACTGGATGCCCTATAATGTCCTCCTTTCAGTTCCTCCTTGTTATCCTGGTACCATGCCGCCAAGTCGAAGCTGGCCTGGTGCTGATCCTTCTCTTTCACGCTGACAAGACTCTCAAGGCCAGCATCAGACGCCACGACAGCCTTGCCTCTCCGTGATCCGCATTGGCGCAGCACTTGGTCTCCAAAGCTGCGGTGAATGACGAAGACTGACGAAGATCATACGCCGAGCACCCTATCGATATTGTAATAGACTGCTTTGGCAGCTGTCTGGATGACTTGGCCAGTCATTTTGCCTATTCTCCGAACTGTCAAAATTTCGACGGCTTCTCCTTGGCACGGGGAGGATGAGACTCGTTTAATACCCGTGGCCGAAGCATGTCAGGTTCTGCGAGGACTTCGCATTGTGAGGACAGGGCAGTGAAGACAAATATGGCGCTAACTTGCCATGAGGCATCGAGCAAGCTTCTCACCTTATTCTTTCGAGGCATAACTGATATCAATCAGAGTCGAGTCTGCTTCTCGGACTCCAAATCAGACTGGGTGTCTCCAAGCTCCTCCCGGCCATTGTCGTTGATCCATGATCGCGCCTTTGGGATATGTGCCGTCATGGGTCCATACTGTACCGAACCTCCTGCAGGTGGCCAATTCGTCGCGTAGTGTGATGAAAGACGATGGGGCTTGACTCTATCAGCACATGGTCCAAACGTTGGGAGACACTGAAAAGAGGCTGTGCCATTGTTCTACTTTACCTCAGCGAAGAAGGGTTGAACAACATCATGTTAAGACATATTGAGGTTGACTCGCAGAGTGAGCTGTTCATTCATGTACTGCAACAAGAGTCGATGGCACATACTGGACAGCTGTTTCAAAGAACAAGTCACAAAATACGCAGTGTGTAAAAATGGGTGGAATCTACTGAAAGCATGGTGACGAGACCAGAAGTATGACGCGTCACCCATGTGACGTCCAACTCAATTGACCGAATCCCGCCACCTGTAGGTATTTTTGATGTCTATGAAGAGAAATTTGGTCATTCTGCAAGAGCTTAAAAGACCAAGATATCGGTTCAATAGGTTTGAAGTGGAAAGCAGAGGACCAATATGACTCTTGTATTGTACAACATTACCACTCTGCAGCGATCCTGGCACACAAGCTTGAAAAATATTCCAGATATCGGGATGGAGGACAGAAAGACACCTGTTCAAGCCATGGTGTCCTACCACAGACAACTGAAGGTCATGTTGCGAGTGAGGCAATGCAGGCCCAGTCTGAATCAAGTCGAAATGACCGGCCACTTCTGGGCCCAATCTCGCCGTAGGTAGAGTACAAGACTGGCCACTGGCCAAGCAGCAAGATAATCTTGAAATCCTGTGGACAAGACAAATTTCCAAGAATGGTGGCTGATGTTCGGTAATATTCGGTCTATCTTAGAAGAGTCTCTTTGCTGTCTCTGCTAAGCTGCTGTGAGTCGATTGGGTTTGACATAGAGCGTGAGTGAGACGAATTGTGAGGATTGAACAGCCTCACAGAGTTGACCCGCTTGTTACCTTTGCTATAACTGCGGTGCATATCTTGAAGCACAATGGTATCAGAGGTTTTCGGAGGGGAGTCGTTCTTCGCCTGGCTCTCCCATGGTAGAATAGTAGCAGTATCACAGCCATACCCGGTGTTGGCCCCGTTTTGCATTCGGAAAGTCTCCTCTTCGATCTGAGTAAAAGCCCGCGGCTCGTGTGTTACTTTTACTTCCACTTCGCGAGTAACCAAAATTTTACCGATGTTGCGTCGCAGATGCGGCCAAAATACTGGGAGGGAAGCGACGACCGTCGCGAGGTCGACCTCGAGAATCGAGAGAATGCAAGTGGATGCGCCATACCAGCTCGGATCGAAAGTCGGGGAGGTAGTTGCGCGGGTGTGGACTATAAGGATGAATCGAATCACGGAGCAGATGACAGAGCTAAATAAGTCACCGCAATCAGAACGTTGTCCAGCAAAGAGGCACATAATTTAGGTAGGGGTAAAACTTGCAGGCCACCGAGTATGTACAAAAAGATCATTGCTAGTCGTGACCTCAACTCCTCGTCGGCTGTTACCCACATTGACCTTGAGAATACCGGGATCGCAAGCACCGCGATGTCAATGACCATATTGCAAGCACCATGGGCGATGTCTACGCGTGTCAGCCATTTGTCGCACGCCAAAATTCAGGGATCTCGTAGGAGTAGCGAGAAGAGCAAGAAAAGATGCAATTACACATACAGGTGGCAACGAAAGCACCGACTTCATCTGAACCGTACCCGTAACGTGTAGCAGATTCACTGAAGTGCCAGTGAGCACCCACAGGGATGCAGGGAATCCAGGCCAAGATTGAGTAGACCAGGCCCCAGATCGAGGTGGCGATGATAAGGACGACTATCGCGATTCTTGTTTTCGATTGCTTCGTATCTGGGCTTATTTTAAGGAGGCGCAGATACTGGAAGAGTAGTGAGAGCTTGACCAAAGCCAGGGCCATATTGTAGCACCCATTACACCACCAGAAAGTCTGTAAATCAAGCAACACAAGATCGGACTGTTAGCCCATTCCATCCGAAATGTCCTCGGTGTGACCTGCTATGGGCAGGTGCTAACAATCAAGACAAACTTATACGGGTATTTGCTTTTACCTTGACAAAAGCTGTCATCCCATCTGGACCGAGCAGAATGAAGTGTTTTCCCAGACCGTTGTTTGTCACTTGAAACTCATTCTATTAGCGGTCGGTGGTCTCGAAGATTATTAGATCGTAGGCAGCAAATCAGGTCACTCACAAATGCATGAGCCCACATTGGTTATCCACGTTGTGATCTATCGATGGTTTAGCATTGAGATAGGGGATCGCAATTGCCTGTATGGTGTGTACTCACGATTAGTACTATTACGAGCAAGTCGTCCCAGCCCGGGCATCGCGTTACGAAAAACCTAACATAGAGTCGCAAAGTGACACAAAGTGACGTGACAATCTGAGTGAAGCGTCAGTATCGTTTTCAGTGATGTTAATGGGTCCGAAGTCATTACTAGAGATGTGATTACTAAACCGAAAATAGTGGTTCGACGATTTATCAAAGGCGTTGGCTCGTCCAGATTATCAACTGCGCCGATCAGCGCGAAAAGAGACATGGCATCCTGTGCCGGGACGGTTGCCACGTAGGAAGACAGCAATAAAATGACCGGTGGCCAGCCCTACGCGAAGCTAATGTGTTCGTAGGAATTGTGTATACACTAGACACTGAGAGTAACATGAATATGCAAGAGCGGAGGAAAAGGATAAGTTTCCCAGTCCGATCAAAGCAGCGGCCCAACACGCTTTTGCTTTGGTGGTTTGAACTCTCTGCCCGGCGCAGATCATTGCCTATCTGGATCATTAAGCTCGCGCATCTTGCTTGGGATAAATGGGACTCCACTGAATGCAACCCATATGCATCAGGAAAACGTTCTGATGCCACCCGGATGGCAAGGTCGTCTCCGGGAAGTGGGCATGGGCTTGTGCCTGTGACCATCCCGGCCAGATTCAATCGCTCTCCCCGCTCGTTCCCCATGTCCGCCGAATAATGGCGCGAGTCAGAGAGGTGCCTCCATGTATTGAGGACCAGCTGTTGTGCCCGTGCGCCCCGGCCTCTGTGCCTAGGAATGATATGTGATTCGGCTTATGAGGACAGATGCAACCGACAGGGATTTCAACAGCCAAAGTCCACCTACGCACCTTTTACGTCCACCTACCCATCTGTTTTCGGCGACCTACCCAGTACCTACTTTTCTAAGCAGTTTCCTTACATTCTAAAGTACCTTTTACTCCACATTAAATTCTATCCTGACTCAGCGCAATCTCCAAAAATCAGATACTTAAGGTACAAAGCCCTTCTGGCACCCCTTCTGGCACCCCTTCTGGCACCCCTTCTGGCACCCCTTTGCCTTCTAGCCCTCTGGCCCTCTGGCCCTCTAGCCTTCTCTATTCAGTCAAGAACTGACTATTCAGTTGAGAACTGAATATATAACTAGAAGGCCAGAAGGCTAGAAGGGGTGCCTTCTAGCCTTCTAATATACTTTTACCTTCTAGCCTTCTAGCGTGCCTTTGCCTTCTAGCCTTCTAGTTGTATATTCAGTTCTCAACTGAATAGTCAGTTCTTAACTGAATAGAGAAGGCTAGAGGGCTAGAGGGCCAGAGGGCTAGAAGGCAAAGGGGTGCCAGAAGGGGTGCCAGAAGGGGTGCCAGAAGGGGTGCCAGAAGGGCTTTGTACCTTAAGTATCTGACTTTTTAAGAAATTTGGAGAATCCTTGTCAGGTACATAATTTTGTGTGGGCTTTGCATACAAATTTAGGTACTGGGTAGGCCACCGAAAACAGATGGGTAGGTGGACGGAAAAGGTGTGTAGGTGGACTTTGGCTGGGATTTCAAGCGCGGGAATTACAATTTGACGGATCGGCTTTCAGTTTGAATACATGCCTCTTTGAATCGCCCTAGAAGTGTGTCTGACCAGCTCAATTTGATTGTTTAAGTATTGGCTGTATTGGAAAAACTCATGACCATGGCGCTGGTGCTTCTCTGAAGTGTTGCTCCTTACGGTCTCTTGGTTGTAACAGCTGGTCCTGCACTACATGGCTTTGCCGGCGCACTACTGCCAAGTAATCCACCTAAAAGCGCATCGAGACCTCCTTGAGTAGGTATTGTCGAAGAAGGAGCGGCATTTTGACCACCTGTAGTAGGGACGCCATCCTTTTGGCACGTGCTGTTCAGCTTGCTTAGCTTGCCAATTGTTCAGTTCATGACCGTTTTCGTGCTGCTACGGTAAAACTTTTGGCATATATAGCACCCGGCCATAAGGTATCTACTATATACACAACCCCCACGGCCCGTCAGGCAGCCCTCTGCTATATATAGCAGATAGTCTGCGGCTGCCACCTGCTATATATAGTAGATACCTCACGGCCAGGTGCCATATATGCCAAAAACTTTACCAGAGCAGTACGAAAACGGTCAAGAAAGAGCCTGAAAGTTGGTGCGCATGTTGTGGACCAGGGAAAAGGAAAATTACCCAAGAAGCTGTCCGCCAGCCTTTTTGCACTGACCACCACCCTATGAAAACTGTTAGAACAGGTTTGATTCGAAGAGAGCGTCAGCGTCAAACGTATGGTAGCATACCGAGAGGATGCAATCACCAGCGTCGAAGCACTCAGGCTGTGCCTGGGCGGCCACGTGGCTCAAGTAAAGAGCCGATGCGATTGTGAAGGACCGCATCCTGTTGTACCTCCGCGGTAGTTGGAGATGGGGTCGCCTTCGTGAAAACCGGTTGATTTGCGCAAGGTCATCTGCCTATATATAATTATATGTACCCTTGGAACTCTTGATGAGGGTTTCAATGATGAGCAGGCCCCACGAGGTATTTATAAATTCCTTCTATCCAACAAACCTGACAGTGAGTACACTCGTCGCGTAATTGCATCCTGTGCCGAGGTTATCTTCGAACATGCTGTTCCGAGATGTATAGCATAGGTGTTGATTCCGGTCCGGGCTGGTTTTGTCTCAGACGCAGTCTTTGATTGTGGGGTTTCAACCCAACTATCCGTCTTGTTCTGTCACGAGATTTGGCAGATATCCGACAGCTGTCAATCGAAGGGCATTTCTTACCGCATCGTGGTGGTTCGATCATCCGGTCAAGATTTCGATCATTGGATGAGGCCGGGAACTGTCTCTGAACAAGATCGCGTGTCGCACTATAGGCCGGGACCCGGATCTCGTGGTTGTCAAAGCACAGCTTGAGATTCGGGCAAGCACTTGCACCTGGCGCTAGACCATCACTGCTGCGCTTTGTCACCTCCGAAAAGGCGCTTGCGATCTAGAATCCAGCCCAATGAAATCACAGCCGTGCGTAGCAAGCGAAAAAAACACGAAAACGATATCTGGAATACTAAATGAGGCTATGGCCAGTTCACAATCACCGTCAGTAGACAGAATCAGCATATCTTGCAAGAGACCGTCCCGCTGCTGGTGAACACGATCGAGTGTTGTGGTAGCCAGCAACGTGGATCCAGATGTGTGTGATTCTCGTGAATCGGCTCGTGAATTGAAGCCTCATGTTTGTGTGTCTAGATTTATCTTGTCAAATCTATTTCATCTTTGTAGCCCCTGGCCCTGCTATCACCGGTTCTGTATTTCGGTTTATTGTAGTGTATCTTGTTGTAGACTTTAACGCCTCAGATCAAAACATTGAGACTCATGTGACTTTGGGCCAGCAACCTGTCTCTGGCGTAGAGAACAGCCGAAAAGTGGTGACAGAATCAATGACCACTTATGCCTCTAGAATAGACTCCACCTTAGCTTCTTTCTCTATGATGGCGGGCGGCTTTGCGATTTTTTGGCGGAAAATGTGTCGCTTGATGAAGTACGGAAGCCAAATGGTGAGCTCATACGAGATGAAGCTCTTTGTTGGAACGGAAAAGACCTCTGCAGAAAGTCAGTACTAAAATCAAAAGCACGTTTCATTTTGCTTACGGTCTATCTCCTCCAGAGTGAGCTGCTTGGTTTCTCGGACGAAGCAGAATATCATGAACCAAGCAATCAAATTGAGGCCGGCGTAGAACCCAACTGCGTGCGATGTTAAAAGCTGTCTGGTCAGATGTCGGTAGCTTAGAAGACTCACAGGCACCGGTCGGCGTCATTACTGTTTTCATCCGAGGAAACGTGAGACTCAGAATTCCAGCTATAAATGTTAGACAAAGCAGCTGTCAAGATTCTCAAGAGATCTTACCAAATGTATTGTTGATGCAGACAGCCCATGCCATACCCTGCTCACGCTGGATGGTAGGGAAAACCTCAGCAGAATACTGGAAAGCTACAGGACCCTCCCCGAGAGAGTAGCAGATGGTGAACAGATAAACGAATCTGAAGAAAGTTGGTCAGCTGAATCCTATCGGGCTAGAGTCATGGTGCACCACCCACAGAACAACAGGCCCTAGGCGTTCGGCCGCGCTACCTGTAGTCTTCAATAGGGATAGGCCTCCGGCCAATAAGAAAATACACATGAGAGGGAATGTCTGTTGTGTATTAGTTCTGACTCTGAGAATTTGGGTAGAGCAAACACATACGGCCAAGGTCAAGGTCCTCCGCCCTTTCGTGTCAATCAGGAAGAGGGTAGGAATCGTGAAAACAACTTGGATAGCGCCGTAGCCCAGAGACGCATACAAAGCTTGCGTCGGGGAATAGCCGACATTCTCAAAAATGGTTGAGCTGTAGAAGGAAATGACTGCGTAGAATTAGCGAGGCAAGCCAGGAGCAGGATGTGTGAGACTAACTGTTTATGCCACACATTTGTTGTGCCAACATGACGGTCGATGCACCGTAGTTGGCTCTTCTAATCCTAGGCACTGCAAAACAGTCCCAAAGCCGGGTGAAGTAGGTTGAGCCAGCAGTCTCCCTGAGCTCCTCCTCGTAAATAACAAAGGAGTAGTAAAAGTCCCTGGCAGCGATGATCGGGTGGGCTCTGAGCCGCAGCATTGACCTGAATGCTTCGGCGTGCCTCTCGTTTTTCATGAGCCAGCGAGGAGATTCGGGGCAGAAAAAAATGCCGACCATGAGTATCAAAGACGGAATAAAGGCAGATCCAAGTTGGAGGCGCCAGGCGATAGCACCGGTATCTTTGACAATTACGTTGGCAGCGAATCCCAGGAAAATACCTAATTTGCTCGAATTAGTGCCACATCAATAACATAAATGAGTCACGGGGGGGGGGTTCAAGTTTCAGAATCCTCACCTGCCACGACCCAGAGTTGCCAGAACATAACGAGAGCTCCGCGGACGCGAGCCGGCGCCATCTCCGCTGAATAAATTGGGACAGTGGCATTCTTGGCGCCAATACCGATGCCCATCACAAATCGAGCGGCGAAGAGTGCTTGCCAGGACTTCGCGAATGCGGATCCAATCGGTGTTGCAGTGAGACAGGCAGCCGTGATAAATATTTCGCCCCGACGGCCGAAGTATTTGTTAAGTGGGTCGACGATAAAGGCACCGCTGTTGAATATGTGAGCAGCCGGCGGCCTGTGCTCGCTAATTTTGGAGAACTCACATGAGACCTGCTGTCAAAAAAATGATAGCATTGATCACTCCAACGATCCACTCATCCCGGCCTTCGCCGTCAATCCCAAACTCCTGAGGGAAAGACAAGTTTGCACCGTTGGAGCCAGTCTGGTCCCATCCTTGAGTGGCAGCTCCGACTGCACAAAGGCCGATCGAGTACCAAAGCATCTTAGGACCGTGCCATTTGTGGTCCTTCTCATAAGTGAGCGCCGCAAGTTCTGCCTCCTCAAGCTCAGACACCATCTCGAACCGGTCCGGGTCGCGGGCCACGAGGCCGGCGCGGCCAAAGAGTGCGGCGTGCTCACTCATCCCGTGAGACTCGGCAAAGACGCGGGCATTCTCAACTGTCTGTTCGGGAGAATGCCGCTTCAGTGGGTTCTCAACAATGTTGACGGCGACAGTCTTGCGCCGACCGCTGGTGTCCCCGATGTGATCGACTTCTGGGGGGGATGTTGACCCGATGTGGTCGACTTCTTGGGGCGACTTTTCCGACATTTTGACTTGTAGCTGGGTGACGGAACAGATCAGTCAGCTCTTCAAAATGGCTAGAGACCTCTCTTGGGAGAATCGATTCCCTCGGAAAAAAAGTCGTGCGAGCGTAGCCCGCCTTAAATGTGATCTCTGCCCGCTTGCGTTCAGAGCGGACTGCAGATCATGTGCGCAATGCGGCCTAGGTGGTGAGCTGCAGGATACCTAGGCACAGTAAGAGTTCCCCATGGGGTCACACAGGCATTTCCCTCGCACCCGCACGCTCCCCGGAAACATGACTTGTGCTTTCGCTGTTCTCGGATATGTCGGGCTAAGATCGCCCCGGGATCGCTGTGGAAATAATCTCATGATAACAGATCAAGGAGGGGCATCTCACGTCAGGGCCGGGTCAAGATTGTCTAGTCTGGTCTAGTATAAGTCTAATGTAAGCTTCAACCTTGGCTCACCTTGTCGTGCTTGATTGCTAACAAGCATCGACCTGTGCCCACAGCAGAGGCTCGGCACATCCTCTTCGTGTCTGGGCACCAGGGCACCAGGACCAGTACACATGTACTCCACCTGTCCACCAACACCGCAAAAGGACCGAGCTCATCTCATCCCGCGCCAAGATTCAACAACTGCATCACCATTCCCAAGCCATGCGGAGAGATAAGCTTCCGGCTAGCGCGAACTGCAACCGCGGAGCTGGTGTCGAATGAAGTGCGCCAGCGGGCCGAAAACGCCACAAGCTCGTATCCTACCATGACACATGGAGCCAGCACCGCGTCCCGCTACATCCGGCGCATGCAATTGGTCGCCAGGCGCGGGCCTCGCTAGCCACCAGCACACGTAAGTGTACAACTTGAGCTGGCAGATTACTGCAAGGCCTTGGGCATCAGTAATGGCTCATGAGACAACGATGGAGAGGACTATCGGTGCGGTCAGTCTGCACGGCTCGGGTATAACGAGGCTGTTAGGTGTGTGCCGGATAAGGCTAGGGAAGGATCCTTCACAGCAAAGCGTAAAGATAACCACCCGCAGAGGACAACTCCGGCAGGCCAAGAGGCTAATGTGGCGCGATTTCGGAACCAACCAGAAACGGGCTTGTCTATAGACTTCTTCCCGCATCAGAACCGACCACATATTTATCACAGGGCAAACGCCACAGACATTTCACACCCGCGTCGCTCGTTTGAAGGCGGCGGGATGAGACTGAACTGACTCAAAAGTTGAAAGCAGACCTTAACGCGCTCAGACAGATCTATGACTTCACTTCGCATGCCAAACGTGGACTGGGAGGGTGGGTTCTGGTCTGCACAGAGCCAAGTTCGTTCTCATCTCCATCGAAATCCTTCAATTGAGGTCATTTGCACCGAGCACTATCCAAATCGTCTACTAGTAGCGAGTCTGAGAGCTTTTACTGATAAATTAGGACTCTCCTGTGGAATACAAGGTCATGTGCGGTGGCTTCTCGGGTCGCACAGATGGTGCTCACTCTGCACGTGGGAAATGGTTGAAACAACGCACTCCAAAGGTCCTCGCATGAGCATTAGCGTTGTGCAACCGGCGTGCCCGAGCCTCCCTCATAAGCGCCTGAAGTACTGTGGTTATGTCGTTCGAGCATGGTGACCAGGCAAGGTGGGCGAATGAAGACGATTGCGGCTTTTTAGATCCCATTACTTTTTCTCGGCAGCTTAATCTGAATTGCAACCTCGACCAGGTTAAATCGCCTAACTGTCGTTTCCCCGTCAAGCTGAACAAATTGTCTTAAATACACGCCCAGGGTAGTGACTTGATCGGTGAATTAGCTGTTTCAATCGGTCATCTACAGTGCAGTGGGAATACGTTCATACCCGGCCGCTCATCGGCAGCAAAAGCCGGCAGGATGACCAACAGATCCATACCACAAGTCCATGAGCGGGGCTCGTACATTAGATATGTGAAATTCCGGATGTTTTCACCTCGTCCAGCAATTTGCCCGTCCCAGATCGACTGATCGAAGAATCTTCTGCGGGGCCGGGCCCCTGCCACATTGTTCCTGGAAGCCTCGAAATCACATGTGCGTTCATCCCAGCCACTCTAAGCCTCCCTGGCTGCTCCCCAGGATATGTGCATGTGCAGTAGAAGGAAGACGATGCACTCCAGTCTTGATTCAATCGTTCCGCAGATGAGCTCAGATTCGGAGACGTGACCAATGCTAGAGCCGTACCCCTGTACAGTCCGGAATGGATCGGAACAACTTCAGGAAGCTGTTCCATGTTGATCCGCCACTGGCTGCAGGAGGTGACAGGGCGGTGAACATGCAGTCAGCAGACACCTGCCCGGTGTAGGGTTGGCTGGCATTTGCTTGAGGCTCACTTGAAGGGTCGCTCAGTCACAGTCCATGTTTCCCCGTGTATATACTACCTAGCAGAAACTGTGCTGGGGTTGCTACCACAGCATCTTGGCATGTGTAGTGAATGGGAAACAAAGTGTCTGCTGCCCAAATTCATTGCAATTGACTCCAGTAAGACAAAATCTTAGGCTCTAACCCTCTGCCCTTCCGGCTGTTCCTAGCCGACTTCTCAGACCCCTTCCTCTCGTGCAATAAATTCCAAGACTACCTCTTATAGAAAAGCCTCTTGTGAGCCAACTTTTAGGGGCCGTATCAACTGAAAGTTTTCTACAACGAAAATTTCTAGCTTTGATCTTCGAGCATAAAATGGAAAAGGATGTAGCTGTTTGAGAACAAAATCTCGCACTGGAAATGTCGTGGAATAGAGTGTAGTCAAATTGCATGCTAGCATTTGCTGTTTCGTTTCGACTCATTACTAATTTAGCCCTTTGAAAGCCAAGAATAACCATAGGAAGTGAGTGCTGAGCTCATCGAATAAACAATGGGACAGGTTCCATGTTGACAGCTCGTAATCCATGATATACCCCTCGCCTATTTGATCGCGGCATGCCATCACACAGAATCTCGATAATGTGAGGCCGGATTTATCATCAAAACAACACACATGATATTTGCCATTGAGGCAATGCCTGAAAAGGAAACAATAAAGCCCAAGTGCTCAATCCCTAAGACCACAACAACGCACCTCTTCAGATCCCTTTCTCATTATGCACGATAGGGTTAGTTGACTCTATCACCACGACTGTGCGGCCTATGGTGCCTGTGTAAGTTGGCATCATTCTCAATCACTGGGGCTCGTCCGCAAATGTTCCAACGAGACGTGCATCCCTGACGAGGCCGCGCTGAGAGCTCCCGGAACAGTCATTGTCGGGTTCAGCCAACGATGGCGAAATTCAAAAGCTCAAGTCTAGTGTTTTTTTTGGGGGGGGGGGGGCCATTGCTGCATTGCATGGCCTATTACATATATAATAGCAGTCTCATATCGGAGAGACGACTGAAAACACACTGGGCAGGATTCATTACGGCTTCAAAAGGGCAAGAGAGAAGGAGAGAGGCCGCAAAGAGGGTAAGAGTCAGGTTTCTAGTACCGGAACTCAGCCGTAGTAATGCGAGTCACCTTGCTTGAAACGGTGCACTGGCAACAGACTCCCTCATAGAGATTTTGATTTTGCGCCAAAGCATCAATGAAGATGTAGCGTGTGTAAATCAGTGGCAATAACTTGGTATCTATGCGGGCCAAGCAACCGTGATCATGTCTCGCTGTCTCGCTGTCTGAGCTGGCTTTGCTCTCCTGCTTTTCTTGCTCACAGTCCACAACCTATGGTCAGGGCTCCGGCATCTCCAAGTCTCCGTTTTCCCAAGCTGTGACCGGGTCAATCGTTTCCCCCCGCCTGATGAACTTTGTCGCTCTGCTCAAGGGTCCTTCAAAGATGAAATCAATCTCCTCATGTGACATGTTCTCGCATTCAGCGCCGTCTACCAATTCGCCAAGGGTTGTGGCAGCATGCAGCTCACAGGATCGCAAGAAGTCAAGGACTTCTGCCCAAGACCCATCCATGAGATAACCGGCCCGCCGCAGCTCAACATCATTGTTGATGTGACTGATCAACTTGCGCAAGTCCTGAAGGTAGAATGGTCCTCCGAAGCAGAGTTTCTTGAGGCTTGGCCATGTGTGAGAGAGGAGTGAGGTTGCCATGCTGGTTGTCGGCTTGATATTTCCTCGACCTAGAAGGCTGAAGTATATTTGGATGTGTTGGAGGGAAGATATATGGAGGACCGGGGACAGGAGACTGGTAGTATGAGGGATCTGTTCTAAATGGTGTGCCTTAGTACGACGCGCGTAGAAAGTAAATGTTCTCAGCTGCTGTTGGCCAGTCTGTTGCTTCGGAGACTCCAATTGATCTGTTGATAATGTAGATAAATCATCCGGTAGGGATGTTTGCATGTCAAGTTCTTCAATATGGATTTTTGCCTGCCCAAGAGACGAGAGTAAGCCTGGCATGAAATCGAGCGGCGCGGACCTCGCCCCGATAAACTCTTTCCTGGCCCACCAGAAGGTAGGGCAAGGAGTTTGCAATTTGACCCGCAGTGCTTCTAGGTCTTCCAAGTCTTTTGGCTCGGTGGTGTCATAATTCCGGCCGGGTCTGTAAATCCCTCCAGTTGGCGCATCCAGAATACTCAATCGTGTGGCAGTTGGCATGCACATCATCGCAGAGATAATGGCTCCAGCGAATGACCCACGTTGTAGAAGCAGCTGAGATTCGTAATTTTGTCTGTAGCACTCTTGCGCCCTCTGTAGGATACTACACTCCTGATCTTTCTCCTCCAATCCGTGCTGGGCCGCCTTTTCGAAAGCCTCGGCGATGATATTTGCCCGGCTTATAGCCTTCCGCAAGACGTCGTAGGGTATTGTGGCTGAATTGAATGATGGACGCCTGATTCTATCCTCCCAGAGCTCGATGTGGGCTCTCATTTTGGCTGCCCCGTAGCGTGCGAACACTTGTATATTGTGGGCGATGTCAGAGTTGAAATGGCGCCCGAGCTGGATTTGGACACAGCGGATTCCCTTGCTAATTGTTCTTGTACATGTCAATCGTCTGCTGTAAAGCCGAAGTCGATATACTCTGTCGTATTCCACACACTGACAGATGGGAGCCTTGATTGCTAAGACGCGTACTTACGGATGTCGTGAGACTCCACCGAGGTGAGCCAACGATTGTTGCGTGAGTTCGACATTGACTCTTTTCATGAGGAGATGGGAGCTGTTTTCACAGAAGCGCCTGCAGGTTAAGCGTAGTTTCTTGACTCGCTGCCGTCTGCACTCTTTCTTAGGGTCAGAGCTGAAGTAGCCGTTAGCGGTTGTGCCCATCCCAAGTTGGCGGAAGATGTGGCGCAAGAGTTCGTGGGGCAGGTCTAGAATCTTCAAAGGTCTGATGAAAGGTCGCGTCATCTCGTTGATCATCTGACGTGTAGTGTCTCTCGCATCCTCGAGATCACATTGCAGGTCTATGAGCTTGTTGACGAGGCGCCTGTCGAAGGATCCTTTTGGAGGGACCATTTCCATTACCGAGTCTCGCAGGTCCTCTAGATCCTCCCATCGATCGCTTGTCACATCAATAGCCGTATTCAGTGCAGCCAGTTGCTTCTGAAGCATGTCCATAACAGGACCGTAGGGCGTGCTGGGCTCATCGGGGGCCATGTCTGTGGGATTCAGACGCTTGTCGAATGTTTGAGTTGTTGCTTGGGAGTGTACGCAGAAGGGAAGGCAGGGTGAGGTTGTGGGAAAAGGCGGACTAGAGCAAGTTGCAAACAAGTACTTACCGACTTAGGTAACTTGGGTGGGTACTTTGGTATCCTACTCAGGTACTAAATCGTTTGCAAAAGTCGATTGCCACATTTTACGTACCTCAGGTTGCCTCTTCTGCCATTGGCGACGTGTAGCCACGGCAGCCTCACGATCACAAACTGGAGGCAAGTGGGCACACCTTCTGCTTCTTTCTAAGTTTCTGGGGTACATAGGTTTCCAAACAGAATTTCACACTATCACATGATTATGTCTTAAAAGCAGAGCTCAGGCAACTGCCTTATGACCACATCGTCCATGTGAGACGCCTTGAGGATGTGGGTGCATCCATTTTCCTCTTGGCCAACTATGTGCCGGTAGGCGCAATAGGTTTGTGTGCGCGGAAGGGACCACATTAACTGATCAATTTACTGGCTCCATCCATTAATGTTCCCTCGGAGTCTTCCATTGGGTGGAACGCATCGTCGGCTCGATTTCAATCGTCGATCCAGCAAGGTCGGCTCCTCCATCTCAATCTAATCTCGTGTGATGTCTGCACCATCTAGGCAGTACTCGCTGCTCAACCCCCAAAAGCATCGACCTCCTGAGATGTCTTCCTGCAGAATAGCCCAAATTCCTCGCATGGGATGTCTGTCCTCTTGGTTCCTATGTGGGTACCTGTTGCACACCTTCCATACTTTCTAATTTAAATTGTTTGTGGGTTCCTGATCTACTTGACTTATGTGAGCCTACCGTGCCGTCGCATCACATGTGCTCAAACAAGAATTGAATTGTAAATATAAATTGTACTATGCCAATCTAGAAGGAGTGTGGGTATTTCGCAATGACAGTAATCCAAACCCAAACAGAAGAAAAAGGAGTGGCCAAGCTATGTTCCTCCAGTCAATGCCAGTGTGTTTTCTGATTCCATTCCACAACGCCAGATCCTAATCCTTGTTCACTGTGTGATGTTGAACGTTTCCTGTTTGAAGTTGTGAACAGTCCCATTCCCCGGCCCTGTTCACATATTTCTCCAGTCTTATCGATTTGGTCCAAGTGGGAGCCTAGGCGCGCTCGACATGCGGCACCTCGGCTTGGTCAAATGTGGGAGGATCGATTTCCTGGTTCTCCATCAACCCTAACTTTTCCTCGTCAACGGCAGCTTCCTTTCGGGCGGCCTTCGTGTGGTGGCGCCCGCCTGGGTGGAGACGGCAGCGGTGCTGAGGGAAGAAGGACTGCCCACGGACGAACTTGCGGAACATGCCGACGAGTACTGTTCCGACGAGCATGCTGATGACGGCGACGGTGACGCCAGCAACGATGCCGACAAGGACGGGGAGGATGATGTGCGATGTCACCTTGCGGAAGAACAGCGACCAACCATTCGGACGGTTGAACATTCCATAGTGCTCGTCATGGTTGCTGGTAGGCTGGGCGTGGCCTTGGTGGTGGCCAGCCTTGCCGCCCATCATACCAGCGCAGCCGTGCATCTTCATCTTGTTGATCTTGTCGGCGATGATGGCCTTTAATCTGCACAAGGTGGTTGTGCATTCGGCTTCGTCACCCTTTGGTAATGATACGTTCTCGGATGGAGTCTGTTCAATCTTGGCAATCATGAGGTCGTCTTGTGGTGACTTGATCATGTTCACGCGAACGTTGGGAAGTCCCTCGACGAAAACCGAGCCTACCTCGATGATTTGGAGGTCGAGCTGAACGAGGTCCAAGTTGTCGTCGGCCGTCTTTTGGACGGGATGGATCTGGAGACTGAAACCGAGTGGTTGCTCGACGACCTTTGACTTTCCATGGTGTCCTGGTCGAAATTTGTGATGGCTAGGCAGGACCCTTGAGTTGTCGCCCTCGTGTGCCTCCTCGCCCTGCACATGTTTGTCATGGTTGTTGTGGTCCTTGTGGTGCTTCCGCTTGTCGGCAACTTGTGGAGCGACGAGGAGGTTGGTGAAAGGGTCAGAGTTGGGATACAGTTCGAAGCCATTCACCATCAGCCTGTCGGACCCGTCGGAGCTGTCGATGGAGAAGTCGAGCTCGAGGTGGCTGCTATGCTGCTTGTGGTGTTTGGGCTTTCCGTGGTGGTTCTTGAATACGGGAGGGCATCCGGGGCAGTCGAGGCTGAGCGACTGGGTCTGTGCAAGGTCTGCGCTCTCGAACGGGAGGGCCTCGACAACCTCAGCGTCGTGAGAGCTGATGCCGGGCGGAAGTAGGATGGCGTTGGTGGCGACAGAGAGGCCGGCCACGGCAAAGAGGGGCCGTAGCAGCATTGTCACGGATCTGGTATGTTGTCTGTGGGGGGGAGACGTTTGTGAACGGTGTGAGGTAAGTTGATGATCGTTCTGGTTAAATGCTGTCGTGATGAGAATGGGGGAAAGAAGAAGGTGGTGGAGGCCCTCTGAGGGTGAAGCGTGATGTGGTTGTTTCGAATAAGAATAGATCCAGATCGGGCCTTTGGGAGAGGAAGGCGCGGAACGTCAAAGAGGAGGGAGGCGACAGGGATGCTTTGAGCAAGTGATGAAAGTGACCTGTTCCAGCCCGCTGCTCAGGCGACCCCGTCCCAGCCCTGCAGCCGTGCTGGCCGTTGGACCCTCAGTGGCCCGAATGAATTGGTACTACCACAATATGCCCAGCCTTAGAGCGTCTGGGTGGTCGAGCCGGCGGCATTTGTCAGGGGAGGCAGTGTTTCGGCAAGCGAGACATCCCTGTCTGGTCTCGTCATTGCTGCCTCAGGCATGAGATTCCAGCATTTGGTCATGCCCCGAGGACCCTGTCTCCACTGTTTTGCCAGGTACTGCTAACATGCCACGCAGGAACGTACCTCCTTGGAAGGCTAGCTGGCTAGGCACGTCAACTCGTTACTGGGTGGGTGCAGAAGCAGCAATGACGGGCAGCAGAAGCACTCTGGATTGCTTATCCCAATCTCTCCATGTCGACCAGTCTCAGGCTTCCGCCACGTCATCCTCCTCCATCGACAATAGCCCGCCGACTGTGTAGAGAGAGACATGCGAGCGGGCCAGCCACCGACACCGCGAACCTGAGCCCCGCCGATCATGAGATGCTGCTAACCCTACATCCGCTGCATCCGAGATCGAAGCATGAACCTGCCAGCTCAGAAGGGCCTACCAGGGTTGGGGTCAAACCCAGCACCTACGCACTGCCTGCGATTGTCTTGTTGTATCGCAAACGCCTGATGCTGATCATCCCCACGCTTTGCTGCCGGTCTAAATCCAAAGTTGGTGCTACCAAGGGCTGGCCCGTGTTGCATAATACCCATGACGCCAATGGCATTGCATCAGGGAGTTCACGACCCTGCGTATTGAACTACAAGCGACGCAGCCTCGCTCGAAATCCCCCAAGACCGACAGGCCTTTTCTTCGCGCAGCGCGAAAAAAAAAGGGGCAAGTGCTTTAATTTCCTAGGCGCGGCCGAAAGTAGTATGGGCACAATGAAAATGCTGGATTTACCCTCAAGTAATGAGATACGTTGCAGGGCAGGTACCAATAATGCGGAAGCACCAACAATGGCCTCAAGCTCCTTCACACCAGTTGTCTTTTGTCGACGTGACCCTTCTCAGCACCAAGAAATCCGGAGCCTGGCTGGATCATGGCAATTGGGCTGCGTTTTCGGATAGAATCGAGTCGACACGCTAGTTGCAACAGAGTTCCCCGTAAAGACTGCTGACGCGGTGGGAATAAAGCCCGTTGTAGGCAAGCGAACTTGTAGTTCAATATACCAGCGCCGCACACTACCTGAGCACCTGGGCACCTTTCAGACTCACTGTGAAGACCTCCGGGAGTTGAGCTCAACAGGTGGACCGCGAACCGACCCGCACAGTTTCAACCAGTTTGGTACGGAGTCATGCCCTGCTGGACGAAGCGAACCCGAATGCAGGACCGCGAGCACATTACACATGCAGTTCGATTGACCGTAGAATAGCTCCACCGCTGGTTCATAGACAAATGTTTTTGTTACTGGATCAACTCGAGGGCTCGTAGGCGGCTGGTTCCCCAGCTATTGAGATCTGCGGCGTAGGTCTCACATTGGGCTTCCAAGGTTGCTGCGGACTGTGCGGGCGGATATACTGCCGGTGGATTCCGGTGTAGATCAACAGGTGGGAATACAGTCAGGCTCGCGGTCACTGCTGTCGATCCGAGACTATATCCAGGGGCCTCAAGAGAGAATCGAAACGCGTGCTTCAAGTTGTCTCGCTTAACAGCACGGAGACAGTTGTGTGGCTATGTGGGATTGGCTTCTGATGTTCAAAGGGGAGCAGCCATATTTACATCCGTGACTGTCCTTCTCCTATACCTGGTAGTATGTGAACGATAGATGCAATGTACTTATAGAGGCTAACGTGGTAACACCAAACAGCCACAACTACAATGGCCTAATATGTTTGAGTTGTAACTAAGTTTTTGGTCAATGCCCAGGCCAATCTCGCCCTCAGGTGGAGAAGGGAAAAGATTGAAAATCTCCGCGGTCTGATTTACTGTTGGTACCTAGGTAAGTAGTTGCAATACGGAATGAACACTTGGGCTTGGAGACCGCGCCGCGGAAGACTCCTCCTCGCTCTGCGCTATGGCGACGGCTGCGAGCTTCGGACGAAGCGCCCGGAGGCAGAGTCACGATTCCCGCGGTACGATGCCGGAGATTGCATTCGCCCTGGCGGGCTTTTCTTTCCGTGCGAAAATGAAGAAAACTCTTCGGTGAAGACGATTGCAAGTATGCTCGAAAAAGTAAGTTTGCAGTTCTCGCAAATTCTAAGCATTGTCCAACGTGCATTTCTTTGGCCCCATCATTCCATCACTGCCAGAACTACCGGAATAGGCTGGGTAAGTATGCAAAGGTAATTATCCGAAGTTGGCAAGACACTCCTTCAATGCGAGGTTTGCAAATACTACAGCAACTTCTGCTTCGCTCAAGAAGGCTCCGTGGCCGCCCAAAGGCAGGCTTCCTCCACATCAAAAGCCTGTTCAGCCCACCTATGCACGTCATGCATCATGGCTCACATGACGTGCTCTGCAAAGATTATCCCGATAGGAAATATCCGGCGCTGACTGCAATAGGTGCTCGGATACCTATGAAGAGATTAGCCCCGGCAACAAGTCCCCAATGTGGTCCTGACAAACCTCCGCTCACCTTAAATGCCCGACAATTGTAGCTTCTAGAAACCTTAGACCCCAGACTCAGAGACAACCCCTGAACGGCACTTGGCGCACATGGCTGGTCAGACTTCGCGAGATTAGACAGGCTGCAAAAAGCAAGTCATGCACAGCAGACACGTTCCCTTGACCGGGATCAACGATGTTCATATACGAGAACGAGAGCTACCTTGGAACTGAATGCTCTACTCCGTACGGAGCTTTCAATGGTGGACTATCAGGCCCAACGATTGTCTCGTTAGCAACACTGATTTGTTTGCAGGAGAGCCTTATTGAAAACAATATTATTTCCCGTAGTACGTTTCCCATGATTGCTACCGTCACCTGTATAATACGCGTGCCTTGCCGCCTCCCTGCCATCAATATCCACTCGGAACCACGAGTCAGAGGATCGTCACTCGCCGCGCGAAAATCAACACATCCTCCGGACCGTTACGGGGCACACTAGGATCGAACAAACATGTCCCTGGAGTTATGGATCAGAAAGTTCAATTCCGCCCTGTCGTTTCAAGTCAGAGCGTGGGGCCGCCAAGTCGGAGATAGATGCTATGCTTGCAGCCGCTCAGACCGCATCTCTACGCGAGCGGCATTCGAACAGTCTCTTTAGAAGGGAGAGACTCTTCCTATAACTCTCTTTCTTGCGGTTCTGCCGCTGCTTCCGATCATACAGCTGGTCTGGTGTTTCGCTCGTTTGTCACCCCGCGTGCCAGGTAGTATCAACCATGGGCGTCAACTTTCCTCTCGAGCGGGCTGAGCAAGTAACTGTATTTGCAGTTGCCGTGGTATTTGCTGTGCTATCTGTGGCTGCCGTTGCTCTTCGGCTACTAAGCCGTCAAAAGCTGGGGCGATGGCTGGACGCTAGCGATTACTTGATGATTGGTTCATGTGTAAGCCACAAAATACTCAGGTGATAGTACTTTCAGACGAAGAATCTTTATTCCTGACTGTCTGCAGGCAACAACCGTTGGTCTTTCGGTGGTTATTATTCTCGGTAGGCTCCTCCCAGGATGCTCAAAATACGCCAGGCAGAGCATTGATCTTCTACATTCCAGCTACGCTATACGCAGGCTTAGGCTTCCATGTCTCAGAGATAATAGAGAGATTCGGTCTCCAAAGTGGGTCAGAAACATTTTTGATTGTGAGTTACACCACATGCACCCAGGTCGCTTCTTTCAATAACTGCCCGAGCGACCAATACTCATGAACTTTAGCATCTCCTGGCAGCTCGCATAACGGCCACCTTGAGCCTTGCTCTAAGCAAACTCTCCATTCTCGCCTTGTGCTGCAGAGTCTTCACAGTCAGATGGTTCCGCACAGCAGCATATTGGACAATGGCACTCATTGTGTTGTGGTGAGTCCTATATCCGGCGTCGATGGCACCCACAGCGCCTGACAAATTGAATTCACTAGGGCCATTGGAAACCTTTGCATCATCTTCCTCATCTGCCAGCCCTTATCATTTAGCTGGGATAAAAGTCAAAATGGTAAAGACATGCTACTTTTGTTCGACCCCCAAGCAAACATACGTTTTACATCGCGGCTCCGGCCAATGCGGCTTCAGTTGGTTGTAGTAGCGCGCAGGATCTGATGGGAATCCGCCTCCCTGTAATGTACTACGTACCCTTGGCTAACTTTGTTCCTCAAGGTCATTGCGGCCCGAGCACAGAGCTTTGGATTGTAGCTGGATCTTTGAATATTGTCACTGATGTCATTGTTCTCGTCCTCCGTAAGCATCACTTTTCACCTGTTACGGATCCCTGTCTTTCATGTTTTGGAATGTTCTGAAATACAACACTTCAGGACCTGTAGCAGGACTAACCTCAGCATCAGCCATGCCTTACTTGGTCAGATTGGAGATGACGATGTACAAAAAGGTCACTTTGATGATCACATTCGGTATGTACTCTCTAGCTCAACACCTGATCCACTAGGAAGTTGGCTAATATACTTTAGGTCTTGGGCTTGTGTAAGTTGAAAGCAGCTGCTGTCGGCTGAACTGGTGGCAGTGGGATCAACTAACCTCTGACTCGTTTCCAGGGTCTGCATCATCAGCGCGGTCAAAGTCGCCTTGTTACCCTCTGTTGACACCGGCGATATTACATTTTCGATTCAACATGCGATGATCCTGACCGTTCTTGAAGCGTCACTGGCTGTAATTCTAGCGTGCATCCCGGTTTTGCGTCCCTTATTCAGGAGTGCAATATCCACACTTCGAACAAAGAGCGCCTTGGGAAACTACGGCACTACGACGAACCGGAAGAGCCAGAAGCCAAAAGGCTTCTCAGTAATCGAGGAACAACCACTATCTCCAGCAGCTCCTCAGCCTATGCCAAGAAGACCCGAAATCGCCTATTTCAGCGCCGAAGCCGCGAGAGCTAGTTGCAGCGACCACACGAAGGACGGGGAGGAATTGGAAATGTTAGGGATGGGAGGCATCACTGTTACCACGGAATTTGTCGCAAGGTATAGCCACATCAGTTCTCTGTCATAGATAGTCTGTGATATAGACCATGCGCCTGATTGTGCAAGGAGTTTTGGGAGGATAGGCGGGGCCGTATTATACTATTCAAATCATCGGGACTGGTCGGCCCATTCATTGCGCCTGAGGCAAAAGAGCTTCTCTTGAGGCTACAATGTCACGAGTATTGGCTTCAGAATCTTATGGTTCTTCAAATCATCCAGTGCCAGGGGCAGGTCCTCCAGCTTGTAACGCGACAGCAACTGGTCAAAAGGAAATTGGCCGGACCTCCAAAGCTTGATCAAATGAGGTATGAAAGTTTGCGATACGGAGTCACCTTGATGTGTTCCTCGGTAGGTCAACCCCTTGACGAGCATTTCGGTCACATAAAGGGGAGCCTGCGAAGGCCCACCACCGACAGTGACGACCGTTCCTCGTTTCTTGGCTGCAACGCAACCTTCTGCAACAAGCTCGCCGTGCCCAGCACAGTCGATAGCATAATCAACGCCCTCACCATCAGTGATTGCCTTTATCTGTGCGGCGACTGACCCTCTTTCTAACCCTAGCGAGCATATGGTATGTGTAGCAAGTCCCGGAGGAATCAGGCCGAGTTTCTTTTTGGAAATGTCCACGATGATGATTCGAGAAGCTGAGCATAGTCGGGCTGCCAGAGCTGCGGCCAGGCCAACTGCTCCTGCGCCAAAGACAGCGAAATCAGCGCCTGGAGAGGGTTTGCAGACGTTGAGCACCGCGCCGGCTCCAGTCTGAATCCCACAACTCAGGGAAGCGAAGAGTTTTAGCTCTTCGTCCGTCGCATCCACCTTCACTGCGCTGGTCTCCCTGGCTAGGGCAAATTGACCCATAGAGCTTTGACCAAAAAAGAAGGAACTCAGTTGCTGGCCATCCGCCGTCGTGGCAATCTGACCGGAGCCGTCATCTTCGCGTAGACCTCCGAAATTCAGCTGCTCCATTTTCTCACAGTATGGATTTGCCCCTGCAGCACAAGCATCGCAAGACCTGCAGCTGCTGTAGTGCAGAACGACTTTGTCCCCCCTTTTGAATGCCGTGACCTTCGCCCCAACCTCCTTCACAATTCCGGCACCTTCATGGCCAATTATCATGGGTGGCTTCATGAAGAAAACGCCCTGAGAAGCTTTGAGGTCCGAGGCACAGACTGAAATTCCAACCATCTGGACGAGGATTTCGTTGTCGCCTATCCGGTCGTAATTTATGGTTTCAAGCTTTATTGGCCCGCCCGGCGTGCGGACAACGTAAGATTGGCTGGTCAGAGACATGATGATGGTGAACAACTGGTTATGATGACCCAGATGAAAAAGAGATAAGAGAAGTTTTTAAGCAACCCATTGGGCAAGCTTTGGCTTGAGGAGTTGTCGTTCGGATTGCGGAGAAACCCGAGTCGATTGGTGGACACATTTGGGGAGAAGCGGCTATTGTGTCGGCTTTACCAGATGACGCAAACCCGCGGGTCTTTGTGACAAGGTGAGCAGAGGCTGACAGCGAGGATATAGAAGCACGCCTTTTTGCTGGTCTCCCTATCTCTCTCATTGCCCAAGAGGCAAGTGCACCTCTGTAGATAGATGCACGGACTCCGGCAGGAGAACTCGAAGTGTAGGAATTGTCTTTGCTCCTTACATTCACTTTATGATCTCATAACATCTGGCTAATATAAATGAAATATAAAGGAAACTTCTCTAGTCGCTGAGCGCGGAACACACAATCAGTTGCATCATTCATTCATAATTAATTCCCACGGCCCTTCACAACCAGCTTGCTTTTCTCCGCCGCCGTTGTGGCCACCTGCGAAATGCTCGACGCATTGGTCATGTCGAAAACAGAAACATCCGCCTTGAGCTCCTTCGCTATCCATGACCGCAGCTCAACTGCCACCAGCGAGTCGACTCCGTAGGCATGCAGCGGCTTCCCTGCATCCAAGTTGGATACGTCGACGCTCAGCACGCGGGATAGTTTGAGGAGGAGCGCCTCTAGGACCACCTTCTCGGCATCTTCCCGCGATTTAGCAGCCGACAGAAGCGCCACGTAGTTGACAGCCTTCTTCGTGTCGGCCGCGTCGCTTTTTGCAGCCATACTGGAACTTGACACGGCGAGGTGGCTGAACAAGGGGTCGAGCCTCCAGGCCGGCAGCTCATGGCCATCTGAGGCAGTCTGCTGTGGGAGCCAGAATCGGGGCAGCACCTGCGAACGGACGAGGGGTACGGCCCCATCTACAGGCCGACAGTGGTAGTCCAGCGTGGCGTGGAACTCATTTTCCTCCATGAAAGCCCAGCCCATTGCGCGAAGGTGGTCGAGCAATTCTGGCCGCTCCTCTACGTATCCGACTCCGCGGATGATGGGAAGGTCTAGTGACACGGCATGACCTCCCTGGCCAGCCAGGTGACGGGCGAGTGCATCTTGGAAGGTATTTCCTGCAGCATAGTTGGCTTGTTCTGGGCCGCCTGTAATGCCAACAGTTGATGAGAGCATGATGAAGAAGTCTAATTCGCCGCCTAGGACATCGTGAAGGTTCCAAGATGCGTTGGCCTTGGGACGGACAGCGTCGTTCCACTCGTCAAGGGTCATGTTCTCAAGTCGATTATCCTGGTTTGAGTCAGTATGCGTCAGGCTGTAGATCAAGAAAGGACCCTACCTTGAGAACCATGGAACCTTGTATGCACCCTCTGACGGGTGGCATCGTTTCCAAGCATTTCTCCATAGCATCTCGAAGGGCTTCGCTATCTGTCACGTCACAAGCCGGGGTTGCTATCCTCTCACAGGTAGCTTCGAGCTCCTGAACGAGTTGCTTGGCGGCGTCTTGAACTGGACCACGCCTAGAAAGCAGAATCAAGTTCTTAGCTCCCCGCCCAGCCATCCATCGCGCTACAGATCTTCCGAGGCCACCGAGGCCACCAGCAATCACATAAGTCGCCTCGGGCTCGAGGCGGCAATCGGGTGTGCGTCTTGACAAGACAGGAACGACGTCATGCTCATGCGGTTCCAACACGACTTTCTCGAGTCGATTCCCAGACTGCATGTGATGGAACGCTTCCGGAAGCTGAGAGAACGCATAATTAGAGATTGGTGTTCGGTGGATGGTTGACTCTGGGCCCCTTAGGAAAAGCTGCTCAGCCATTCCCTGGAAGCTACGCTGTGTCCGTAGAGGATCATGTAGTGCCCGGTATCTAAGGTCGTAAGTCTCGTAGCGAAGATTCTTCTTTTGGAGCTGACTTAAGGATATGCGGGCGTTGGCATTATTGCCGCTTGGCCCGATATCCACAAGCCGGCCGAACGAGGCGGCACAACACACCAGCTCCGGAAGAGAATCGCTCCCAACAGTATTCAGCACCATGTCAACACCGCGACCTTGGGTCATCTGGTGAACCAGAGCCTTCAAAGATGCAACCTGGGCCGAGACAATGTGGTCTTGCGGGATAGCGCACCTTTCCGCGAAGAAAGAGTGCGGAAGTTCACCATCAACGGTAACAAACACTTCCGCACCAGCAAGTTGAGCAAGCTGAACAGCGGCTTGGGCGAGGATGTTTGCACCTGCGTGTACGAGGATCTTGTCTCCCTTACGGACACTCCCCATCTCGTGAAGGACGGAATAGGCCGTAGTGTAAGCAACCGGAATGGAGGCAGCCTCGGACCATGATATACGATCAGGGAGTTTAGCCAACCAGCCATCCGAAGACCTGACGTGTGTCTTGAGTGCACCAGTGAGTGCCAGACCGAAGACTCGATCTCCAATCTGGAATTTAGAAGCTGGGCCAGTCCTAGAGACAATACCACATGCCTCAAGGCCCAAGGGGACGTCTCTGACCTGGCCCCTCGCCGAGGTTAGGTCCAGGGGGTTCAGACCGCAGGCCCGAGTCTGGAACTCGACCTCATCGGCAGCAAGCGGTGTTTCATGCACGAGATCATCTTCAAATCTTATGGAGTCAATCTGGCCTGGAGTGCCGACCTTCAGAACGAGGTGTCGGGAAGACTCTCTGCCGAGGGTGTTCTGAACCACACCCACAGCAGCGGTTTGAGATCGTATGTGATCCTCGAGATACTTGGCCTTCACAAGCCGTGGAACATGTGGAACACCGCCAATGACCCTGAACGAGTTCTCTGTACCGTTTGCCAGGTCACTGAGAGTCCGCACGCATTGCTCTACAATGACACCCGTGGTCTCATTCTGCTCGAATGAAAGCGTCATAAACTGTAAATCGGGTCTCTCAGACCGAGCGACTCTGGCCAGTCCAGTGACAGGTTCCATGTCAGGCGCCGGTGCAAGGGAATCTCCACCTTTGGTCACCCATATCAGCGAACTGCATTGACTCGTCATTCGCTTGATAGACGAGAAGACGGAGGCTGTCATGTCTTGAAAAAGAGAGGACTTGAGTTCGGCAAGAACCAGACAGGTCGCCCTATTCAGATCTTTTTCACCCACGCCCATCAAAGATGTGACATCGCAGGTCGGACCATTGGCGCCCAGGGCCTCTGAAATTCGTCTAGCAACGTCAACTTGCTGTGCTGATAGTCCATCGGTCACGATATACGTTATCCCGGTGGTGTGGGTTGCCGCAGTGTCTGCAGGCACGCTTGACACAAGGATGGAACTCATCTGGTGGGCGGAACCAGGGAAGTCCTGGAAGACCGCGTCAAGCCCAGTGAAACCGCTTTGCAAGAGGTGGTAGCGCCAGCTGTCGGCAGACATCAAAGGCCCCCATCTTCGGTCCTTGTCCTCTGATAGCCACCAGCCTGGGAGGGTACCAAAGCAGAAGTGGCTGAGGAGTACCTCGATGTTGGTGATCTCAAAGAGCAGGAGCTTCCCGCCTGGCCTGAGCAACTTTTTAGCGTTCGAGAGCGACACATCAATCTTTTTTGTCGCGTGTAGCACGTTGGCAGCCAGGACGAGGTCGTATCGGCCGGCCTCGAAGCCTTGCTCGACCGGATCATTCTCGACATTGAGGACGCGGAAGTCCGCGCTTTCCAGCTGGTCCTTGAAGATGGTATCTCTCGCTTGCTCGAAGAATGACGGTGAAATATCAGTGAAGCAGTAGTTCTCATATCGCCTGCCCTGAGCCGTCAGCGTCTCCATGACAGGCCTAGTCGCACCACCGGTGCCGGCACCAATTTCCAGGATCTGCATGGCTGGGTTCTTATGTGCCAGGGCGTCAACATAGCCGCACAGCTGCTCGTAACATCTCTGCGAGCCCAAGCCGTAGCGGTAGACATTCTCGGCGATCTTTTCCTTGAAAATAACATCAAGCGGGTTCAAAGGCCCCCCGATCATCTCATCTAGTGCTTGGCCCACGGCGATGATGAGAACACCTTCTGGCGTGGCTTTTGACCGGACTCTGTCCTCGAGGTCCTCAATGTTGGGCACCATCCTGTCAGTCATCTGGCGAGAGATATGTTGCATCCACGAAACGTACTTGAGGTGGTGCTCTGCCATCCGGCCGATACGGTCCTCTGTAACGGAAACCAGGAATCGCCGAATATACGCAAGACACAGGGCCTCACAATCCTCCATCCAGTCTGACGGATTATCGTCGGCCTTCATAGGCGCGCCGAAAACCTTAGAGGCTTGCTTGTCGCTTAGGAGCGACGGGTCGGGCTTCCACTCAATATTGAATGCGTCATGAAGCGACTCGGCGGCATCTCGGGACGCTCCTCCAGGGAGGGTCTTGAAAATCAAGCCAGATGCATAGACTGAAGGGAGATTCGTCTTAGGGCTGACTGCTGTGAAGGACGATTCGGTCTCATTTTCCCCACGGGGGAGGGGCTGACCCGTCATCACCAGATAGGCGTCGTGAGATTCCGGACTGGCGGATATCCAAAGACTCTCGGCGTACACTGGAACTCTAGGTTGATCAGATACCGTGGAGTCTGATGCCAGCGGTGCGATGTTGGCATGCACAACACCATCAAGTAGTGCCGGATGGACTAAGTGAGGCTGCAAGTAGTGACTCGGCATGACCTCTCGGATCTTTGATAGCGGGGAGGTGACATCTGCCAGCAGTGTGAGGTCTTGGCCGAGCCGTATGTTGTTCAGTGTCTGAAAAGTAGGGCCAAAGTCGAGTCCAGACTGCTTGAGCTTCCGGTACACTTTGTCAACTGTGATGCCAGCCGTGCAGGTCTGTTGAGCATCGTGAACTGCTTTTCTACATTGATCCCGCAAAGAACGCTCATTCCTGGTTTCACCCTCCTCGTACTGGCTTTGGACCAGTCCGCGACAATGCTCTCTCCACTCGCCGTCGTTGAAAGACCAGAGTTGAAATTCATTCCAGGTCGAAGAGGAGGGCAAGCTAGTCTCTCGATACGGCCTCAGATAGAAGTGGGTTTCAACGCCATGAGCGTCGTCAGGTACACGTAGTGCCAGATGGAATGAAACATCTTTGAATCTGAAGCCCTTCAAGGCTTTGCTGCCATCTGCGATTTGTCGACTAGCCTCAATGGCCATGACGAGCATCCCAGCGGCAGGGTACAGTACATCCCCAGAAACCTTGTGGTCCTCGATCCAGGAATTCTCTGATAGCCGAATGTAGTTTCGCCAGGTCGCGTTACTCTTATTCCAATCTGCTATGGGCACGCCAAGAAGATCGTGGCGGCCTGTTGGTCGGTGGCGGAAGTTTTTGCTCAAACGGCTCTCAAGCCAGTACTCCTTCGAATGGTTGAATGGATAACTCGGTAGATCAATTAGCATTAGCGGCTTGCGGCCATCCGATCCGCCGGCCTCGTTGACTCCATGCAGGTCGACGTCATAGCCTTGACAAAATAGTGATCCGGCTGCCTCCAGAGCAGTCTGCACAGCAGACACATTGCGTCTGAGCAGGGAATGGTAAGTAATTGCATCTCTGCCAGAGATTTGTTTGGAAATGTTGGCCAAGGGACCCTTGAGGGCAGCGTGCGGGCCAATCTCGACAATGTCTGTGATGAGTGCCGAAGTAGCCGGCTTCGCTCTCGTAGATCCATTATTCTCTGGTTCATCAACAGAGTATTTGAGAAGCTCTGTCACGGATTCGCAGAACCGGACGGGGGACACGAGATTGGCGACCCAGTAGGATGGCTTTCGGAGTTCGGCCGATGAAATGGAGGATCCACGGGTCGAGGAGAAGAAACTTGCTCTGGGCTGCTTCAGAATCGTCCCAGCTTCCAGATCCCCCATGGCTTCAAGGTACTCGTCCGCAATGGCCTTCATGTATTGGGAATGATAGGCAATTTCCACGTTGAGCTTCCGAGCGAAGACCTTGTCCTGGCTGAGCATCTCCACGAGCATGTTGATCTTCCTGGCATCGCCACTGACAGTATGGCTCTGCCAACTGTTCATACAGGCGATTTCCAAGGTTCCCTGTCCACCCATCCGGTTCACGCGTTCGATGGCAGCCCAAGTGGCTTTGGTATCCAAGCCCACTGCAGCCATGCCTGTCTGAGGCAAGGACCCGGACCGAATCAGCTTAGAACTCAGCTTCCCCCTGAAGTGGGCGACCTTCCAGGCTGCCTCCCTCGATATCGCCCCGGCAGCATAGGCACCTGCCACTTCACCTGAAGAATGGCCAGTGATAGCATGGGGGAAGATGTCCCAGCTAGCAAGAAGATCCACTAGGGCGATTTGGAGGGCGGTACAGATTGGCTGACAGAATTCAGGATCATCCACCCGTGACGAGCCTGCCTGCTTGGAAAGCTCGACTGTGATAGGTTAGTTAAGACAAATTCTCGATGGGCAGAGAAAACGGGCTTGTGTTTTCTTGACGTACAAGACAGAGACCAGGAACATCCCAAGTCATTCAGGTATCTGTCGGCGGCCAGGATGCTTTCCTGGAACACCGGATATTGCATGAGCTCGACGCCCATCGCTGGCCACTGGGCGCCTTGTCCCGTGAAGACGAATGCCAAACGGGGCTGAGAATTGATCCTTGTCGCGCTTGGCATGCCCTTCAGCGTGTTTTGCAAGGCGCTTGGGCAGTCTGCAATTGCGAAAGCTCGCCAGGCATGGTGGGTTCTCTTGGAGGCTAGCGTGTGGCTGAGGTCTCTGAGTAACCGTTCATCGTCCGCGACTGAGTTCTTCCGAGACTTTGACGCCAAATATCCCTCGAGCGCACCTCGCATACGGAGAACGCCTTCCTGGTCGCTGGTGGACAAGACGAGTAATTGACTGAGGGCTGTGTCGGCGTCTCCATTCACGCCCATGTCTACTCCACTGTCCGCGCGACGATGGCTCCCATTTGTGTGTCCTGGATTGCTTAATATCATCGGTGCTTGGAAGGGTGAGTGTGAGGAAGGCATACCGTTTGTGTGCGGTTGGGATGGGATGCCCCGGCAACCAGGAGTGGCAACAGTGCGGTGGCCGCCGACTAGCCGGTACTGCTGTAGGAAATGCAACGCATCATCCATGACTATGTGGGCGTTGCTGCCACCAATGCCAAACGAGTTTATCGACATGCGGCGGAGGCCTGGCTGGGGCCAGGGTGTTGCCTCAGTGGGGAACTTCAGGTGCCATGAATCTTTGATCTTGGGATTGACCTTTTCCAACCAGATATTTGGTGGAATGACGCCTTTCTCAAGTGTGAAGACTCCCTTGATGATTGCAGCAACTCCGGCAGCACCTTCAAGATGTCCGACATTGCTCTTCAAAGCGCCCACGTAGAGTGGGTCATCTGGCGACCGGTGAGGCGCGAAGATCTCGGCGATTGCACTGGCTTCGATAGGATCGCCTACTTGGGTTCCCGTGCCGTGTGCCTCGAAGAAGCGTGTCACAGAGGGGTCGAGCCCGGCTCTTTCATATACATGCTTGATAAGAGCAGCCTGGCCAGCTTTAGTTGGCTGTGTGATGCCAGGGGACTTGCCGTCTTGGTTCGTTGAGGAATTCCGGATGACGGCACGGATAACATCGCCATCACGGATTGCATCAGAGACGCGCTTCAGTACCAGAGTGCCGAATCCCTCACCGCGAGCATACCCGTTACCTCTGTGGTCGAAGCTGTAGGATTTCCCATCAGGCCCGAGAACGCCGGCCGCGTCCAGCTTCAGGGTCATCTCGGGCGAGAGCATGAGATTGCAGCCCCCAACAACGGCCTGCAGTGGTTAGCACATATCAACAAAGCTCTTGCTATACCCTTGGCCACAGGCTCACTTACCATGTTGATTTCACGGAGCTTCAGGCTCATGCACGCCTCGTGGGCTGCTACCAGACTACTTGAGCAGGCCGTATCGACAGTGATACTCGGGCCACGAAAGTCAAAGAACCATGACACCCTGTTGCTGAGCATGCTCGCGACCGTCCCGGTGGCGGCGTACTTGGAGGGAAGGTCCAAGTCCTTCACTATTATATCATTATAATCATAAGCAAAACAACCGACGTAAACGCCGGTTTGAGACCCCGCGGCCTTGGGGATAGGAATGCCAGCTGACTGTTGTTAGAATCACCCAGGTTTCAAGGGGTTATCACGCGACGAACCATTCTCGAGTGCCTTGTATACAGATTCCAGCATCCCTCTCTGCTGGGGATCCATCCCATTAGCCTCGGCGGGCGTGATAGAGAAGAAGGGCGCATCGAAGGCTGCAATACTGCCCCTGAGGAAATGTGCATGTCTTGCTCGGGTCTGTGTCGTGTTAGTAATTAATGGAGACAAGGTCAAACACCACCACAAGAGACTCACCGAGCCGCTCCTCTCGGCCTCGGGGTGCCAGAACGAGTCGATCGCGAACCTCTCCGGAGGGATCTCAGACCTAGCCGACCTACCTGCCAGCAGCGACTCGTAGAAGCTCTCGGGTGTGTCCCCGTCGCCGGGCAGCCTGGCGTCCACCCCGATGATAGCGATCGGCTCATCCATGGTCGATGGGCCTTGGTCACTGGATTATCCGAAGCACGTTGAAGTCTATCGGATGGATATGGCGATAGGAAGCATACGGAGGATGCCGCGGTTGATGGTCAATTTGTAGAAGAGAGATGGGTGATCATGTATGAGGTCTCTTCCCATGACCACCTGCTCGTCGACGTCCAGGGCCCATCACCCCACCCCATCCAGTCTCGTGGAGTAGTGCCCCATCGTGCATCAGTGTCGGCGACGGGCTGGCGAGCCTTGGATAGGCTGTTCGAGTCCTAATCACGCGCCTCACTTCTGCTGTATGTAGGAGGGCGGAGACACCACAGTCTGGCCAAGGCCGCAGACACAGTACATCGTGACTCCATCGAGCCGGAGAGCGTCTGGGTCATGGCCAATGGCAGCAGCGCAAAGTGGCTGTTGGTGCTTCCAACAGATTGGGACTGAAGCCCACAGGACCCTCCGTATTGCAGTAGGTGGTAACGCTATCGAAAGTGCCAGTCGAGCCGATCAATGCGCCCCTCCGGTGATCGCCCTCTGGCCATGCCTCTGGACCGCCTGCAAGCACGGGGAAGGCCAGGGACCTAGATCTTGAGAAGGCCAGGCGAGGCTTTGCAGGTTGTTGGCGCCGTTGGCCTCGCTGGCTGCATGAAGTGCGCATGGCCGCCGCCGATTGGTGGTGATTGATCTGAGGTGTAGTTCGGTATCGGTCCGCGGTTCCCGTGTCATGTAAGCCGCCCTAGGGTACCCTTCCACGGCTACGTACTGGTACGCGTGGTTGTTTTGATTTGCGCCTCGGCTGGGACCAGCTCAGGGGGGCTTGGGGGGGAATGAACGGTAAGTGCAAACCGACCTGTCAGTTTGGTGGTTGGCCCACTTGGCACTCAAGAGGGTCGAGGTCTGCATTGGATTCAGGACCAGTTTCAGTGGGCGAACAAGGTGGACAAGGTGTGGACAAGGTGGACTGACGTCAAGGCCGATGCTGGGAATGGGGTCGTGGGGCCGCAAACCCACGTGTCGAGGTCCAACAATGTGTCCAGGGACCCCCCGGCTGCCCCCCGGCTGCCCCCCATGCCCCCCCATTCCTCTGGACCTCTGGACATTGAAGGTGGAGCAGGAGGGGCCCTCTCCCATTTGCAAAGCCAATCGGGTGGTGCGCCCTGGTCCGGGTTCGTGTCGTCAGCAACTCTGTTCAGACTTAAGTTCTCACTGCAGGACAAAGTACGGAGTACCGAGTCTTGGTATGTACTGTACTTAAGTACTTTCTCCCGTCTGGCCGGGCCGTCAGCAAGTACACTGCACACATGCACGCGTGCATGCACGCCCTCTGGTACTTTGGGACATGAGCACCTACCTGGGCATCACCTGACCCGAGCGTGTGTGTGCTTGCGTGCCGGATCACCGATGACGATGGAACCCTTCTCTGCGTCAGTGATAATAGGGTTCCATTTCGCAATATGACGGCCACCGCAGTACGAGGCCCGGCGCGCCCAGCCAGCCAGCACAGGCTGCACACGCTGCACACGCTGCACACGCTGCACTGCACAGCCAGCATGATCAATAAGAGGCGCCCGCTGTTGCTATAGTCTTTGCTATACTTAGCGGACTTGCGTGTGCATTGCGCACAACTGCCGGAACTTTGCAGTTCTCCTCTTCGGGACAAACAACCGACTTGGGGCCGACCTGAGGCGGCCATGACGACCCGGAACATGCTACCGACAGCACACTTGCTACAGAAATCCGACCTTCAGGCACACCGGTCCCCACCATCGGGCGGGTCTATAGTCTATTTGTGCCAGGGCCCGGGACTGGACCGTCATGGCCTGGCTGGCCTGGCTGGCCTGGCAGAACTAGCTGCCCGGGTGGGAGCGTAGCCAGCCAGCCACGGTCCGTCGAATCCGAGGCGACCGATGTGTCACCTAATCACACTCCCGCCCTGACAGCCACAAGGTCCCGCACACCCTGGCGGCCAGCCTGACAACATGACAGACAACCTGCTATTACCAGGTGGCTTCCAGGCCGGCCAGGAGCTGCCAGGGCGGCCGGGCTGCCAGGGTGGCAGTGTAGTCCAGAACTATGGGACGCGTGAACGGTGATGGCCGGGGAGCCGGGGGTGGTGGGTGTTAGTTTTGGATTGCCTTGCCCTCCGAAATGAGGCCTGGCCCAGGTCCTGGGATCTTGGGACCCTGGAATCTCTCGAGGTAGAAGATCCCAAACATCGAGGCCCCTTCAGCCATTGTGCCCCCCGCCAGGGACGATGGTTTAAAAACCAAGGAGTACCCAGACTCACAATGGCATTCGCTATGAATCTTGTCCCTGATCCCGAGTTCTCAGACCCGACTTAAAGTTTCACGACCCATCAGCCTCTCGGAGCGGCCCGTCGGTCCATGGATTTTAACAAGACTCGCGGCCGTCCAACAAGCGGCAGCGAGGCCAACTCTTCATCGACAAATATGGGACGGCCTTCAACCAACGCCTCCAGCACCAGCAGGAATTCCACCTCCCTCAAATCACCCCTCACCGCTACTTCGTCCTCCAACCGAACCTACCCCCACAGCAGTAACGTCGACGAGGGCGACCTGGCCCTGTCCAATGATATCTGGTCGCGGTCCGACTCTGACGATTCCAACGACGACACAGAGTCCGCTCCTGCAGCCTCCGAACGGTGAGTCTCGTCCCCCTTCACCCCTTCACCCCCTATTAGGCGCGAGTGGCGCGGTGGCCTGGCTGCCTGATCTCGCCAGCATCGCCGGGGGCCAACTGCCGAGTCATGTCAATGCACTTGCGCTGCAAATTGAAGGCTGACTGGGCCCAATCAGGTCCAATGCCAAAGGAAGTGGGTCCCGCGCAACAGGATTCTTTCGCTCCCTCGTACACAGGATCAGCAAGTCCGTCTACAAGCGTGAGTCTCGTTATCTCTCCCGGGTCTGCGTCGATGCATCAAAAAGTGGCCCACGCTGACTCCTTTCCGCAGGCTACGGCTTCATACCAAATAACCAGGTGCGACTTTTCCCACCACGAGAGCGTTGGGACACATGCCGGATTTCGTGGCTGACTTTAAGGTTTCGAACTAGCAAGAACAAGACAGAAACGGTATGGAATCCCGGCAGGATCCCTATTATAACTCATCAAACAAAACCGCCACTGACCGGCCCATCACAAAATAGTGCTGCAGCATGAGATAATAAAAGAACTCTTCGACGGAAGATTCCATCTTGCCCCGGCAAGACGGCCAAAAACCGTCCTGGACATCGGCACCGGCCCTGGGATATGGGCTCTAGTACGTCTGGCGACCCTCGCTCTGCACCCACCTTTCCTCCACCAACCCACCCCTATGATCTATCGCATAACGCTAACCAGTTGCAGGAATTTGGCATGTCTCTCCCTTTCTCTGTTTCTCTCTCTCTATCTCCCTCCCTCTCTCTGCAGACCACCCTGTGTCTCTGGGTCTCTGGCTAACTAGCAATGTGGCACAGCCCAGCAGAACCCTCGAAGCTCAGTCTTGGGCATCGATCTCGAGCCAGTCAAGCCGCCATATTTAGTGTCCAATTGCCATTTCCAGATCAGAGATGCCACTGAGGATTGGGACTTGAACACGACTTTTGATTTCGTTCACGCCCGTATGCTGGGTGACCTCCCACAAAAGGAACGCCTTGTGCAGGCCGTATACGACAACCTCAACCCGGGGGGATGGGCTGAATTTACCGAGTGGATCGTCTTGCTTCAGTCACCCAATCACTCTTTTGAAAACACATCCTTCCACAAATGGAACAAGCTCATGTCCCGAGGAAAGTTCTTGCCCCAGACCATCCTAAGCTTTGCTAATTCTGACTCTACAGGCCTCAAAGATCTTGGTAGTTCTTTGTACTATCCGACTCAGTACAAGCCGCTTCTTGAGAAACACGGGTTCGAAAACATCACAGTGACCAAATATGGCGCTCCTACCAATGCTTGCTACCCAGGCAAGAAATTACAAAAGATCGGGACGATGATGACCAAAAACTGGACCAGCATCATTGAGCCACTCACGCTTTCGGTGTTCATAGACGGGCTGGGCTGGTCAGCAGAGGATGTGAAGAAGTTTCTGATGAACGTGAAGAGGGAGATCCCAGACACCAGATATCACTCCTTTATGACATTGTGAGGACCTCGCTCTGCACGCTGGAAGCGACCACGGCTTGCTAACCAAACACGTCCTAGAATGACCGTCTATTGCAGGAAGCCACGCGTCGGCTCAGCTTCTACATCGGTCTCCTCGTTCCAGAGCACGCCTGTTCCGGAACATGCTACGAGGCGGTCCAACGACCAATTGACACACATTGCCGAGGGTTCGGAACCATCTTCGGCCTGATTTCTTTACTTTCAAGATACCCCTCAATTCTATGAATACATCGCCTGAGGATCCATCATCAAAAACCGGCCAATGACTCGAGTGGATCTGTCCCTTGCATACCAAGAGCCAATGCCAGGGTGGAGTGGGAAGTCATGTCAACATTGAACCGCAGAGCCCCAGGCGGCTCCATCGACGTGCATGGTGCAGGCACGTTTCTGGTGTGCTGACCTGCGAGCTCTGCCGGAGTGAGGAGCTGCAATAATGCCGGATATGCAAACTGTATGTATAGATGCACAGTGCGGAAACCTTACCCACTTTCTAATGCAAGGCGAACACTAGGCCGATGCGCACAGTCAACTGACCAGTGAAGACGAGACACGATGGATGCTAATGGAGAACGGGACCAACATGAGACCAACATGAAAATAATAGTCATAATAAGAGCCATTATAGGAGCAAGATAACATCTCACTGGAAACCAGAAACGATATTCGCCTTTGCGCTGCCGACTGCCAACTTCCTTGAATTCATGCGCCCACTTCGAAGGAGAGAAACTCGCAGACAAGAGCCCCCACACCATGAACTATTGCCAAGCTTGTTCGCAATAATCCCAGTCCTTCACCAACATCAACAGCGACACAACCTACTCTGCTGAAGTCCTCACCCGGCTCCCTCACGATGGCTGACTACGAAAACAACGCCCTGTTCCGCACAGGCAAGGATGCCAACGCCACGGTTTACACCCGCTCCGCCCTGTCCGTCTGGTACGACACCTACGTGCTTGGTTTCAACATGCGCTGCATCTGGGGCTGTCCTACCCCGTCGATCCTGCTACCCTTCTTCGCCGAGAACTTTTCCCGGCGCCACCTCGACATCGGCGTCGCGACGGGCTACCTACCCGCCGCGGCGCTCAGCAGCATCTGGCGCAAGGACAGCAGTCACCAGCTCACGCTCATGGACCTGAACCCGAACCCGCTGAGGGCCGCAAAGGCGAGGATCCTTTCGGTGGCCCCGAGGGCCGAGGTCGACCTGGTTGAGGCGGACGCCACGGAGCCGCCGACCAAGGAGCTCGCGGCCCGCAGGTACGACTCCATCTCCATGTTCAACCTGTTCCACTGCATGCCTGGCGGGAGGGACAAATTCAGGGCCATCGGCGCGATGGCGAAGCTCGTTAGCGACGGCGGCGTGCTATACGGGTGTACCGTCCTGGGGATCAGGCAGACGAAGTGGTACCAGTTCCTGACGCGGTTTTATCTGAAATGGTATAACCACTGGTGGGGGGTCTTCCGCAACTGGGACGACACCAAGGAGGACGTTGATGCGGCCCTGAGGGAGCACTTTGATAATGTAGAGACGTGGGTGGTCGGCCAGACGCTGTTGTTCAGGGCGACTGGACCGCGGAGAGGAGAATCATCCGTGCTGATTGATTTGCCGTAGCCGAATGTCATGCAGAAAATCGAACGAAAGTGAATTGAGCGTAGCTACACCTGCATCGAAATTTTGCGCGTTTGACTATCGTGTATGGAATCTGATCGCCCATCAGTTACTCGGCTCAAGTGACCACCCAGATTATCTAACGAAGAGTCGAAGTCGATTACAGAGGCGATAGGACCTTGGACTTCGTACCTATGTATTTGGGTCTGTTGCATGCCTTGGTAGCTGTTGCATACTATGGCACTCGGTCTGCTGCTGACTGCCTGCCGTCCTTCAAACAGATGACTAGTATCAGGTGTCTGTAGTCATTCAATGTTGCCAGTGTTTGGTGTCCTCTCCGGCTAATCCGAGCGACACAACAGTTAATGCGTCTGCCAACCCCCAGCTCCGTATAAGCAGACTTGAGATGTCACTGCTTCCGTGACGAACCCCGGTGGATCCTTCGGGTCAACTCCGGCGCATGGTTTTCCTGTCGTGCATGCCCAACCTCGCAAGACCCGTGCATTCCCAGTAAAGTTCCAGGACACTTCCATGCCTACCAGGCGCTTCCGGAGGCTGAAAATGGTAAAAGTTCCGTTCTGCTTTACGTATTCATTGAAGCATTTCCGGGCAATTAACAAGGGTCCAAGTAGATTGAATGCCATGGGGACTACCTTGGTGCTCTGTGACATCGAATGGTAAATGCACTTGTCCATTCGCGTCAAGGCGAATTTAGTCAATGATTGCTCGGCCTCGTTTGTTACCAATAATTTTGTAGTGAGAAGCCTAGTGAATCGAATCACCTACATTGTCGACTAGTGCCAGTGCAGAACGTTGAAGGGGTTCGTTCATTCGAGGACCAGAGAAGACAAATTGGAGTGGCACAACAACCAAACCGGTTCGAATACACGAATCGAAGTATCAAACACTGGCATAAATACGCAGATACGGACTACCATGGCGGCTGTATCCGACAGAAAGTTCGAGGACTGGCTTCGCGTATTAGTTGGCCATGTTGACGGATAAAGTACCGCGAGCTTCAACGAGACCTTTTGGAGGTAGCGATCTCAAGAATGTAAAGATACTTTGAATTGATTGTATTGGCTGTCCGTGAAGACTATTTTTAGCCATTCTTGAGCACAATGCCAACGGGAACCCTTTAGCAGGTCAATCATTTGACAAAATCGACTTATCTAGGCTACGGGATCAACTTGAAAGTATACAAGTTCTTAGTTGAAATAAGCCATGCGCCTCTGATTATGTTTAGCTTCTTATTATTACCGGTATTAAGCTTTAATTTGTTTTCTTTTCTCTTCTTTTCTTCCTTTTTTCCCGTTTTCTTTTTCTTTTTTTGTTATAAAAGAAGGCTAGGTCTTTATGCGTTACCACCATGTGAAGTGACCGCATTCGCCTTCTTATGTGTGAACAAAACCACCTGAAACGAAAAGACTTGCGCTTCTAGGATACTGAGAAATGCCGATGCCCCAAGGAAAAATATGATGGACTGCAAATGTGCTGGCCATGCCGCGCCTGCCCAGGCCGCGCCTGCCCATTCATCAGGCATAAGACCGTTTTGCCATCTAGGTGTGTCGACACAGATGGCAGAGGGGAGGGAATGGCTGAAGGGCAAAATAGTACATATAATTAATTGTGCCATATGCTCTTCTAAAGAAAAAGTTCCGCCGTGAAATGATTTATGGTGACACATTCTTCAATTGGCATTGTGTCTAGTACTGCAGTACTCCCGAGGTCTAGAGCTTGCATTAGTGCCTCGTGTCGTGAGGTCAGATAGTAAATGCCACCTCTCACTTCCAAGGGGGTAATATCAGCAAGCTGGTATCTCGATTAGCTCTAGAAACATACTCGAGATGTGTGACACGAACCTGGTACTGCTTGCAACCTAGACCGCTGGGCTGAAAGACGGGAATTTCAAGTCTTTGATTTGAATTCCGAGCAGTACACCAGAACCTACAGCCGGACTGTAACAAAATGGAACAAGTTCAAGCACGAATTATACATCCGATTTGACAGCCAATGCCGTAAAAGGCTGGATAAGACAGGGATGCAGAGCGTTCCACGACTCATTGCTACCTAACTGTCTGCTTTGAGGAACATACAGCCGTATAAGAATAGGGTGAGCCTCAGTCTGAAAATCCGTCACCCTAGCAGTAAGTTCTGTAGCAGTCTTGTGTCAATGCTTTTCAGATAGTTTTTTGTATCCAAGTAACCATGTTTGTCATAATCTTCCAGGTCATCCAATCATTACGATACCAATGCTTCTTCGTACCTAATGTATTCCAACTGCTAGAATTTCCGAGGTATGATCACCGCTTTCTCCCGAAAATAGTCCCAAAGACTTCACTCTTCTGTCTTCTTAGAGACGGCACGGCGTGCGGCCCATCGTTCTCCTTATCGTCAAGCCCGATTCCCTCGTTGGTCAGCGGCGATTGCTCATCTACGGTAGACGTGACCGTATCGGCACGTGCCCTCCTCAGCTGTTTCTCGGCAATGTCGCTGCCCTTGCGAGAGCGAGGCGCGGCAGATGCGCTGCGAGACCGTTTGTGCGGCGTCAGGTTCTTGACGATCCTCCGCGCGAAATTGGCGGCACTGTCGGCTTCTGAGTCCGAGTCTGAGTCGAACTCAAAGACTGACACGGGCATCATCGTCTGCTGTGTCTGCGGCGTGGTAGGTCGTGAGTTGCCGGACGGGGTATGCGGCACCTGCGCAGCGCTGTCGACAGGCGACAGTGTTGTCCTTGGAGTCGAAGGTACCTCATTCGCAGAAATCGACTGCCGCAGCTGCGATTGGGTCCTTTGGTGTGTTTTTCGGCCACGAGGCACATCTTGAGACTGGGCTGGTACGGCGAGTTGCATTGGTGGCGTCTGTGAAACGATGTCTGAAGATGGGCAGTGGACGATTTTGATATCTGAGTGGGCCCTTGATAGACTGAAATTTCTCTGAGAAGGAAGCGTCTGTTGACTCCGCCTGGAAAAGGCAACAGAAGTGGGCGATGCTATCAGGAAGGTCGGAGTGCCGGGGGCTGACTGTGTTAACGACGAGCTGTCATAGCGGATGGCTCCATCCGAAGCCGGGAGATGAAGTTTCCTAGGCTTCTTGCGTCTGTTGGGAAGAGGCAACGAGACTGTTGGAGCGAGCTGTTTCAGCGTGTCACAGTGACCTTCATTCCTTGTTTGACCACCACCCGGCCGCCTAAATAATAAGCCTTGTTGCGGTGCTGCGGTCGGCGGCGGAAAAAGAGAGTAGCTGGCTTTAGATGGCTTTGGTGTCGGTGCGACGCAAGGGTCAGCGGCTACCAGAGGCCAGCATGGCTTTGAATCACTCTCGACGTTATCTACGCTCCTGTGTGGAGCATGCCGACCAGTTTCCGGTGGGTGCGTCCTGCCGCCTTCCTGCTGAGAAGCTGTGGAGTGCGTGATCGGACCGATGAGTACTGTGTTGTTTTTCTCTCCAGATTCAATGCCCCAGAAAGCCTCCGAGTCCTCCCAGAACGAATCGAAAGTCTCGTCACATACTATATGAGACTGATTCGTGTCCTCTGCCGAGATGTCTGACTCCTGGTCATCAACCATCTCAGGCACAGAACATTCCGAGCCGACCGAAGAGCGACCAGTAACTTGTTGCTCGTAACGAGGCGCTGTAATCGAATCGTGCCTTGGATATGAATAGTTGGATACGGATGGGTAGTATTTGTTGACGAGCTTGAGGTTGGCCAGCCTGGTAGGTTTCTCCATCACGACCGGGGTTCGAGTAGGAAACGGAACATGAAATAGCAAAAGTTGACCAAGCCCCGGCACAGCTGCGGAAATTTTGCGCGAATTGAAATGGCACCAGATTTTCGATCAATTCAGGGGATGGAGCAAAGACGGACTCATGACGAAGTTCGAGATCCGGTTAAGGGGGCCGACGAAGGCTTCAAAATGGCAGGATCGGCCATATATGTAATTGATAGCAGCAGGCGCTGCTTCAATGCGCTCATGGGCATTGAAAGGCATATGCCGCGAGAGAAAACAACAACACGGTGTGAGGAATGGAGCAGCCAGGAATGCCAGGACAAGTACTGTGACCTGGGTCAAAGCTAGTCTCCCCAGCCAAGGAGAAGTACCGGGATCATACGTCCACAACTCCCCTCCATTCCGGTTTACACGTCGGAATATTAGAAGGGAGGGGAGAAGGTGTCTCGGTTTCGGAATGCAGCAAGGCAGGCCTCGTCCCGCGTATGGTGTGCATACAAACGACTGAGATCAGAAGGAAGCGAAGAAAACGCAGGCATGCTTGCCCGATATCCTTACCCGGCCAAGTACGTCAGAGGTGCATGAGAGTCAGGAGTTCCGCCAGCGGGAGCCTCTGTGACCCCCTGCGGATTGTCGGTTCTTTTTCTTCCTCTTCCCGATATGTCATTCTGAAGTGGTTGCATGAAACGCAAAGCTGGTGAGACTGGTCCGGGAACCACGGACGACCCTGAGGAAGAAGCAAGTAAGAGCCAGAGCAGAGAGGTTCGATCACTTTACCAAAGTGAGGAATTGACAGTGTAGCAAACAAGTGACACGTAGAACAGCGGGCCAAAGTTGACAGGAGCTCTCATCGCCTCAACCGTGAACTCGATGTTCCTGATGCGGTAAGACAGAAAGACTAGCCATGTACAACCAGAGCCTGCCGGACGCCGGACAGACACACGAGACTGCACGTCAGGGTCGAACTACCCATTTCTCTCACTTCTTCGCGCCCAATCTGTCACGCGAGCTCAACAACCCAAGTCTAGGCCGTCAGACTCCCGACAGAAAGCGGCGCCAGCAGGACTCTGGGCCAGAAGACTCTCCCTTTGAGGAGTCGATCAGTCCATCCAACTGTGTTCGGATGCTGATCTCGGTCGAGGGAGCCTCCCCGTCTGAGCTCCACCGAGCACCGAGACATCGACCCATCCATCAGTTGGGTGACAGCCCTGCTCAACGGCGAGATCACGCTTGTTAAGGGGCTGATGCGCAAAACCACCTGGCACGGTAACGTCGATCTCCCGCTCGCGTATCGGGGCCTTCAACTCTGCCCAGTCGAGGACTGCCGCACTCCCACCTACTGTATTTAGTCAAACTATAGGTATAGCGCGCGCTTCGCAGTTCTTGACTCTCCATTGCAACCCCTTCCAACCAAAGTGACAAGTCGAACAGGCAGCACTGGTGGCCCCAACAGCCATAAGGCTACCATTGCCTCCTCAGCGAGCTCCAACTGTCACCTGTCGAAATTGACCGGGCGGTTCAGCTGACGAGGCACCGTTTGAACAGTCCAGGCAGAGAATCATCCGACGCTCTCGGAGGTTTGGTTACTTGGGCCAGACACGGCCAGACACAGGAGGCGGAGTCTGGAAGGTGAAGGGGAGCAGAGAAAGACGGTCCAGGCTCAACAAAGACAGACGACAGCTCCCGGGGTACTTGGCCAGCCACAAAGACAGGATTCACATCCGAAAGGCGGGTGGCATTGCATCGCGCTACGCCACGCTACGCCGCGTATGATATGCCTTGCAGAGAGTGACATACTGCTCCGCCCTTTCCCCGGACGGGGAACACAAGCCGATTGGATATGGGCCTGCAACCACAGGCAGACAGTACCTATGATAAGTGCCTACACAATATTCGCAATGGCAGCAGGGATAGAAACGTAGGAGGAAGACGGCAGGCTTGGAAGCCAGGCCCAGGCTTGCTTGGATGATCTTGCAGGCTGAAGACGACATGTCTTCGGTGTCTCGTTTGGTTTCGGTTGACGTAAACTTTTGTTGGCACACGCTGGGCCATGATGCCGACCCAGGTTCGAACAGACTGGTCCGAGCATGAAGGGCAAGTGCATGCAGAGGGGCTGGCCTGCATTAATTTATCATCCATCATCGATGCTCCTATGCCTGAGGCCCGCAGTCCCGTTGTTGTTCACGCGGAGAGCCAGGAGGACAAGCCAGATCTTGTTCGCTGTGTCTCGCGAGGCCACCCGCTCGTTTCCGAGAAGGCAGGCTGCATTCTCTGTGATCATTGTGCTGTATCTTGCATGTTCTATCCGGCGGATAATGACACAATCGATGATACCGAGTTGAACATGCCACGCGAGCGGCCCCAGGTTTGCCATACTTGCAGCCTCGTGTTTGCCTGTGAGACGTCGAGGTGCGCCATTTGCGGCCGTTTACACGACCACAGGCCTGATAGGTGATGGTCCGTTTGAAGACATGATGGCAGAGGCTGCCTTAGTCGTGGATTCGACCGATCTTCCCATGCCTCGCCTTGAAAATTTCTCACCTGCACGCACTGTTGCGCTTATGCAAGGGCCGTTTCGATGACAGATAGACGAATGCAGGTGGGTAGCCCGCGATGTTCGACGACCAGGGAAGTCCTACGCGATCTGCAGATCGCCTGGGAGCTACTGCAGACCACCTCCGTCCCGCCATGCTTCCCGGCTCAGCATCAATAGACCGAGTCTTCCCTGCAGCCCCAGCCGCGTGGCCGCAGTTTGCCAAGGCGACTCAAAGCGAGATCTGTCTGCTAGCAGCAGCGACGATGCAAAGAAGTGGTCTTGATGCTCGTACAAGGAGACTTCGCAGGGCTCAGCAGCAGAACAGTGTATACAAGCACGTCGGGATCTACAGCTACACGCGGTAACCTTGTTGAAGGGGAGCCAGAGGAATCTCGGTCTACTCGCAATGCTGCATCCGAATGGCCTGTTGGATGCCATCCTGGAAGATTTTGCGAGGCATGTTGCCTCCCGGGGAAGGGGGATGTTCGGATCATCCCAAATGCTGACAATATGCCCTGAAAGATCTCATCGGTGCATAATCTCCCCCCGCCAGCATCGCCAGCGGGCGGGAGGTTGACAGCATTCTGACGGAATGATTCCGACTGCTGGTGGTTCGCGCCAAGTCAACTTTCCAGCCACGAATTCCTGCTGTTGCGAATCTTGTTGACATTGATTGCATTTCCTGTGAGATACCGGCGAAGGCATCATCTCGAGTCAAGGCGTGTGGTTTTATAAGCTCTCTTCGGGACTCTTCAATGGCCCGTCGTCGGACGTGCTTGCTATTTTGTTCCCAGCTTGGACTCAGTGTATTGAAGTGAGCAGCACAGGGCCCGGGGGGCTTATCAATATTATTTATTACGGGTTTATCGAGCCATCCACTTTACTATGTCCGCTTTGTCTGCAGGATTTACCGATCGAGCGAAGTCGATCAGATTTGCCTGAACTCTATGTCTCGCACCAATTCTGTCCCGAGGTTACATGAATCCCCAAAAGTTGCTCGTATCGTACGTAAGTCTTCGTCACATAAAATCGTTGTCCGTCGTCCCTGGTGAAGTTTAAAATCAAATGCAAACCGCGAACGCCGTGCCCATGCAAGTAAAGTCACCCTCCAGATCGGTGGTCGCTGAAGAAAGACAACTCCGGACCTGGCCATCCGACGACCGTCTAATTGTTTCCAGCAAACACGTACTGCGGACTGATGCGAACATCTCTCTCCGCTCTCCTCGCCTCTCTCCTACTCAGTGTGCCCGTGCCTAAACTCGGCGCCCCGGTGCCGCGAGGGCTCATCAGCCTCGCGTTTTCACCTCCGGACGCACCACCACGCGGCTCTGTGAACTTTCGGACCTTCCGAACACTGAGCCTATCATCTCTCACGCCTGCGCCACCGACGCTGAACACCCATCGCGGCTTCACATCGTCTCTCCTGTCCACTCCAAGCTTTCCCACCAGCGTAGTCTTATTCCTGACCATGCCCTGGAAGGCCTCATCGCTCATCAGGTCATCGTTCGCAACGAAACTGATAATTTCAGCTAGGCAGGTAACCTTGTGCGGAAGGCGGAATTGCTTCCTCTTCGGGTACAGCATGACTAAAGCGAGCCAGTAGAGCACGAGGAGGGCCAATGTGAGTGCAAATAATGGGATCTGCGGAAATACGCGCACGATGTTATCCTCTGGTGTGAGGGCGATGAACATGCCTCCTGCAAAAATCGGGAGAAGAACGAAGAGCGATGAAAAGAACGAGACGTAGGCGAGACGCCAGTGCCCGTTTCGCAAAGCATGCCAGGCGCCTTGGAACGGGTAACAGCACGCATAATCCGCGAGGATAGATGCTTCCGGAAGGGCACCCCCGCCAGGCGGTTTGCTCAGTTCGCCCCAGGGCTGGAGAATCCGCATGTTTAGGTCGATGTCTTGGAAAACCATGAACAGAATCAGTCCCAGAAGTGCTGGGATAAAGCTGTAGAGAAAGTCTGCTGCTGAAAATGCGCCTTCGACGGGCGCCGCTGAGAGGCGAGGAAGGAAACCATTGGTGATCCTGGTGCTTGGTATGAAGGAAACCACAAAGACGGCCAAAATCATCACCAGGCCAAGGCCGATGAAGCATATGAGCGTGAGGCTCATCAAACATAGTGGCATGTATCGGTAGCGGACGGTCGGCAAGTCCGGTGAGGAATAGTCGATGCCATCCCACAAGAAACTTCGTCTCTGAGCTTTGCGTTCTGCTGGCGTGAGCTTCTCGTGGTTCTGGGCCGTGCCCTTCTCTTCAAAGGTTTCTCTGAAAAGGGCAGGCGAGCCCCACGCATCCTGATAGCTGCCAGATCCTAGGGCATACCACAAGTCGTGGTGCTTGCTGTGTTCTGCGGAGGTCCAGTAGGCAAGAAGGTCAAATCTCCTATCTTGCAAGACATGCTTCATGGCATTTCTAGAACCCATAGTCTCCGTGCCCCTGTACTCTGCCAAGGTGTCACTTTGAGAGACGATGGCAATGACGTCCGCAATCGATCTCGGATCCCACATCACTCCAGTCTTTCCCTTCAACCAACGGCTAAGCTCGATGACGATTGCTGCAGCTAGCAGTATGTACAGCGCCACCAGGGTCCAGGCAACACCCTGAACTGTCGCCCACCGCCAGTGGCCGTCCACATAAATGACGGTGAACAAACAGCTCTGAAGCGGGAGAGTGATATTCATGACCCACGTGATGAGCATTGGTACCCGTACATCCCATGTGCCCGCCAGTTGTGGGCGGAGGAAAGACGTGGGGTAGAGCTCGTCAAAGAGGGCATCTTGGCGCCCCTTTTTCTCAGCTGAAGCTAATCTCGCAAAGGGGCGTATGCGCATCATAGTCGTGGCGATAGCCTGAGCGTAAAAAAGGATGCCGGCGCCTAATATCGCCGGGAACACACGAAATAAGAAGTATTGGCCGTTGTAAATCGAGCCAGAGTACTGCCAAAGTCCCGCTGAATGCGCTGAGTAGATTGCGCAGAAAACCAGTGCCCCGATCATCGCGATGCACAGGATCAACAAGGTGGTCATGGATGCAGGTCGCAGACTGCTCGGTTTGAAGACCAATTTTGGGTTGATCCTCTCTCGCCCGTCTGTCATGAGCTCTGGCTCGATCGGTCGCCATGCCTCCGGTGATGACTGGGCCGGCGGGGCTGTCACATTTGTATTGTTACCTCTCACCAAAGTCGACAATGAGGAGCGCTGGGAAGCTGGCGTGAGTTCAGGAGCGGGTGCAAGAAGTGGCGCGCTCTGTTCTTCATTGTGCCCTGTCAAATTTCGCGAGCGAGAAGAGGCTGGCTGAGGTGTGATGGGGGCATTTTGGTGCTGGTAGTGGCCGAGGCCGCGATCAGGGACAGGCCGTTGGCCCTCTGAGATCATAGACGACGGGTTCGACTGTCCTTGTTGCTCCCGGGTCATGGCTTCCAAGGCATATTGTATGTAAGGTGTATCATCAACACCGGGAGTGACACGAGCAGCCTCGAGGGCCAATTGGTCGCGAAAGACCTCAGCGGGCCTGCCGGCGATTGGGACAACAGGAACTGAGCGGCGACGCTGTGCCTCGGCAATTACTCGCAGCTGTTCTGGGGTATACTGTGGCTGAGGCAAAGCCTGCGAGGGCTGTCCGGTTTGGTTTGCCATGGCGGGTGACACCAGAGGACGTCCGTAGAGCCGCTCAGGGCCGTAGATTTCGGATGAAGAGTGTGAAAGCGCGGACGAAGACGAGCTCAAGGCGTGGGGTGTGAGCGACGGTTGAGGTGACAGAGATGCTTGTTTGAGTGAAGCATGTTCCGTGTCGTCTATGGGACCATGGCGGGGAGAGGTGGCTGGCAGTCTGGTCGAGGTTGAAGTTGTTGCTGTAGTGAGATATCGGCGCGTAGCTTCGATGACTGTCGAGCAAACGAGAGTGAGTCAAGTTGGACGATGTGGATGAAGGGAACTGGTCGGCCGGTAGGAAGGCGAGGAGGACAATGCAAGTGCAGGAGTAAGTGTTGAAGACAGGCGACAGGCACTTACGAGGTGGCTCCACGTAGTCGAAGTTCAGGTTTTGAAAGTTCATGCTTCGCGGGTCGCAGATGTCATGACGGGGCGTTTGTTTAGGCAATGATCCAATGCGTGCGAGTGCGTGCGGATGGTGGCAACCGCGATGGTGTGCTGTGCATTGCAGGGCAGGACGGGGTAGGGCAGTCAACACGAGGCATCCACCTGGAGGCAATGACGGGCCAATTGCTGGCGGGAGCTGCAATGCAGGTTAGGAGGGCTGCATGATGTGTGATGCAGTTGGTGACATGTGGTTGGCGACAGCTCGGTGCTGCTGGCAGCTAGGAGGTGAGGTGGACCACGCTCAACCATGCTGGACCCTGTCGCGGCGATGTCACCGACACGACGGCGAGGAAGGAGGCTGGGTGAGAGGTGGATGCGATGCCAGAATGCTCGGTGGTTGGGATTGTGGGGTGAGAGGGCAACACCAGCCACCCGAATGCAGCCCTGGCTTCCTAGCAACCAGGGGAACAATGCAGGTGCCCGTGCCGGACGTCGACATAAAACAACCCGTCGTGCCTCGGATGGCCTCCTCAACTCACGATGCTACCCTTTCCTGCCATCTTCACGACGTGTGGCCATGGGCAGAGTCGTTCCTGGTCTAATTCAGGTAACCCCGTGGGGCACGGCCGACGCGACTTGAGGTGACTTCATTGCGAGGAGCTCAAGCTTGGAGCTAAGCTAGAGGTGGAGCCATCCACGCTAGCTTACACCCTCCTTAGCGCTGGCCTGTTGCGGCCCCAGCCGGTACGGGCAACGATGTGGGGCCGCCGTAGAACGAACGACCGTTCAGCCCTTCTGCAGGGTCCAAGCCTGGCCTCAACCGAAGTTTCTAAAGTTCCCAAGGGTTCTCGGCCAGGCACCACCGCAAAAAAGTCTTACGTTGATCGTTCAATCCTGTGTGCGGATGCCCGTGAGGCAGCGTCAAGGTGTGATCCGTCCCAAGGAAACCGCCAAAAGGTCAAAAGCCGCGGTGCAAGACTACACGGCTATGGCCACACGCATCTCTCTCAATAAGAAGACCAACAAAGGAATTCATTCTATTGGCACTCTGTCAAAACAAGTCTTTCAGCTCGACTGATGTCTTGTTTAGGAGCATGTTCAACATGGAGCACTCGCTGACACAGGTATTCTTTTCCTATAATTCACACTTTCACTCTCAGCACTCAAGCATCACGATGTCTATCGACGTGCTGGTTTTTCTTTTCTTTTTTTTTTTTTCGAAATGGGACTGCTCGCAGAGCTATCAGCATTTTCATTATCGCGTTGCGGGGCAGCCCTTCTCGTCTAGAGTGTCAAGTATGGTTTCGTCGATCCAAGAAGAGCAATGCCGCTCAAATTCGTATTAGATACTGAGGCATGTCATTAATCGGGGCTATCTATTCGAAACAGAGGGTACTAGACCATCAGGTGATCAAATAAGATCGCCCTGTGGTGGACTAAGTAAAAGTCGTGTTGTACAAGGGAGGATATTACTGATCGTCTTTTTTTCTTTTTCTTTTTTCAATTCTAGCTTCAGAAGGAAAATGGGTGCTACCAGCTCAGCAGTGTGGCTTGCGCTCGGATGGTACCTGCTCCCATTCGACAGTGCCCAGGCCTCGTGCAGTGCGCTATTGTTGGTGATGACCTCTTCCGTATCAGAACCTTGGCTCGGCTCAATGTTTCATTGCATAGCGTGAATATAGTTTTCAAAGAACTGGTTTTGGTCATGGTAGCAAATAGAGTGAAGATATACAGATGTGACTAGGGAACGCATCTCGAGGGGTCAGGCCTACAAGATGTTGCCAAATCTGATGTTTTTCGATGCATTTTGGTTTGGGCATTGATGAACTACTAAGAACTGCGATTCACTCATGAGCAAGTCATATATAAGTGATTAAAATTAGAATATTTTAACGCCGTCGTCTTCGCCTGACTTAGGTTTCCCACGCCATTGCCAGCCTTGGCCTTCATGCAGCGATGGGCCTGGCAACCCTTTTGATCTGCTGATTAATCTTTTCGGGCTGTTTTTGCCTCGTTCGCCTCGCTCACGTGCTCGTTCCTGCAACTTGGCTTAAGAATCAAACACCATGCAGCTATGGGCTGTTGCAACCCTGGGAAGTGTTCGTGCTATAACCCCGTTACCGGTAAATTTGAGCAGTCAGAACTGACCGCAACCACAAATCAATCAATTGCAGGTCACAGGCGTCACCATTTAAGTAGGAACCACGAGGATAGTCTCAATGCAGTTAACAAAGACCCATGGGAACATTCGTGAAGACCCTCCTCGGATGCATGCAGTTGCAAGATCCTGTGGTAAACGTGGACAAACAATTCGCGTCGTTCGCATTGCTCGGCCTACAGAAACCGCTTGACTCAGTTGATTTCGGGAGTTGAGCGAGCTTCCCCAGCTGTCACAGGTTTGACAGAATGACCCAAGACGTCTAGAACTAAAGTGGCTTATAACAAGCTCATGCGGCTGTGCAGATCAAACGCTATGAACTGCGGCACGTTTCCCATTGGAGAAGAGTCGGGTATGTGGAGCCTGGGATACAGACAAATAACTACTCAAGTACGGTTAATAAAAACTCCGATTATACGCTGCTAGAATGCCGAATAACGCTCTATTTGGGAAATGCTCGAGTCATTCGTCCAGTAAATGGACTTATGGCTAAGGGACTTGGCCGTTTCAGCCATTTAAGGATCCGAACAAACAACCTGTCAACCTTTTAGGCAACATGTTTATGCGTGGACCGGAACGAAACACCAACCTCTGATGACCGCGGGGACACGGCACATACCAAGCGCCCGAAAGCCAAGAGCAGCGCGCAAGTGGATAGGCAACGAGCCATGCTAAGGCGTTCCAGACCTTGCCTTGAGCAGGACACTGGTTTAGGTGTTTTCGTGAACCTCTACCTGTGTCTCTACTATGCAAGGTCACTTAGTGCTCAAGAAATTGTGTTTCACCTAATGTTCAAGAAACAATTATGTAAGAAAAGAGAATGTTCTTATCATTCTGTCTCAAGGCCGTCTACCTAGGCATCCACGATGCTCAGTGATTCCTCCGAATGTACAACTTTCTTTCACATTTTTTTTTGCCTCTCCTTGCCTATAGCATGAAGAAACTGTGCTGTAGAAACTGCGTACGATGAAGAAGTCCATATTTAGAGCACATGGGTTGTCGACAGGCCCAAGGTTGCACATTAAACATTGGTCTTGGCACTTCAGCCTTAAAACACACAATATAGCAGCTCAGCCGCAACACACATAGTTCCGACGAACCATCTGATCATACATTCAAATTGCGAAGTGCGCGCGGACCCCTTTTCAGAAGAGGATGGGTTCGGACGCCGTACGCAATCACAGATGACGCCGAGATTCCGGGACAACTTATGATCCTCTTCTACCGCGATTGGCCTCGCAGGGCGCCCGTTAAGGCATGAAAACCTCCACATGCATGTTTACTGCGTCTAACGAACCTATCGCGAGAAAACTTGGCAAAATGGAGGCTCCACAGTATAGTGATGTCCTACTTTTGGCGGTGCTTAGCGTGGGCGGCCGACCATACTTCGTGAACTCTGTTTTATTGTTGTCTTCTAAGTTGAGACGACATCATCAAAGACTCAGTAAAAGCCCAGAGCAAACATAATATTAAGATAGTCCAAAGATAGGCCTCGATCGGATCTCAACTATAAAGACCAGCCGTCAACCCACTCCAAGATTTGTTTCTTCAGACCATCATCAACACACAACTCTAACCTCCTCCTCAAACTTGGCTCACAGTCGCTTCAGCATCTCCAGATATCCACTGCTTCCACTTCCTCTAAAATGGTTTCGCTGAAGATCTCTCATATCCTGGCCCTCGCCTCCGCCGCTGCCGCTGCACCTACTGAGCTCCTAGAAGCCCGCGCAACGGTTGCTCATGACTCTATTGCCCCTGTCGCGCAGCGGATTCAGACGGGCGGCCTCGGCAAGATAATCGAGACCTTTAACCCACTACTCCATATTGCTCATGGCTGCGTAAGATTTTCACCTGTCACGGATCCCGGTCTTTCATGTTTTGGAATGTTCTAGAATGCATCACTTCAGGATCCGCAGCAGGACTAACGTCACCATCAGCAACCTTACCCCGCCGTTGCGGACAATGGTGACACCAGCGGGGGACTTCAAGACACTGGCAGTGGAACAGGTGGCTGCAGGGACGTAAGTAGCTTGTGGACACGATCTTGACCCCTCATGGACCTCGGGACAAACATGCCCCCCCTTCCGGTCTATTTAACAATTACCTTAAGGGCTGCAGGATTCAATATAGGCTATGACCACCTTGTGGCCCGCTTGACGCCATGATCCTATGAAGCTACTTCTTTGGTTCTTTGGTGGCTAACTCCTAATGCTGCAGACCAGTAAGGGTCAAACCTACGCTCGAGCTGGCACTGTTGACGGCAAGACCGTAGTAATGTACTCGTGGTACATGCCAAAAGATCAGCCTATTGATGGTGATACTGCTGGCGGTCATCGCCGTAAGTAGCTTTAACACATTGATACACACGATCTCGGACTTCTAGTCATTGAACTAACATGGTACCATAGACGACTTCGAGAACATCGTGATCCAGGTCGACGACCCGAACGCAGCAACCCCAAAGATCATTGGCGCGGCTGCGTCCAGCCACAGCGGCTACAGCAAGGCCGCCGGCGGCGTTCCCCAAATGCAAGGCAACAGCCCCAAGGTTGAATACTTCACCACGTTCCCCACCAACCACGAGTTGCAGTTCACGGACACCGTGGGCAAGACTTACCCCATCTCTGATTGGGACGCGATGCCTCAGGCGGCCAAGACCGCACTCCAGGATACCAACTTCGGCAGCGCCAACGTCCCCTTCAAGGACGGCAACTTCGAGTCCAAGGTTCGCGAGGCTCTGGCTTAATGAGCCAGGCCCATGGCTTCGTGGTGCGTCCCCCGCCTAGATGCGTGGATGTGTATGATTTATCTCTTCAGTCAACCATAGATTGGTAGCGATTTTGTCTATGTGTATTCTATTAGTTTCCTTTTCTCCTAGCAAATTCTAGCAGGCCTGCTTCGATCAGTTCCGGTTCTGACTGTGAATCATGCATTTGTCAGTGTGAGCATGTATAGCTTTCGTATGCGCCTACACGTACTATGACTACAAACCTCAAGGCTGAAAACCATCTCACAACCTCCATTCTGGAACATGATCCGTCTCCCAAAACCCTATAGGATCACCTCCTATGGGACGACTTCACGTCTGAAAACCCCTCATGGGGCAATCTCTTAAAGTTCAACCTCGTATAAAATAGTCTGAATGAGCCCCTCATGGAACAATTTGATTGGTTTCGTTTCTGTCCCGTATACGGCCGAAGCCATATACAGGGAACAACTTCAACCTCTTATAATAATCAACTGTGGGATGATCCCCAGGGTATTATCTCCACGTAGGCATAGCATGCTAGAGATTAACGCTCATAGAATATTCTTTTTAAGAAGACCTTAGTCAAGAGAGTCTTTCCTGTTACACATTCATTTGAAATGCAAAGAGAGAAGATTTGGGCGTGCTGCTGGGCCTCAATTGTAGCACAGTATGGAGGTGGAATGTAATTAAGTCGATTTATTTCCTTCCGAATTGCTTTATTCTTCTGCGATGTAGGGTCAGCTGCTAAAATTTTATTGCCGAAAGAACATATTCGGCATGTGAATGTCAATGCATCGGAACATAGAGCAATAGACTGTTGAGCAGTGGGAGATGGAGGCCATGTCTGGTTCTCCAGAGATCCAAATTTTAGCGCTTCACCCATACACGATTAAGAAAGAAGAAAGAAGTGCAAGATACTCACTTTGGAAGGGCGATGAGGCTTTGATTCTCACGGTATAGAGACTGACAGAAGATGTGTCTTCCAACCTCGTCAACTCAACTCATGGTCTGCGCGCTGATGATCGGTTGAGCGCATCTATCAACACTATCCCGTAGCTCCATTCCCCAGGTAGAGGGCAAGATGATATGATCTTGGCGATTAATTTATTTTTGCCAAACCCCTTAGCTAGGTGCCTGGGAGCTATAAGACAACTTGCCGCTTAATATCTTCATCTATGGACGCCTAGAGTGATAATATACTTCAAATTGTCACTATTCTCAAGAATCTGGAGCCAAGAATTAATGTCTGAGCTCTTCGTCTGCGTTTCGTGACACTCCTAGCAGTGAGTTCCGAATGTCCCTCTCCATCCGACCCACACGTTTGTGGCAAAAGCAGTAAGTATGATCTCATAATTTTGTATGCCGCTGTCTTCTATTATTATTTTAGCTAGCTATTTTCCAGTAGAAATACCCGACCATTACCACAACCACACATGCACACTAGGATATCCAGGTACCAGTAGGAACATGAGCCACACGGCCCCGGGACCAGCCTCGTTATTGTATGACCGCTTTAACAGGCAGTGAATGGATCACCCGAGGTTTCCAACAAATTTGGGACCCTACTATGCGAGGAAGGTTCGGGATTTTTGTCCTAGACCTGTCGTCTGTCCGAATGAAACGTGCTTCGGCAACTGAAGATGTCCTTATTCTACAGACAACTCAAGGGGCGGACTATCAAACGAACAGCGACGTAAGTTGCCAAAGCCCAGGATCTTGTCTTCAATGTTACATACTGTGTGGATAAATTCCGAATATGCCTTCTCCTGCCCGCTGATTTGACAGTGTCATACCATTTATCGTCGTGTGCAGGCAGATATCAGACTACTGTTATCCGGCAGATTCTGCCCAATTGCTTTTCCTTACGTGCATGAGCCGGCTTTGATGACATCTGAACGCGCTTCTCGGAACTTGAGGAGTTTGGATTTCTCAGGTCTGTGGGTGAGGGCTATCCTCACAACCGGCCAGCGTTGAGCAAACCAATAGCAGGAATATACGAGATCTCTCTGACTGAGGACTTCCGCAACATGACCGCAAGGTGCATTCTGCCATGCCACGGACTAATATCATGGTTATCAAAATCGAGGTCGCAAGAATTGTGTCTAAAAGCTTTACTTTACTTTGGGATCTGTGTATATCGTACGGTCTAGTCATCACTCGGAGGTTGTCAACTCACGAGACACGAGGCAGTGTTCGCGGCCACGTTGGCGGACCACTTGAGAGTGCTTTTGGGTTTTGGTGACTCGATACCTGAGGCTTTTAAAAGAAAGACCTTGATACATCCAACATTTCCTCATTTGAACTCCATGCCGCGTTCAGTATGCCAGCAATGTGAAATTGCATGTGTGCTTCCATCTGCTTCAAAACATCTAGGTCCGGTCTGATATTGTCTCGAAGCTGCATGTCTGTGTTATGAGTAAGATCCTCTTTGCTTGTGAATTTTCAGCCGGACTTTTCAGTCTGAGTTGTCTCATAGGATATGATCACACATAAGCAGGTCAACCCAGAGGAGGATATCCTACGGGAGGTGTTACATGTAAGATATGCCATGGGAATTATTTAGATTGCCCTGTGAGACGTTGTCTCATGGGATATTTTCCCTTTGCCTGGTTGTTCTGTTGGGTGGAGAGGGGGGGGGGGCGAATTCGTTTACAGAGAGGTTCTCCTCATGGAATTCATTACATAAATTGGTCTAAAGGAGTAGGAGGACCTATGTGGAACAGGCCGTGAATCATGCTACTGTTTTCCTGGCATGTAGCTCTCGAGACCGGGACTGATGGGTTTGTAAGCAGACAAGTGTCTGGTAGTGTGGGCAAGACCATCTGTCTTCCGTGATTGACGAACCAATCACACAAGTGACTGGTTTGCTTTTAGGCTCGATGACTTTGATCTTGTACAGCCAGTCGTCAGTGAAACTCAAGTTAGCCTTAGAACTCGGGTTCACAGAAGCAAAGATTCCCTGGCCAGAAGGGATTCTTCCAGCCATCTGTTCTGACAACAATTTGTCTTCAAACCTGTGCTTACTTCACTAAGAGCGCAAATTAAATGCAGTGAATTGGAAGTGAATTCATAGAGATCAGAAAGCACACTACACATGATGATGGCATTCTCGACAGTGTGCCTATGAAGTCAGGCATTGCTCACTCCCCAATAACATAGGTACAGCCCTCAGACCCCACCCAGACCTCATGTACCTTGCCTGCATCGACGTCCCACCGCTCGCCCACGCCAAGGGTCTGCCTGGTAGGGTTTTCGTCCTTGGGGTAGGTGATGGTCAAGTGGCCCTTGAGGATAAGGTGTGTTGTGACGCCTGCATGGGAGTGCGGTGGGTAGTGGGCGTTGGGGCTGTCGGACCATGTAAAGACGTGATTGAAGCCCCAGGATCGAACCTCATTCTCGTGGTCACGCCGTGTCCTCTTGTCGGCCATGTTGGGGGAGATGGAGCTGGGCGCGGTTGTCAATGCTCTTTGTGTCAGACCAGGACGTGCTTGCGCTCGAGGAAGAGGATAAAGGCCCTTGCAGACCGATAGTGCGCAGTGGCTGAAGCTGTCAAGTTCTGCAGTGCAGATGCAGCAGAGCCCAGCCGAGTCTGGTGGTCAGCAGCTTGCTGCGTTGGAGCCAATGACGTGTGGCCCACAGCAAGCTGGGGCTGGCCAGGGATGCAAGCTCTGGTGCCCGACAGCAGCACCTGCAGCTGCGCCCCCAACTGTCATCTCAAGTCATCCCACGCCATTTGGCCCCGATCTGACCTGTCTCTTGTTCTGTGTTTGTGGCCGTCATCTCATTCCAAGCAGCCTCGCCTCCGCCCAGCGACATCAGAGGGTAAACGAAGAATGCCTGAGCTGCGACCATGGCAGGCGGGCAAATACGAAAAAGCATAACCTCAACAAACAAGAGTGACGGCCCCGAAAATAGAAACGCCAGGAACGGAACCTGCACAGGTGCCGATCCGCTCTGGCAAGCAGGGCAGGTCTGGCACTCTCTCCACAATGGCCAAACCAGGCTCCCTGGCCTAGGATTCAGGGGCAGCCTTCGCCTTTGATCGCCACGCTTGGCCTCTCGAGTGCCCCAAAGTCAAACCAGATGGCCCGTGTGCGCATGAGCTCGTGATCTCTACCTTGTACACTAGCCAGGGGAGAAGGCGAAGCCGGGGACAGCCCAGAGACTTTGTCGACTTCTTCAGCTGATACACTGCATGCAAGCATACCTATGCAGCTATGGTGGTGCTGCCGTTTATTACACAGTAGAGGTCGAAGCGACAGCCGCCCCCACAGACCGGGACGGTTTGATCAGCCCTGCGGCAAGACCGTCCCATCCGCCATCTGGAAACCCGGGGCCCAATGATGTAGCAGGAAGGTACTGCTCCACACTTGCTCGAGACGGGTTGCGAAATGATGCTGCGTCTGTGATGGGCTAGACCGTCAGCATTCAACTGAATCTTCTACTGGCCTGCTGCACCACCTGAGCCACCAAGCTCACAACACCACCGACGCCTAGGCAGGCAGCTTGTGCGTGCGTGGCTGTCGTGTCTGGCAGTTCTGGCAGCCAACACTCGTCTTGGGAAGCCCGGCCGCAGTATCCACATTGCCACAGGGAACTGCCCTTCCACCGCTCCCAGAAAGCCGTCTCAGGTCTTGGACCCCGTCCAAGCAGTTGGGTTCCGCCTCGGGAGTTTCCTACCAGAGATCCAATCGCGGGCGTGAAATTGGGGCCCCCTGGTTAATTGTTCCGCAACTTTATTTGCTGGACGAGCAGAGAGCATGAAAGACACACATGGACAATCAGGCTCGCAGGCTGGCATGAGGGAGGGCGCCCACTGCAGTGAGGGCAAGGCTCTGGCATCAGCGTTGGCTGCGCTACCTAGGCATGTGCCGTGACGCGCTGTGTGTTGTGTTCCTGATTGCCAACGGCTAAGTTGCAGGAGGGCGCCACCCACTGCCTCAGCTGAAGCATCCTCTCGAACTGATCCATCCCTATTCCTTGGCTGAGGAATCCGGGGACTTGATCAATGCTTACCTCTCTCTCTCTCTCTCTCTCTCGCGCGCGCCTCTCCATATCTCTGACAAATCGCTTGTGCCTTCTTACATTTCTTTCACTCTTCAACTTCTTCCATCTTATGACTCCTCTCGGTCAACCTCGTGGGGACTTTTTATACGGTGACGCCACGCACGACAACAACTTGCCATGTCCAACCCGGCCAAGCTCCCCAGCCCGGCACCCAAGTAGGAGCGAGACCCGCCTAACCAACACGGGGGTTGCAGCTGCCAGCTGCAGCCTGGTCCCCATAAATTCTGCACGCCTCGCAGATCTTGAATCTCGCAGGACGGGCCCCCGGTCTTTCCGCCCGTCCCCTGAACAGGCAAGGCCGGATAGACGCCATCGCAAATACGGACCACCCATCATATCATTTTGCCCATGGGTTGCCTCGTAAGTTCTCCGGCCTACAGCAGAGGCAGACGAAGAAAACAAACAAGAGCAAAGAGCTCCCTCCTTCCCCTGTGTGGAGAGGTCCTGTGCATACCTTGCTTTTCGCGCGCACCATCGACAGCAATAATTATCCCGTAAATCCCGTCCTGGCAGTCCAATTTGCCCTTACCCGAGTCAATCCCTGACGATAGTCGTGTGTCTGCACCGAGAAAAAGAGAGCTCGACTGACAGCATTCCGCCCTTTCCCCCACGAGCAGGGAGCACGAAAGCGCGCTCAAACCCACCCGGCAATGTGGCCGTATAGGGGGGCCAGAGCTACTGCTAGAATCGAAGAGGGAACGGCGGCAAGATTAGGAGGGCCGACGCCGAGCCCAAGGTTTGGTGCGCACACGGCATGGAAACATTTTTTCCAGATGGTTGCGCTGGGCGGCGGGCCGAACCCTCATCAGCAACAAATCCGTGGTCAACATCAACATAGCAAGTCGGAGCAGCTCAAGACGGACTTTGACTACGAGACGACCACGGCCACCTTTAGCGACGATTTAAGCGAGGCAACCTCTCCGATCGACACCCTACGAGCCGCCCCCTTCTCGCTCAACTACCACCCGGACCTTCCCCTGCTCAAAGAATCGACGCACAGGCATATCGAGCGCATATTCACCTCTCTTCGAGGTCGTGAAGGAGACTACATCACCCGAGAAAAGCTGGAGGAGTTCCTTGCTGAGTCACAGGGTGGCATCGTCCGGCCCCTTGAGAAGGAGAAATATAGCTTGGGCGACTTCGTCTACGTATGGCTGCATGACTACAGCGTTGCCCTTAGGCCAGCCGGGAAAAAGGACCTTTCGAAGCCCATAACGAATTACTTTATCAGCAGCAGCCACAACACATACATCGGACTGGGCAACCAGCTCAGCGGCGAGGTTTCTGCGGATGCGTACCGGATCGTTCTGGAGGGTGACTGCCGGTGCGTGGAAATTGATGTCTGGAACGGCGAGGGATATACAGAACGGCCAAGGACGCCGACCCCCAGCAGGTCAAAATCGCCGAGGCGCGATGTGCATAAGCACAAGAGGAACGCTTCCACCCTCTCAACGAGCTCCATCCACTCGCTCCCGGCGGCAGCTCAGTCATTCGCAGACAAGATCGACCAGAAGTGGCACGAGCTCTCATCGAGGAGGCATGACCGTAAGCAAAGCTCCAAGGTCAGCCTCGCCAGCGCCAGCCTGAGCTCATTGCACCTGGCGCTACCTGCAGCGAGCCACAGCTCAGCATCTCTCGACCCGAACGACCTGCTGGACCCGAACGACCTCAGCCCGCCGCTACGTCACGTACGCTCAGCCGAGGGCCTGAGGCTGAAGGCTCAAGAGTCCTCCAGGTCGCGGTCAAGATCAAGGTCGAGAGAGCCGCGTGGTCGCAAGATAGAACCGGAGGTGACGCACGCTCACACCGTTCAGGGGCTGGGAGATGTCGGCCTCGCAAAGCGGATCCCCTTGCGCGAGGTCTGCCGGGTAATCAAGGAGTCAGCGTTCCAGACGAACAAACTGCCCCTCGTCATCAGCCTAGAGGTCCACGCCACGGGGGAGCAGCAGGACATGATCGTCGACATAATGAAAGAAGAATGGGGCGACCATCTACTGGCTGAGCCGCTTGAAGGATGTGACCCAAGCGCGCGGCAGCCAAGGCTTGATGAGCTCATGGAGAAGATTCTCGTGAAGGTGAAGAAAGCAGCACCAAAGGGCTACACTATGCAGAAAGGCAGCAGTCAGCTCACGGTGCCCACGAGCACGTTTCATGAGGAGGACGGCTCAGCATCCGAGGATGAGAGACTCTCAGTAGCGGGAGAGACCAGGACAGAGACCGGAGAGCTCGCTCAGGTGGTGAAGGCCTCCAAATCGCTCATTCGCGAGACGCTCGGAAAGCTGGCCATCTACACACACAGCGAGCACTACAAGGACTTCTCCGCGCCGGCAGCCAAGTCGCTCTCACACATATTTTCTATCGACGAGTACAAGATCCTGAAGCTGCACCAGAGCAAGCATCGCGAGATGTTCATACACAACCGGGACTACTTCATGCGCGCGTATCCGCACTCGACCCGCGTCAGCTCGACCAACCTTGACCCCTCGATCTACTGGCGCAAGGGAGTCCAGATGGTGGCCTTGAACTGGCAGCGGGCGCATGTCGATGAGGCGATTATGCTCAACAGCGCCATGTTCGAGTCCGAGCAGGGCTGGGTTCTCAAACCGCAGGGTTATCTGAGCGGTGATGAGACGACGTCGCAGGCCGAGGCCGGGAAACGGCGGGCGCTGATGCTCAGCGTCAAAATCCTCGCAGGACAGCTCCTACCGTTGCCTGGGGAGCCGGACGACACCGACAGCAATGCCAGCACCGTGTCGAGCGTCAGCACGTCTGACAGTACCGCCTTCCAGCCACTGGTCAAGTGCGAGCTGCACGTCGAGACGCCCGAGGAGCTCACCGAGAAGAAGGCTATCAAGAGCGGCTACGTCCAGGACGGCCAGTACAAGTTACAGACCAGGAGCAGCGAGACCGAGAACCCCGACTGGGGCATGGGCCAAGAGCTCAAGTTCCCGCGGATAGACAAGGTCGTGGAGGAACTCAGCTTCGTAAGGTGAGTTATCATTGAGGACGGCCTGCACTTCGCAATACCTTGCCAAGGAAGCAGCGCAGCCCCTTTTACCCCTGCAGTTTTTAACATGTTTCCGCCGTTCCGGCTCTTGTCATCTGTCACTTTTTTTTTTGGTCTACCGGGACCTTCCTTACCCACACACACCACGGGTAACGTACCCTTGTCAAATCAGGTTGCTCCCTTGGGCATAGCCATCCAGCCCTCGCCGGGGAACAGAGCCTTCAATGGCGCCAACGATACGCGAATTGCCAGTCTGGCTTTTAGCGTGGTCTCGTTGGCAATGTCGACCCTTGCGTACAAAGGGGGCTGCGAGAAACAGGCGCCTAGGAGGACCACTGCTGTCAGATTTGAAGTGCTCACCGGTGTGGAGAACGGGGCCCATGGTGCGGCTCGCCTTCTTGCCCATGCACTCAAGATGTGGTGGAACGTCCCTAGCACCCTGTGGCCCCTGCTCCACAAGCGCTGCATGTGTGGGTTGTGCTTGTCAACCATACTGCCCGCCTCATCGTCGCTTTCATCAGCAGCTGTCCGAGACGAGATCGTGGTACCGTCTGCCCAGCTCCGTCACCCGAAACGCTCGGCCGCGAGCCTCGACGCGTGTTGGTGTAGCTCTGGTGCCCCGATTCGTGCAGCCCAGTGGCACAGGTTCCTTCTGCAAATCCACAACCACCACTGGCGTTCCATGTGTGAGATATGTCATATGCTGATGCTTCTCCAAACCACCAGGTTTAAGATCGAGGACGAGGGCCTCGTTAAGGACAGGTTGGCCGCATGGGCCTGCATCAGACTTGATCGGTTGCAACCAGGGTATCGATTCATCGACCTGAAGGATGCCCACGGCAGGCCCAGTGCCGGGAAACTGTTAGTGAATGTCGAGAAGAAGTTCCGATGAGCATGAGGCTGAAGGCGCAATGCGCCTGGCCTTTTGCCTCTGTATGATTGCTACCGACTTGTATCGGTCGCTGTCAGATCTCATCATTTCTCCACCCACCTACCTGAGCAGGGAGCTAGGGAGAAGATGAAGATGTTTGCGTTTTATCAGGCGGCGTCATTCTAGCTTGGAACCCAAGTTCTACTTTTTGTTTGATTCCAAGGGCTTTTTTTTCCCCGACTGTGGCCCTGGTTCTTTGGGGGGGCGGGTCAAGGAGGCACTGGAGCCAGGAATTCGTTCGCAATGTCACGGGGTTGCTTTGTTGGTCTGGACGCGTATAGACGCTGACTCTGCGCTAGGGAGAAGATCGGCTGTTCTTCACATCGGGCGTAGCTTTTACCACAACGATACCCAATTATCAGCACAAATTCTGCTGACCTCCACTGACCTCTCCATACTGTAATCTCGGGCTCTGTGCGTGCACTTGTGATGTTGCTGGCGGAACATCCCGCGTGAAGTGTGCCCACCGTCCCGACTTCGCAGAGGCACGGAAGTCGCTGGGCGTTGCTCTTGCAACGGGGTCTTGGACAGAGATCCCGTCTCCAAGCTACCTGGCAGGGTGGGTCACCATCAAAAGAGCAGAGAAATAGCGAGTCCAATCACGCCGTGTGTTTGTAGGCGTCTGTCTAAAGCTTCCCACCGCATTGGCCTCAAAAGGGTCGCCGATTAGCGAGATCGGATCAACGTCGAGCTCAAGGGTTTTTGTTGAGATATGACCCACTAAGAACGAGATCCGTGGGTTCTTGCATATACCCTCGCATTCGAACCGCAGCGCCGGAACAAATGAGGATGCTCCTCTGTGATGGGAACGGCTCGGAAGCCTGCACCTAACAACAGGCTGGCTGCACTCACACCGCCAAATGCAGCTCCACAGGACACAGGATTGCTGTAAAGAAAGAGAGAGGGGGAAGAGAAGAGGCCAACTCAACTCTGGGGTTCTCACCGCGGTTTGCTTTCTCTGACGGAACTACCCATATCGGCGATTGAGCCTCAATTTTGTCTATGCACCAATGGAATCACGTCGACGCGAAGTAGACTTGAACGCGGAGCCGTTGGAGGCATCTAGCCGTTGTCAAACACCTGCCAGAACTGCAGATATGCACTGTTCAATGAGACAATGGCTTGTCATCCGGTCGCGCATGTCTCACCCGAAGCCGCCTTCAGCGTCTACGACGGGACAGCCCGTCGAATGATGTCTTTCCCAACAAAGAGATTATCCCACTCCGGCTAGGACGCGAACGTTGATCATGCCCCGGGCTGCGCTTGGAGGGCATTCTCAGGACCGCGTAGCAACTACAAAATCTACGTCACCGTCGCTTCCCACCGCTCGATATCATGCAAGTATGTTCCACAGGAACAAGCCGGCATTCCTGCCGCGGGAGCGTTGCTAGTTCCGAGTGGACAGACGGGGGCCCGTCATGCGACTTGTGAATAATCGACCGGGGCTATCGTGAAATGTGGAGTGCGCAACTGCACGATCGGCTCTACAATGGGCCGTTTCCCGCGACTTTTCTTTGATCTCACATGCGTGATGGAGGGGTTTTGTGAACAGTTCTGTTTCTGATCCGATGCAAAAGCAATTTTGGTGCCGATTTGCCTTCGCGGCCGAGTAATTTCTGATGGTGGCACCTGGCAATCTGAGGCATAGAGCTTACGCTGACCCATTAACCGGGATCGTTGGCCTCACGTGCCATTGAACGTGTTCACCGCACTGCTTTTGTTTTGCAGGAAGAGCTGGGCGGGAATCCCCGTGAAACACACCGTTCAGCATGGTGAGCGCATCTCGTCTCATTCTGTGGTAAAATTCTAACGTGCCAACAGTCTGTGGCTTATTTCCTACCTGCTTTGATTCCTGAAGCCTGCAGGAAATCTCTTGTAGGACAGTATTTGTGGATTTCTCTCCCACAGGAGGCTCTTTCGTCTCATAGGAAGTTATCCCGTCGAAGGTTCACGTGTTGGAGGCTGTCCCATATGAGCTTGTCTTGTAGAAGGCTGTCTAATAGAATATTGTTCAATAGGAGGTTGTCTTACAGGGGCTTGTCTTGTAGAAACCTCTCCCTAGTCTCATAGTATGTCGTCCCACAGGTGGTTATGCCGTAAGAGGGCGTGTCGCAGAGGGCCATTCTGTAGGCGGTTGTACCATACGAGTTTACCCCATAGGAGGTTGTCTCATGCGGAATTGTCTTATGGGTGGGTTGTCTTGTCGTCCCACAGGAGACAGCTCTACAGAAGGTTGGCCATAGGCGTGGTAAGGACTGCCCAGGCGGTCTACCAGTGAACACCCAAGGAATCCTCGTGATCACTATGAGCAAGGCGTAGAGAGCAACGCGATGAATCGGGACCTCTAGATAGTAGCGTCTGGGAAGACCTCGGACACGGTAAACACTGACAGGCCGTCGGCTTCCCTGCGCCATGTGTGGAACAATCCAGATTAAGATGAGATGTTTGGTGTCCTGTTTGGCGCAGGAGGCCGCCGTCAGTCAGAGGATGTGAGTCCTGTTGTTTCGAGTCATTGACATTGTGCCTGATTTCTGCGTGCCCGAATCGACCCATAGCTTCAAGCCCTGAAGTGAGATGTCACAAATGTGACAGGTCGGTGTCTGGTCTTTCGCAAGCACCTCCAATATCCGGCGACTCAAATTGATGTCGGCTTGTCGCGTCACCTACGGATGTCCCGCAGTGGGCCCCGGCACGACCCACCTAGTTGATCTGTGCGCGAGAGAAGATCTAGTGATTTCGTGCAGGTGCGTGTTTAAACGATGAACAGACGTTGTAATCGATGGCTGCATTCATAGCTCAGACCAGCCCTGGAGACTGCAGGGGCTATTGATGCAGACCCTCGGTACGTAGCGAGCATCTGGTGATGGGAATGTGGAGTGAGTGCACATGTGAACCACCAATTTTTGAACAGTGTTCTAAGTGTAGGGTTCGTAGCACAACAGGTTGCGGCTCTGCTCAGGCAAAGGACCCTTTACTTGTGTGGGAATGAGCTCTCAGCCCAGTGGTCTCGCCATATATTTTCCATTCGTGCTTGGAGGGTGAAGTGAGTAGTTCTGGGTGTCATGGGGGCTTCGGACAGGGTTGGGACCCATGATCACTATGTAAGTCGAGAGCCTTTTACACGCTTCGTCTTCTCAGTAAGAAAATGGAGGAAAGGGACGCAGATCTCTGAGTGATGTATTCCTGCGCAGTCGGTCTGGCCGCAAAAAGCAAACTGAGACCGAAAAATGCCAAGAAGATGTAGCTGCGTTGCTCACCGCGACAATGGCTTCCTCTGCTGCGAATGGCCCGGTCCGGTTGGATATCCGGAGGACTGTCGGCAAGGCACACGAGACACCTGCCTGGCATGGACTGGTCAAGCATGGCTGGCCATTCAGTTAGTTAGGGGGGGGTGGAGGTCGCAAATAACAGCTCGCCACAGCCTCGCCACAGCAGTATCACTTTATGTTGCAAATACCACAGTACAAGAGACCCCTAATGGTCAAGACACAGCTGGTGAGCCATGAGGTAGGGTGGTATCAGCTGTGGGGAAATCGCAGATTGACGAGGCAGATCCTGGTGCTCGGAATCAGATCACCTCGAGATCAACTGTCACTCAGGGCGTCGCTGAGGGTGGAGCTGACGGGACAGCCGGGCGGTCGGGTCAGCCTCGCTGGTAGTGATCGAGTCAAGGACTCAAGGTACGGGGCAGCGCCGGCTAGTGTGTTGATAGTGCTGTGGATGGGGCACATCTGCAACGCCCAAATGATGGGCGGGTGACGAGACCGCGAGGGCGAACCGAGGTACGACCGTGAATGAGACTGTCTGCCCACCTGGACCACCGGCAGGGCGTCACGATGCGACAGATGAAGACGTGCTGGACACGGGTGTCATGTTGCCCACGACCGCCAAGAGGTGCCCACGGTCTGGCAGGAGTCGTCATTTGACCAAGGGACACACACTGGCGGCCGTACTGTGCGAATGGCAAATGGATATCCAGCAGGCGCCAGATGTCCAGGTGACAAGCAAGCGGACAGCCGTGCCCCGGTGGAGATGTGGAATATTACAGCCAAATGCGATAGGCAGCACTCATTGCGGATGGCAAAACCAAGATGCTGGGTCGGGAATCGGGAGCGCGCATCAGTCCTGCAGGGGGGGCAGGCCATGGAGAGATTTGTGAGGGTCCTCTGCCCGGTGGAGCAAGAGCTGAGAAAGGAGATGACAAGCGAAAGTTTATTGCTCCATGAGGGCATCCTGTCCAGGAGCAAAGAGCGGTCTGCCCCGGGCAGAGTATCACGCGTAAACAGTGGCAGCGAATTGACCAAAGGCATGGACTCCCGGGGGGGGGGCACAACAAAGATGCAAGACCACGGGTTCATATTGCGAGGCCGGCCGAGGGAAGCAACAGCCGTGATCATGGCCGACAGTTGTGCAAAGTCGAGATCGCAACAAAAATAGCCTAGACAAACTTCGGAAGTTTGAAAATCCAGACGGGCGAGGAGCACCCACGCGGTGGGTAAGTGGATGATGGGTGGGCGCGTGGGCGCGTGGGCGTGTTCCAAGGTTGGCTGCGATGGCTTCGAGAAGCAAGTGGACATACGAGGTGGAGAAGTTCGGGTAGTAGAGACATTTTGGAGTGGTGGGGCTGGAGCAGACAAGTCTCCATATCTGATAATAAAGTGCCTCTGGTGCAGCGATATGGCCGCCGAGGTGCTATGCCAGGTAGTTTTATTTTTATTCCACATGGCACGACACCGAGGGGCGACTGGAACAGGAGAAAAGGAGGCACTGCGGGTCGATGGGAGACCGGGACAGCCGGTTGCGCGCAAAACAACCAGGGGAGTCGGGGAGCTGGGCAGGACTCCAGATGGCTGAAGACGGGGACTTGTTGACTGACTACTACTTAGCTAGGTAGGTAGCTAAGTAGCTAACTAACTAACTAACGAACTACTGAGCGCGACATTGTAGCAGATTGTGGTGGACAAGCATGTGAGATATGACAACCTCACAAGCGAAGGTCTGCTCACCACTGCTCACCACACCCAAATGTCGGCCGCGCCTCGTCTCGCCCGTCTCGCCCACACACCTCGACTGCTGCCGCCAGCCCGCCCTTGTGTATCAGCCATCAGCCATCAGCCATCAGCCATCAGCCATCAGCCATCAGCCATCAGCCATCAGGCCCAGAAGCCACACCGTGTGCAGCCCAGCCCGTCAAAACCAGTCAATTGGCCAGCCGCATCGCATCCCATCACCCTGCCGCCAGCCTTCATCACCGCCCATGCCCACCCAGTGGGTTCGACTGTCTATTTGCTCGTGCCGTCCAGCCCGAGCCCGACTCACCCAGCCGCCGGCCTCTTCCCGATCAGAAATCCCAATTTCCATCGCCGCCTGCCGAGTGGGATCCCCGGCGAGGGCGACGGACCAATGCCCTGACCCCGTACAACAACCACGGGCGCGGGCGTGACAGGACAGGACAAGACAACAGCCAAGGGCCGCCCGTCGGGAACGCAAACTACACCTCACGTACTCCCTCGTCTGGCCACCCAGCCCACCCAGGCCTGATCTGATCTGATCTGATCTGATCTTATCCCGTGCCGACCCGGGCCATCCATCCATCTCTCCATCTCTCGTGCGAAGCCAGTCAAGTGAGGCAGCTGGCTGGCCACCCGTGCTGTACCCTCCAGACACGCCCGCCCGTGGGTCGACAATGTCATATCTCAGACGGCCGCTGGGGGTTACTGACCGAGAGCTTTGTCGTCCCTCGCACGGCTGCCAAAAACCAACGCAGGTGAGCTGACTCCACATGGGGGACGACATGTACTTGGACTGCTAGACTACTGTACTACTTACTGTGCGAGCGTGTAGGTTAGCTGCGAAGGGCCCACCCCCTGTCCCTTTACTCTGCCTGCTTGGGTACAGTAGCTCGATCTTCAGCCACAAGGCCGAGGCACAAGTCTCCAACATGTACTGACGCGGGCGACGCACTCCTCGCCGCCTCGGTCGCCACACCCTTGTCGATACCTGGGCGAGACTTGGAGACCTCATGGATCGGTGGAATCGACATCTCGCTTTTGCAGATCCACTAAATCTGGCAATGCAACGCTGACCTCAGGGAAAAAAAAAGAACGAGTTCAAGCTTCCCTCAAGCCGTCAAACCCCATGCGGCGGCTCCAAACCTCAGCATCCGGCTGCGACTGTAACTGTACGCTGCTCGCCGCGCTCCCCTGGTCGTTGGCCGTGACACCCCTGGTGCAAGTGCCCATCACCTTCGTGCCCAAGCTGCCTACGGGAGTGTCGTACCTGGGCAATCGTAGCTCGAAACCTTATCCTCTTGAGCATACGCCGCGCCGCGTCCCGGCAGTCACTCCTCGTGGACCGAGTGGCCCGTTGAAACACAGAGCACACGCACACCGTTACCACAGGCTCCCACACCCGTTGCAGGAGCTCTTCCGTATGGTGACTGTGTGCTCGGTTGCGTCTATCTTCACCGTCACCGAGCCGGATCTCTTCCCATCACCACCAGCTCAGACCGCATGGGCCTGCCCCAGGCGGGCTGCGCATCTGCCCATAGCTCCTGCAGGAGGGCAAGGAAAACGTCCGGCCCCGTCTTGCTTTCCCATCGTGGTCGGGTCCAAACCATGTATCTCGTCTTTCTTTTTTTTTCCTTTTTTATCCCCTTCCTCTGGTCCTCTGGTCCTCTGGTCCTCTGGTACCCCTTCGCCTTAAGACCTTGTCCCTGCAAATATTGTAGGCTTAGGGGAGGTTCATGACAAGACAACCACTCCAAGATCCCGGGTTGGATATATAACTCCCGTTTCCTCCACCGCCTCCTTTCCACTCCAACCTCTCCTCCCCCTCCCTTGACTCTGTCAGTCTTATGTCCCAACAGATCTATCCACAAACCACTTGACCATCTCCATTCTCTTCTCTACAACAAAATCCATCACTGCTGCCACCACCACCACCACAAATATCCACAATAACATCATTAACAACACCGACGTCCCCATCTGCCATCCCTGGCCTCTAGAGTCTGGAAGTTATCACGCAGACCCCTTCACAGACCTGACAACATGGTTCGACCAACGATCCCTCGTGACCTCGACTCAACCGTCGTCCTCGTCGCACCTTGCCCACTGAACCCTCTTCCCATGCCGGCCTCACCAACACATCCCGGCTTGCCCGTTCAGTCCATGCCGGTAAGTACTACCACCGCAGCACTGCAATGCACAGCTTCCCGGGGGAGAGACCGTAAATCATCTGACAATTCTCACTTATAGCTCCCGGGTGTGCGCTGTCCCACCTGCGCTGCCAATGGGAAGGAGGTTTGGGTAATCCCCGGTCGTGCATGCGGAAACTGCGGAACACCGTGCTGTTGAATTCGTTGAGGGCGAACAACGGACTCGACGGGAACGCTCCCGGCCCAACCGTGCCGGCATTGAAACTTTCTCGGATCTTCTTTCATTCGTCTTTTACTCCATCTCTCTCTTTACGCGTCGTCGTGGGTTTCAGACGCCCACGGGAGAAAAAAAAAGGGTCCCTGCCGTCGGGTGGCAGCTGCGCTTGTTACACTTACAGAGATGAAGCTTCACGGCAACAGTTGACAGTCCAGGACTGGGTGATACACACCATCATGAGATTTTCAGATCATCATGAGATTTCTAACTTGACCCCTCACGGGGCGCAAAAGTAGAAGACATTACAATTTCTTTCTGACGATTTCACTATTTTCTTCACCAGGGCGGGGATCGGGAGAAGGAGGGTTTCCTACAAGAGAATAAAACTAGGCTGTACGTCACAGGCGTTTTCATCAGTACTCCGATGAGTTGACAGGAGCACGGGTACGGTAATGGTCCTCTAGATTGAATGCAAAACTCCCTCTTTCTCTTCCTATGCACAAGTTGGCTTCCTTGCGCGTGCTGCACACATGTCGTATATTGACTGGCGCACAGGCAAATCTTGGCCAAACAATATCCATTTGAACTCCACATCGTTCTTGCCACAACCGGCCGGCCTTCAACGGCGGGACTAGGAATTTTCTTTTGCCAGTCTGCACAGACCCAGGATTAACGGCAGCCAAGATCGGACACATGAACACAATCCGCCAACCGGGTAATAAAAGCCACACAAGCAACATTGAGTATGCTGTGCAACGGCCTCAGGGCAGTTAGCAAGCAAGGGGTCGACCGAACCCGGAGGACGACATTTTATCACCCAGGCTAACAGGCATTCATTGCCACCTTCTGCCTTTTTGTGTCTCAAGGGAAAGGAAGCCCCAGCCCTATCGATGAGCCTCAGACACGGCACATGGGGTGATGTCTGGATGTCTGCTTCTTTTTCTTTTCCCAAAAAGGGCAACTTTATGGGAACCTTGTTGCCATAGTTGCACAAGATTTCTGGTCATATAGTTCTTTTCTGACAGCTGACAGCGGGTCGATCCGCCTCATCAGGCCTGCTCCTGGTTGGGGAGGGGAGGCTATCATGTCGACCATCTCCCGTGCTTCTGGAACGAGCGGCTCAATGCCGTGCCGGCCCCCGTATAGGCAATGGAAAGAACGGATCGTTGGGCACTAGTCGCGTTGCTCCCAAGCCCCCTTTCCTTCTCCCCCCGGGACGCAGGACAAGGTAACTAACTGTTTGTTGGCTGCCGGCTCCCGAGGTCCCGTCCTTGGTCGGTTCCAGAAAGCTTCCTCCTGCCTGTCTCTACCCCCTGGGACGCGCCCGGGAGTTGTGCCTGCAGCTGGGCAGGGCTTTATTGAGATGTTGAGAGAGGGAGGAGGGGGGACGACCCCGGAGAGTGCTCTGATATCTGACCACTACTACACACCGCAAGTTGGAGGTGCTCTCCCATCGCCTGCACTCATCTTCGGGATATACAAAGTGAGGTGGGCAGTGACTCAATACTTGCCAGGCCCGTCTGCGCAAGCGTCAATCAGCTGCGCATGATCAGGTAGTATCGCGCCAGATGCTGCCAGGCATTGGCTGGCGAATCAAGGTGTCTATGCCCGCGAATTCGCGTGTTGAACCATGCCACGCAGCACACCGAGCAAAGACCAGCCTTCTTCGGGGATGGCTAGTACTCGCATTTTGCCCAACTTTTCCGCCGGGGGAGATCCGACGGATGCAAGATGAGAGAGGCTCACGATGATTGAGGGAACTAGGGCTGCGGCGGAACGTGAGCCACAGCATTTGCCGTTCCTCCAGACAGGATGCGAGTACGAGAAGGGCGTGGGCTACGGGGTCTGACAATGCAGCTAGCTGGGTCTATCATCATCATCGTGACTTGGCTCTTGCTCCCGGGCTTGTTAATTACGTCCCTTTCCGTCGCTTGGCTATTTCTTCTTCCACCAACCAGTAGCTGGGAGCATCTGCTGTCACTATCTGCCGTCTGCTGTATGCTGTATAACTGATCAGCCAGACGTACAACAGCGACAAAGAGACGAAAGGGAGAAACAACGCCGTCACAAACCAGGGAATCTCTTCCAAGGCTGCCCTGCCGCCCTTATCGCACACCTATGTCGCAATAACCGATGTCTGCGGGTCCGCGTCTTGCCAACCCTGGAGCCCACGCGGTGATCTATTTGATCAGCTGAAAATATGGGATCGGCAGATAGGAGAGGACAGTGCGCCAAGCAGCAGCACGGCAGAGGCAGCGGCGGCAGGCTCATCAGAAGCCCTTGTCACAAGGGCGCACGGCGCTGCCGGCCCTTGCTCTCCCTGTGTCCCCGGCTGGGCGAAGGTATCCATCCAATTTTCGACCTCGTGACCTGGCCTGCGGGATTAGGCAGCTGAAGACAAGAGGTGATCTCCTTCATTGATGGCTCGTATTTTTTTATAGGGGCTGGTCTGAAAATGATATGGGGACAAGGAGGACACGGGCCGAGGGACTTAGTAGGCTACCAATAAGAGTACAATGGATCTATAAAAACAATATAAATTATAAAAAATATATAGACAAATATAAATTTAATTTTTAAATTAAATTAATAAATAAATCTAAATAAAAAAATTTAAAAAATAAAACCTTTTAGAAGTAATTTACTTAATTAATAATAATATTTTAAAGAATTAATATATATTTAATATATATTAATTATTTTATAAGAATTTTAAAAATTTCTATAATAGTAACTATTATTATTATAAGAAAGAAAGAAAGAAAGAAAGAAAGAAAGAAAGAAAGAAAGAAAGAAAGAAAGAAAGAAAGAAAGAAAGAGGGAAAGAAAGAAAATATAAGATATCTTATATTAAGAGAAATATTTAATAGAAATTAAACTTGGAAGAGGTAGGTATATAATTAATATAAGGATGGGTATGGGTGGGATCCTAGAATTAACTTTTGTAATAATTATGGCTGTGCACCTCGCTAGTGGCCCGTGCCCTCTCGGGCTAAACTAAAAAAAGTAGACACCGAAACGGAACGCGTTAAAATCTCTGTCAGTGCAAAAATCTTGCATCTTCGGCTTGACTTCATCAACAACAACACCACCACCAACCGCTTGCATCTTGATCAATTACTTCTCACGGCTCTGGTGCCTGTTTGCAAGGACGAGCTAAGGTGTCGGTGGTCTTGATCATGTCAGCATCAGAACGGTAAGACTCCTCTACAACCCACCATTTTACTTCCTTTGACGACTGTGAGGGCATGTCCTTTCATGATGAGAGTAATTTGCGATTGATTCCGCCTGGTGGCCGGCTCGCCTGCTGTGCTATACCTTGCGGTTAAGTGATAGTCACTTCTTACATATTCTGAACTCATGCCTAATCACCCGATCGTCACTATTTTTCTGCGCCTGGGCGGGATCTGTTTACTGACATTGATTGGCCTCGAATAGGTAGTCCCGACTGCGCCGTCTCGCGCCTTGGTCGGGCAAAGTACGGTTCTGACCAGGCGGGCTTGATGACGAGTCGCCATCACCTTCCCAAGAGCACTTTGGCGTCGCTGGTCCACATTGGATGTCGTCTGTCAGCAACAACATGACCTTTCAGCAGCTCCATCTTTGTCCCATGTCGGTCAAAACAAACGTTGAGTAGTTCTCACATAAGTAGTTCAATAGTCAGGTTTCCACAGCTTCAATCAAGAAATCAATTCCATTCCATGCATACCACGTCGAATCTATGCCTCTTGAACGCCATTGCTCAACCCGAACAACCTAAACTCAATGCTATGTGCCGTTTGTTGCTTCCATGGCCGCCCTTCGGACACTATATGTCATGAAATCATTGCCGTCACTTGGAATGGACTCAGTTCTTCTTGCCAGGCATGCTGTCGGTCTTGCCCGCCTTCTTCTTGTTGATGGCCTCTTCCTCCTCAGCCTGGAGCTCTGCGTCAATCTTGGCGCCTTTAGAGGGCTCGTTGCCATGGTGCTTGGCCTGTCGAATCTATGTAAGCGAACTGTTGATGGTATTCGAAAGTGTGCAATTGACTTGAACATACGGGAAGTGTGGGATCCTTCTTGGACAGCGCGGTCTCCTTGTCGTCCTTGGGCTCGTGGTCCTTCTTCTCCTCAGCTGCCAGGCGATTGGCGATGGATCGCTGGTCCTCTGCAGTTTTGATCAGTACACCTCAGACAAACAATGGTGACGCTAGCAAATGAGACTCACTGGAGTCGTCGGTGTTGTGAGAGTTGACCTTGCCCTCCTCGTAGGGCTCGCGCTGCTCAAGCTCAGACTGCTTGACGTTGCGCTGGTCACCGGCGCCGGCGACGCTGATGGGGCCTACAGATGACGTGCCAGTCATGGTGATGTTGATGTTGACGGTTCTGGTGTTACGAGTTTAGTCGGACAGTGAAGAAGTTGCGACTGCAGCAAGTCTGAAATGTTTTGCGAGTTGATGATGATGGGAAGAAAACAATCTTGCGACTTCTTCACCAGCGCACACATTGATATAGCTGGCCACACATCCCACATCGGGCCGTCGACGTCATATCACTTTGAAAATCTGACAGGCAGCCTGGCTTGCCTTCAGACCTTCCGTCATGGAGGATCATCTTTTGTACCTAGGCATAGCACCGCCGTCCAGTGCAGAGGGTTGGGCTGCAGGACCGAATATAAAAGACTGGAGCTCTACGTCATATCTACATAGTAGGCACCAGGTACGGTGGCCGTCTCTGCGACGGACATCGCGGGGCAGACACGACGATCGTCTACCTACTAGAAGAGTTTTTCTGATGATCCCTTGGTTTCTAAAAGACTCTGGATAAGACTGCATAGACGATAATAATTTCGCGAGGTCTACAGCGGTTGTGCCCAGAGCCGGCGGGTACCAGGGTAGAACCGAGCGTGGCGTTTGAAGAACAGAGGCTAAGACGTGATAATGAGGCTCTGCAGGCCGAAGACGTCACTTTGGGTGTTGCACCAGGGAGCCCTGACGATCGTGTTTCCAGCAGTCCAGGTCCAGGTAGCTGACAGGGAGCCGCGGGGTAGCTCCAGGCCATGCATACCCGCTAATGCATTATTTGCCAGTTTGTCGACAGCCCCGCTAAGGCTGAGGACGAAAATTTGGCCCTGGAAGTTGCAACCACAGCGCCACGGTCTGGTCTGCCTCGCGTGTCCATGCTCGCCGAAGGCCCAGCACACGATAACAGCACTTCCCAGCGGCACACCCAATAGCCAAAAGCAAAGCCCATCTGTGGCTTCAGCCGACCCACGATGACCTCCTCGACCACCTTCACGCCGCAGACGTTCGCAAAGCTCTCCCCACACCCCTTCCTCCTCGCGAACCTCCAGCCACCCAGCCATGCCGCCTCAGCCAAGCCAACACGGACAAACGGCCGCGCGCCGCACCACGCCCGTCCGCTCAACATAAACGCTTCGTCACTCTCACACGCCCATGGCAGCGCCATGGTGAGGATCGGCGACACCAGCGTCATCTGCGGGGTACGAGGGGAGCTCCTGCCGACCACAAGCATCCCGCACTGGAGGAGACCCAAGAGCAAGGCAGAGCTGGAGGCGGTCGAGGACAGGGACGCCGGGGCGAGGGAGGACGGCACCAGGGAGCTGCGGGACTACGACCTGCTCGTGCCCAACATCGAGCTGGCCACGGGATGCGCGCCACAGTTCCTGCCTGGCGTGCCGCCCACGACCCTGGCGCAGACCCTGAGCACGAGGGTGTACTCGCTGCTGCACAGCACCGAGCTGCTGGACTCTGAGGACCTGAGGGTGTGGTACACGCCGCCGAGCCTTGCCGCCGGCGAGGATGACAGGATGGGCGAGGATCATGGCGACACTGACCAAGACGTGGCAGAGCCTGAGATCAAGGCTTACTGGGTGCTGTACATCGACGTACTGTTCGTATCGTTCGACGGCAACCCATTCGATGCGGCCTGGATTGCCATATTAGCGGCACTGAGGGACACGAAGCTGCCGCGGGCGTGGTGGGATCCTGACAGGGAGATGGTGCTGTGCTCCCGGACCGAGAGCAGAGCCCTAAATGTCCGCGGATTGCCCATCGCATGCACGGCTGCCTTACTCAATGAGAGGGAGGCCGAAACCGTCGGTCAGAGCAAATCTTTTCTCCTGGTTGACCCGGATAGGCTGGAGGAAAGTCTGTGTGACGAGAGCATCACTGTCGTGGTAGATCGCACAACCGGTGAGACAAGGATACGAGGAATATCGAAGAGTGGTGGAAGGGTTTTGGGCCCAAAAGACATCCGAGAGATCGCCGGGTTGGCAGAGAGCAGGTGGGGGGACATTCAGCACGCATTGTGAGCTGTGGAGGAAAACGGATGCATCCACACCTCTGAGCGTGGGTTTGATACTTGTAAGGCCTAATTAGGGTCTCCAACTCGCATTGGCCTAAGGTCACCTTAGAAGAGGGGAGTTGGCAGGAGGACTGTACGCCGAATTCTCCTTAGTTGCATACAGCGGTAAGATGAAGACGACTAAGAACAGCCCCAGACACGCAAGACGGGCCTCTAGGATATGCCCTTGGTAATGATACCCAATCCGAGGGAAGTTGTACCTATCAAAAGACACCCCAGGTCTTTGGCGACATGAGAAGCGGACCCTCGCTATCGCCATATCGCTCGACTATCGTTTGATCAAGCACCCGTCGCATAGGAACTTAATCCCCCTGCCGCAGGCAAACCAACCCAGACAAGCAGACACTTCACCATGATTCTATTGGTCAGGCCACCGACTTAGAGGCTCCAGCATTACTCAAGTGAGGGGAGGGCTTTGCTGGAGTCTTTTTGCCCCAAAATCGGACAAGTGGGTCACAGCACTCCTTCATGCTCATTGCCAGCGACTCGTCAGGTGGGACGACCAACTTGACCCTAGCATTGTGCAGCTCTATAAGTTCTAATAGGAGATGTTAAATGCATGGTCAGTCGATCCACTTTGAGTCCATCCACACCTCAAATATCCCGAGGTCCCCATGCGCAAGTCAAACCGACTCACCTAGGGGCGTCCCAGGACACTTCTCCTCCTCCATCAGCCTCGACGCGCCCTTGTGCCAGTAGACTACGGAGCCGGGAAACCATCGCAGCCCATGCATCGAAGCTGCAATTACGGACAGAACTTTTCCGAAGTTCTCCCACCATCTGTTCCGTTGACGAGTAACAAGCACGACCTTTGCGTCCGGATACAGCTCCATGAGCTCTGGGACAGAATCAATGGCCGGTAGATCGGTCACGCCCGCGAACCCTTCTACTAATTCGCGTAGAAGGTCGAGAGTCCTGGCCTTCTCTCCTTCCTCACGGGCCTCGTAGACCTGGGTCCATTTCTTGCCGAAAGCTGTGGGCGGAGTGACCCTGGTGCGTTAGCGATGTGACGACCACGTGCCAGTATCCTTCAAGTGTGTAGCTCACCCTTCTCACCAAATATAATATGAGTTGCACCATGCACTTAATTCGTCGAGGTTAGCGGGACTTGGAGTCTGTGCCATGGATGAGAGGAGGCACCAGTGTGATTCCTGTCGTTCCAGGGTAGACATATCATCCGAAGAATGTTCTGGGAGATCTTACAGACAGGCCCTCGAAGGAGTTCCTCCAACGCCAGTTGCATCGTCACCGTTCCGGTCCGTGAGAATCCTGCTCCAATGACTTCAAGTCGTCTCGATGGGTCATTTGGCTTAGATGGAACGCCGCCCATGATGTCTTGTAGTTCCTTCACTCTTCCCTGCTAAAGGCGAGGAGTGGTAGAGATGCCCTCAAGTGCTGGCATGAAAGAAACGCGCAGCTGTAGGTGAGGGTGGCAGCGCCTTTTTTTTCACGTCTACCCATTAGCGAAGCGCCGGCTTAAGAGGTAGTTGTGTTGCTATCGCCACGCTCGTGAATATTAGCCTTGCGCACAGAACACTGGAATGCTGCACAATTTCGGTATACGGTTGGCTTATGTTCCCTTTCCGGCAACGCCAACCGAGCTAGACTGTTCGCCTACTATGGTGCCTTTGTTCTCAACTCGCATTTTCAGGCTACAGAGTCGTCGGTACCTCACCCTCACCGCCAGAAAGCCAAGTCCGCCGGCGTGAGGACGAGATTCTCTGAATGGTGTCATGGCGTCCAAGTAGTGCAGTCCCCCCGCGATGTCGCTTCGAATGACAGCAAATAATCATCCGCAATATCATACCGAGGTGACCTCAAAACCCCGTCAGATGCTGGTATGGAAAGCCAAATAATGTAAATGAGTATATGACGTTTCTCAGTCGAGATGCCCAGTCTGATAAAGTTGCTGGAATCGGAGACGGTACGACTGCTGAGTTGGGGAAGACGGCCGAATATGTAAAGGATATGTGCCTAGTGGTGAGGAGGTCAAAACCTACTTCAAAGTTTCAACCCTTGTACAGCTTTATCGGGCCCCGTTGGGAAGAATACATGCTTCCAAACGATCATGTGGATATGCTAGTACATACCTAGGTACTATGTGAGTGAAATCAGACCTCACGGCTGTTGAATTTGGCTGAGAATAGTCTAAGCTGAAACTAACCAGATGATCAAATAGGTACCTAAGTATGTCATAATGGGAGGAAGCCGTATGAGGGAAAGCCGAAGACATAGGCAGCTAGTCTCTGGGCTATAGTAGACTTTTCTCCAGGGGAGGCATTGTATGATTGAATGCATCGAAACAGGAGATGATTGATATGACAACTCAGATTAACACAAGGTCAAGGTAGGTCACAAATGTCTTGCTGTTGGTATGTGCAGGGCCAGTGAATGGAGGATCACAGGAATTGTTTCGGTGTTGACTACACAAGGTACTGCAAATACCAAGCGTAGTACCCCCCTTGAACATTGCTTATTGCATGTCCACATGCATCCTGTAGGATTAACTCCTATAGGATATCCTCCTACAGGATACCCTCCTATAGTACACCCTCCTGAGGGAAAATAGGACACCCTCTATGGGACATGCTCTTATGAGACATCCTCCTATAGGGTACCTTCCAGTGGGATACCCTCTATAGGATACCCTCCTATGGGATGCCGTCCTATGGGATACCGTCCTCTGGGATACCGTCCTGTGGGATACTGTCCTATGGCATACCCTTCTATAGGACGACTATCTATAGGAATCTTCATGTGGGATGACCTCTAGTGGGATCCCCAGTAGAAAGCACAGTGTGGGAAGTCACCAGGGCTTCATGACATGTTAATCTTTTTTTAAAGCCCGTAGCATGTTACTGTAACTATGCATGTGAAAAAGAGCTGAATTATGAGACCAAAGCAAATGCACAAAAAGACAAATAGGGAAGCTATGAATCGAACACAGAACCGCCGTCACCACTTCCTACGCTCTGGACATCCTCTGAAGACAGCCAGTCACGAAGGTTGCAAGATACGTCGCTCTACCAATTGAGCTACTTCCCAATATGTTGTTTGTTGCCCAGACCCATTTGCGCCTTCTGATATCTGTTTGTCTGCTCTAAACTCTTAAGATGCCCTCCAAAATTTGTTTGCAATCTCTGCCACCTCGGTGCCTTTGGTAATACCAAGCTCATGGCCAGCTTCCAACATCTCAAGCTGGCAAGCGTCGGGGCCAATGATGCCCTGTGCATCTGGCATGATCTTATCTTCTGGTACGATTTGGTCGTCGGAGCCGAGGATGAAGAGCAACTTCCCACCGAACAGGCCAGGCAGATGAGGATCCTCCCTTCTCGCAAAAAGCAGGTTTCCCAATCTCTGCCATTCGGCGTACCGCTCGTAGATAGGGGCATATCGCAAAGTGCTGATGACGGCGGGTACGAAACCCTCGTGGTTGTTCAGATGCCACGACATAATCGATGCGGCGGTGACATGAGGGCGGGTGGGTGAAATGATTGCATCGTCCCAAGGGTCGCCAGTCTTGTTAGTGCCATCCTCCGCTGCTACGTATTTGGGCTCAAGCCGCCGCCTGTACCAATTTTGAATCAGCCAATTTGGCCCCAATCTTGAGTTCAGCAAGCGCGTGCGCCAGCCAATCTCGTGTAGCCTCTGTAACGATCCAGGTGCGACCAAGATTAATGACCGGACCAAGTGCGGAAACCAGCCTGCAAAATTAGCAGCAAGGCCCCCACCCAGCGAGTACCCGATGATATGGAATCCCCCGTTACCTCCCACCACGGCATTCCCCGTCCAGCTGACCTCGGAGCTCGCCAGGACCATCATGATCTGGCTCGTAAATAGTCTCTCATCATAGTCGACATCCTCGGGGTCTGGTGCGTCCGACCATCCACGGCCAAAGAGGTCGAAAAGCATCACTCGATAGCCTTTGCTAGCAAGAGCGACGGCGGTGTTGGAGCCGGAGACGCTAGGCATCGACAGGCCGTGGAGAAACAGGACTCTCTCGCCATCTGATGGGCCAAACTCGAAGACGTGGATGTTGCCGTATGGAGTTGAGACATCACGGCCGCCGGGAAGGGCATCGGGAGGATAAGGAAGAGATGAGGGCTCCGTCGGGTGAGCAGAAGGCAAGGCCGCTCGCTTCGGCGCTTTGACGACGTTGCCCGTGCGTGGGAAGAGATGGCGGCGCAATAAGAAGGCTGCGGGCAGGCAGATCAAGGCGACACTCACGATGGACCTGCCTGTACGGCTATCCATCTTGAAATTCATACGCCCTCAACACCCAGCACTCAACACTCGGAATGGCGCTGGTGTCGCAGGATGACAAGTCACTCACATGAACACAGCTATGAACAATAAGGTACAAGAAGTCGGCAGGTTAGGTAGGTCTGACTTGTAATGTGTAGGTCTTTCCCAGGAAGAATGGCCACATGTGCAAGTAAAGAGATAGATGTCTCGCGAACCTTTCGAACTGCTCTATCACGTTGGGAATCAAGAGCAGTAGATACAGGCGGAAGTTTCGGTCTACCGCCCAGCATGAAGCTGCCTAATGAAAGGAAACTTTTAAGGACAAAATGCTGTCTATCGCAATAGTAGGCAACTGTACCTCGCTGGGCGGATGTCGAAAAAAAAAAAAAAGAGAGAAAAAGACGATCCGCGTTGCACCAGAATCTTTGCAGGAAGTTAGCGAGCTAGGCCCGAGGGTGGGGCTCAAGCTGGCGGAAAATCAGGCGCTCCGGCGGAGCTCGCGTTCTCCGCTGCCTGCCTGCGACCTCGATTTGTTGCCTTTTTTAACGACAGCTTCGTTGTCGCGCAAATTTTCTTTCTCAACCACCAACCCTGACTGCACCGGCAGCCATCATGGAGTCCCTCAGCGAGACGCCCTGGGACGTTGTCATCTGCGGCACAGGCCTGCAGCAGTCACTCCTGGCATTGTGAGTAGTCCCCTCCGACCGGACCGTCGTTGCAGCGCAAATCGTCATGAAGGCCCATCTAACTAACCTAGTATTGCCCCCCCGTGAAGAGCACTCTCCCGATCAGACAAGAAGATCCTCCACATAGACCCCAATGAGTACTACGGTGGGCCAGAAGCAGCCTTCAGCCTCCAGGAAGCCGATGCTTGGGCCTCAGAGATTGCTCAAGCACCTTCATCTTCCGTCTTCACCGCTGCCGCCGTGACTAGGCCAGACCAAGTCCCCGACCCTGGCGTCAAGTTGTCCTTCCCTCGCGCCTACGCCCTCTCCCTCTCACCCCAGATCGTCCACGCGAACTCCAAGCTCCTCTCCCAGCTGGTCTCGTCCCGGTGCTACCGGCAGCTCGAGTTCCTGGCTGTCGGGTCCTTCTTCATCTTCAAGCCAGCCTCTGAGACCGCCGCGACGCCGACCCTGGCACGGATACCCTCTACCCGCGAGGATGTTTTCTCCTCTACAGACCTCTCCGCTCGGATGAAGCGACAGCTCATGAAGTTTCTGAAGCTCGTCTTGTCATATGAGGAAGAGACCACCCTCCCGCAATGGCAGGAGTATGCCGAAAGGCCACTCGCTGAACTGCTGTCGGAGAAGATGAGCTTGGACGAAGGCTTGCAGACGTACATCATCACCTTGACGCTTTCGCTCGACGGGCGTATTAGTACCAAGGACGGGCTGGCGACCATCCATCGACACATGACGTCGATGGGCCTGTTCGGGCCTGGCTTTGCTGCTGTCTACCCCAAGTGGGGTGGAGGCTCTGAGATCGCGCAGGTGGGATGCCGGGCAGGTGCGGTAGGCGGCGGTGTCTACATGCTCGGCACAGGCATCAAGGAGATCAAGGGCGTTGGTACAGCTGGTGGGGTTGAGTTGGAACTTACGGAGGGCACAGTCGTCAAGACAAAGACACTGTTTAGAGGGCCTGGCGAAGTACCTGCTGGCAACGGTGTCAAGGTCAGTAGGCTGGTCGTCATCGTTGGTGCGCCCCTTGCTTCATTGTTCGAACCTACATTAGAAGGAGCCCCAACACCCGCAGTGGCGGTCATTGCCTTGCCGCCCAAGTCGGTGAAGACCAGCGATGGAATCGAGTCAGCGTACCCGATCTACGCCATCGCGCACTCGAGTGATACGGGTGAATGCCCGGCTGGACAAAGTAAGCTACGCCCACGCGATTCCCCATCCCTAACTTCCATGATGAAAATCATACAATCCTTATCTACATTGCCTGAGCAACAGCCTTGAAGTTAAGAAACTCTTACTTCTGATGAAGACAAACCATACCCAGTCACTCTCAGCTTCCTTGAAAAGATACATAAGATTTGCTAACACTGGCCACAAAAAGGCGTCCTCTACCTCAACACCATCCACGTTCCGGAGTCCAAGTCTCTGATCGAGACAAGTGTTGACTTGCTTTTGGCAAGTCTCTGCTCCGAGGGCTCTAAGGCGCAAGTGCTATACCAACTCTACTACGAGCAACAGACCGGCAGCGCCAACTCTCTCGCGGCAGAGCAGCGCATCTTCGAGTTCCCGCCGCCACCCGTCTCTCTTGCACTTGAAGACTCGTTGCTCGATCCGATCCACCAGGCTTGGGTTAAAGCCATGGGAGACGAGCTGTCCGAGGAGAACATGGCCGAGTATATGATCTTCTCGGACAGAGAAGGAGCCGATGACGACGACTACGAATGATTTTAATGACATCACTCTTCCTGTTTTGATAGCTCACGATAGCATGAGAATATGAGTTGTAATGAGATGCTATTTGATTCATGCATTGTAACTGGCACGGCTCTTTATCCTCAGTGATGATCCGCCCCCTTGGTATTAGTTCGCGCCGACCATGGTGCTGATTTGGGTCTGAAGCTAGAAGCCAAATGGTTCGCTCAACATGCCGACCATGATTCGCCGCCCAAACATCCTATGCAGAAGAATCAATTTGATCTCTTTCAGTCGCGTCAAAGACCTGTTGAGATCTGCTTGAGTCGCCCTGTTGCTGGTAAGATCGATCATGACTCTTAACGGCTCTCGTTCATCCAATTATTGAGTCCGCCGGCCCCCGTCGTTCCAAAACTCCAATCAATTACTTCTGCAAGCACAATTGCGCGCTCACTTCCCCAATGCGTTCGGTGCGTTCGCACTTATCCATGCATGCCTGCGAGCGTGTCGTCGCCAAGGTCTCTAGCACCAGAATTTTGTGCTTGTCTACCCCCTGAAAGAACGAGTAAGTCGACAACGATGGTGTTGGGTCCGGCTAGGCTGCCATCGATTGGCTAGTAGCCATCGTCACCCGTGTCCTGCGGTCGACTACTCCTCGCCCTCTCCTCCCACTGCCATCTGCTCGATAGCATCCTCCAGCTTCCTCGCACGCGGGCCAGTGACACCAACGTAGATATTGCCGTACGCAACCTTCTCCTCGATACCCTCTTGCTTAACCGTGATCTGGCCCTTTGTCGCAAGCGCCAAGACATGCAGGAAAGCCTGCGCGGCAACCGGCCTCGTCAGGTCCTGCTCTTCGAAGAGGCTGGAAAACTCGACCCAGCGGCGGTTCTCTTCCTCCTTGTCCTGTTCGCCCCGCTCGACAGCAACCCGCTCGACGAACCCGAGGAAGTTGCGTCCTTCCCGGTCTAGGGCGTTCCGCATGAACCGGCTCGTGTTGGCTTCCTGCGTGCTGACCTCGGCAGCGGCGCCGAACTCGCTGAGGGAGCTGTGGTCGTTTGCGGCGTTATTTACGTCATGTTCCAGACCGTCATAGCCAAAGGACATCACGTCACCTTCGTTGAATTGTGGATCGTTGGCAAATATGCTGCCCCGGCCAACAAGCGGGCTGCCCTCGACACCATGAACGGCTGCCTCACGTCCCTTCTGGCTGCGGACGGAAGAAGGAATAACTGATGAAGGACGATTCCAAGGCGCGTTGGACGAGCGGTGGTGATCAGACATGGCGGAGCCTGGATGCTCACGGCCGATCTCAGGCAGGTCGTCACCGAACATCATCATCGGATCGTCGATGGCCTGGCCGTCTTGCTCGGGTGCGCTGCGGCCGAGCTGAGGATCCTGTCCCTCGAACTCTGGCTCGGCTCCATCAGTGCGAGGGCGAACCCGCCTTTCAACAAAAAAGTCTTCGTCCTCACCGAAGGCGTCCGAGGCAGATCGGCGGCGACTGGATCGGGCTTGTTCTTCATCTTCCTCCTCGGTCGCTACGTCGACATCGCCCATGACAATAGCCTTGAGCTCATCGCCCGCAAAGCACTGAGCCAGCGGGTGATCCATTCCGGGGATGTTGTTGAGTACGCCAATGCCCATTATTCCCATCCCGAAGGTGAGGTTGTACGCATTCTTCTTCGCTTGAGCTGCTGTGACTTGGTGGTGAAGTCCACGAGCCTCCACCACGCGAGCGATGTAATTCTCTGACCAGCCCTTGAATTCTTCTCGACTCACATGAGTCGCAACGTCGGGGGCAATGCGTTTGATGGTTCGCGTCTTGCGCTGTTTGGTTTGCTGGGGCTCGTCGGAGCTGATTAGCTCCTCAGAGGGAAGTGGCACTTCGCTTTGTTGGGGATTCTGTTGGGCTTGGCCGACTGCAGCCTCGGTAAATGGATCATCATCGATGAGCATCTGATCATCGTCGCCAGGAACTACCATGGCTTCGTCCTCTGGAAAGGCAGGTGCGCTACCAACTTTTGATGCAGCTTCGCCAACCCTGGCACCTTCGCTTTGTGGGTGTGGAGGCAACTCTGGCTCAAGCTGCTCGACTAGGTTTCCATCCGCGTCAACTTGTAGGCCAAAGTCTTCGAAGGGGAGCACTTCTTCCTCTCCAAAAGACATCTCGAGGTCTGGATCGTCCTGTCTTTGCCGCTTGCCCCAAAAAGAGGGGGATCCCCAAGCTATCTTGGCTTGAAGAATGGCGGATGTTGAGATCGATGAAATGTGCGCCGGGCGGGGGCACAACAGAACCACTTCCTCGGTCAAGGGGTGATAGTTGAGAGGATAGCCGGGTACGTTGGCTGAAGTCCCACACTGGAAGGAGCAGGTCCCCGTTCTCGTCAAAGTCTAGAGGCGGCAGGTCGAAAGTCGGAACAAAGTTAGGATCATCACCAAGGATAAGCTTGGATCGCCTGTGTCTTGTCAGCAGGAAAGCAAGCAAGTAGGTGTGGATTCTGTTCCATATGTTTCGCTAAGTCGTCACTCACTTGGTTTTTCCAGCCTTTGGGTCTACCTCATTAGACGCAGAATGCTGAAGAGAACGAAGGAAAATCTTCATGTTGTCCCACACTTTCTGCGTATCATCGAGGAGGTAGTTGTGTTTCTTTAGGTATACGCCAGACACTCCGTAGAGGAGGTTGCCCTGCAGTCGTAGGGCAATGGGAGCACCGGGCGGCTTTCCGATTGTGTCACATGCTTGGGGAACATTGACATTCTCGATGGACTTGCGATTCACCTTGCGGTTGGTGGTCTGAACGCCAAGGGTGGCAACCAGCCTGTTGAGGTTACCCAGTGTTAGCAGCTGGCGACGAGCCTTGGTGGGTTCAAGTGGGCCTACCAGACCGTTGCGACGCCATACTGAGGGCTCGCGAGAACTGAAATCAGACCTTAGCAACACTTCGATTGGCAGCGGGCGAGTTCAGAGGTGTGACGTACTCTCATGAGAGTAAAACATCGCTGTGGCGGACGCACGCACACGTCCGTACACTGCAAGTTGCACGCACGAGGTGGGTCTCGATGGTGATGTCCTTTTCCTCAGTTGCTCGATCTTGGTGGATATGACATGAAGTCCTGGCTAGGTCAATGATTGTGTGGGTGATGGCTGGTGGCAGGTGACCTGAAGGTGGCAGGGGATTTCAGAATGCCAGCTCAATGTGGCTGGTAGGCTTGCTGGAGAGGTGGTGGTGGTGGACAAGCGCTGCAGTATTCACTGCAGCTGTCAGGCACTGCAAAATAGTCGAGATGAAAACCTAGCTGATGCCTGATTGATGTCGCAACACTCACAATTTTAGTACCTAGGTAGTGAGTCTGAACTGGAAGGCACTGCCGTTTACTGTTGCTGGTACGGTAGGTACTAAGAGGCAGGCTGCTATCGAAACTTGCAGTCACAACTTTCCCACCCCGTTGAATTTATGACCCTTTCACAACAAATTTCACTGTCAAGAGATAGTCAAATTTGCCTACCTAGATACCTAGGTATCCAGTTGCTGTCCCCAAGCGGCGAGGCTCTACGTAAATCCATTCAAACAACTTATTCCTGCCCACAGATTCATCTAACAATCAGCAATTCTATTGGAACATGACAAACAAGTTTTCTAATATGTAAATTTCACACTTTCCCTGGAGCTTAGAAATGAGAACAAAATCATTCGTCCCAAGTCTATAAGGGGTCCCTTCATGCAACCCTCCTATGAGATGCTCTCCTGTGGCATCCCCTTCTATCAGATAGTATCATGTGGGATATGCTCTCGTGGGATAACAGACTGTAAATTAGACCATGAAATCACCATGGACAAGGGAACCTCACCTGGGCAGCCAAGACAAGACGAGTCATACCGTCCATAACGATGGCGTATACTCCTTAAAGACCAGATTAACTTTCTATTTACAATGTTTGCTTGTTATTCTAATACTGAAGTTGTCTCTCATCTCTCAAAATCAGGTAGACCCATAGAATAGGATGACATCATCTGAAATCTAACACCTATCAACAACACCATTTTCTTAAGAGTAGTGGCAATGTGGTCCCCAAAGGCATTTTTGAGTGATCTGAGACGTTTAGTAGTGATTATTCATTTATTTGTTGGTCGATAACGCGGATTGATTTAATCTCATATTCTCTCACCAACATACTTGGATATACCTGGTTGGCTTGTCCTTCAAGTCTGTGAGTGAGATTCAACCGTCTTCATCCCCGAGTCCCCGTAAAGCTTGCCCCAGCTCCTCACCTTCCGATCCATATCTAATCTGACGATTATCATCACCAGCAGCATCGTAACACCTAGAAGTAAATCGGCCAGACATTTCGAGAATCCATCCCTGGTGCTAGCCCCCAGCATACTACTAATTACGGCCCTTGTCATCAAGTCCGTTGTGATCATCTCGTGTCCCTCCTCCAGCCCACAAATGCTGCCCTCAGCTAATTGCTCGGGCATCTGCCCCCCATCCGCTTCCTCCAGCATCTTGGTCAGGGCGGTCTTGATCTTGTTTTCGGCTTCGTAGGACTCAGTGAATATTGTTGCCGGGAAAACCCTATGAACTCTGGCCGGCCTGCTGTGAGGGTTTGCTGTGGTGTAAAGATTCATCTCTTGTGATAATTGGTCGGAGAGTGCCCGCAGGGCGGCTTTGCTAGGGTTGTATGGTGCGTATCCCGCGATCGGATACAAAGTAAGAAAGGACGCCGTGAAGATGAGGTGTCTCGGGGTATGGGTCTTGGATGTGGGTGGCTCCTCGTTGTAATTCTCCTTCTCCGGCTTTAACCACGCTCGCAACGCCGCGTGAACCGTGTAGACGCTGGTGAAGTAGGTCGAGTCCACCAAAGACTGGAATTTAGACACCTCACAAATAGCGTGAGATAGGATGCACCAGCACAGTACCTAGGTACCACATGGTATCTGGTGGCGAGTTAAAATTCGATGCTGTAGCTTCTGTTACGATACGAACGGCCTCTTCAGAATCACTCAAGTCAGCGCTGATATGGTGGAATCGTTGGCCTTTGGTTTTCGACCATGCACTGATATACTTGACGCCTTCGGCCAGTTTCTTCTCGTCTCGTGCAACGATCACCACGTTGGTGCCCTTCGCCGCAAGTTGTCGGCCGGCTTCAAGCCCCATTCCACGCGAAGCTCCCGTGATGAGGACGGTCTTCGTAAGGTTGGCTAATCGCGTGCACATCGCAATATAATAGAATGACTCTACTCACACTCTGCCGTCGACGGGGAACGCGTTCTCTGAAATAGACGCACCCATTGCTGATGTCTGTAATGATACCCCTCGTAGTAGAATGCAAGATCGAAGCGGGACAGTGATCTTCCAAAACCTACGCGGTAGAGGCGGTGGAAGTTGGCAAAAAGTGAGGCAAGCAAAAGTGGACCATAATGTCTTTTAGAGTGGCTTGTGAACGCAGCTCGAGCAGCCTTGAGGAAAGTGAAGACGCATTTGGCTGTTCGTGACTGTGCGCCCCGCCCCCCAGTTCGCTCGATGGCGAGTCTTGGGGGCACCAATATCTGAAGTGAGCTCGTCGAAGCGGTTCCATCTATGAATCTACCCCAGAAGGAACATGTTCAAGCCTTCTCTGGCAAAGCTTGTCGTAGCTTCAGCCGTCGAGACCCTCATTACTCGTTGATCCGACCCACACAAATTAATCTCTCGCTTCAAAAGAACAGTGGCTCGCAGACATCAGCAGACCCTCGAATCACCCGGCCCTCTCAGTTTTCTCAACTACCGGCATTTTGCAATGATAGCTCCCTCCGTTCCTATGTGTGGGCTCAGCTACCCCGTACAAATCCCTACGTCTGTGCAATTGGTCCGTTGTTGGAAGCCCCAGGGGTCTTGAGTCAAGCATCGATGAGTTCAGAACGTGATGAGGCTCTTGGAGCGGATCCTGGGGCAACGCCATTGGTTATCCAAGAGACAGCATTTTTGGTCGTGCTTGCTCATCCACTCATCAGAATTAGGGATTGGCTTCTTCCAAGGTTTTAGCATGAATATTCTGAGCGAATGCATAATGGCAAAGAATAAAGCAAGCGCAATAAGGCAGTCAAACGCCAGCCTAGGTATTAGTTCAGGGTATGAGCGGAGGGCGATATCCCTGTAGAGGACGTGAACACCTCGTCCTACTGGACCGTCTTGACATCTCAGGGATTATCGCAATAACACAGCCACATTCTTAAAACTTTCGAGGCTTACTAGCCCCTGCGGCTTACTTGTTCCTACCTGGTAGTTCTATCAGTGACTTTATAGGAGGTTGTCCCTATAAGAATCTCCTGGATACTAGATTCAAGTTATCCAATGGGAGCTTATCTGATGGGAGATTCGCTAGCAGGAGAATGTTTAGTGTGAGGTTGTCTAGCAGGTGGTTGCCTAGTGGAGAGTTGCCTAGTGGGAAGTTATCTAATTGGAAAATATCTGATAGAAGACCATCTAATAGGAGGTGTTTCTGTCAGAGCAAAGGCGGGTGTGCCGCAGGTGGGCACCCCATAGGAGGGTGTCCGGGAGGGTGTCACATGACTGACAGGATAGGAGACTGTCCCAGGATAAGTTGGGGGAGAGATATCTTAACCGCATAGCAGACACGCACTCCAACATCAAGCTCTGCTTATTGCTGTCCCGTCCATCAGCTGGGACATGGGGGTCTGAGTCTCGGGAGAAAGAATAGGCGCTATCGCTCAAATAGACTCGATCTTGATAGACTGCCGGAGCAACGTGCGTCGCGTCACTTCAAGGTTTCATCCGAGCTCGCTCATCTGAATTCGGCAAAGGGCTTATCCGAACATCAGTTGACGCGGCCTGCCTTCGGGCTGCAGCGTCGATAATGACCAGAATAAGCAGGTCGAAGGCGGCCAACCACAAATATCAGATGGATGGCGAGCCACCATGGGGATGTTTATGAGCGTCGAACATTGTTCCTGCGGCCCACATTTGATTATCTGACAGAGTGGCAGCCAAACTCTTGGAGATCGCTGGGCCAAGAGACTACGGCGATGAGGATCTGCCTGGGCTGTAAATCGGCCTGGTCTTGGGGAACAGAAAAGTGACCGGCAGCCGAGTCCTCGTGCTGCTCCCTGTTGGTTTTCTATACAGAGCAACAGCAAGAATGATGCCCAAAGAGCTGGCTGGTATGATCGACCCCAGCTTGAAACGGCCGCAGAGACGGCGAGTGCAGAGTGGCGCCCATCTGGTCCGCCGGTCCATCCACCGACACCCGCGGCCTGGTTGCCCCACGGCGGTCAGCCCTGCACACGCACGCAGGGCAAGTTAGACGCTGCAGTCCTGTTGCACGCCCCACAGAAACATCCCCGCCGGCGTGGTTTAACTGTTTCAGGGCCCCAGTGCTGTCACAGCTTTGTGCCAAGGCCGCCAATGCTTGCCTCCCAAGGACGCTGACTGTCGATCCCCAACGTGCACGCACACGCTTACACGTTGAGGCTGAACTTGGCTTCTGCAGGCCGCCCTCGGTTCCGCTCCTAGGCAAAGCTTGTCCGCTGAGTCGGGAGCACCTCTTCTGTGCCGGCGAACAATGGCCTCCCGGGCCATGCGCTGGCCATTGGCCAATCAACCCGTCGTATGCCGGAAGACGTGTTTGAAATGGGTGCCCGTTTCACCAAACAGTCACAAGTCCCCTTGTTGTGACGTTGGTCTGAGTCGAGGAGAGATGTGCTATCGTCCTCTTCACCATCTCGTCCAATTTTGGAACCGACCCTCCGGGGCCCTCCGGCCTTGGACATGGACATGGACACTGTGAGATGGCGACCAGACGAGATCTCATCGGCTCGTCATACCCAACAGACAGGCGCCGACCCGGACTATGATCTGCGCTCGCTCGCAGCGTAATCACAGAGTCCCACCCCCTTACCCTTTCACCTGCAAGTCAGGTCGTTGTGCGGCCTGGGAAGCAGCCAACCAGACAAGAGCCTTGCTGGTCCAGGTTGTGTGTATCCGTGCTGTTCGTCCAGACCATGTTTGATCGTTGAGTTGTCTTATGTGCCATCCGGTCCTGTCTGTCTCTCCCACAATCCGGCAGGTCTCTGCTCATTACTTCGTGGGCAGGTCTTGTGCGGCTTTTTCTTCTCGTCGCGTTGATCGCAGTTTTGTTTGTCTACTCCATGATTCTGGGCGGAACCAGAGTTTAATACAACACTTTTGCACTTGAGAAAGCGTGTTCTCTCGAAACCGAACTTGCTCAACCGCCCGTTTGGAGAGCCCCATACGGACCATACTCGCCTGAGCAAGTTCCTGCAGGAAACGTGCTCGCCCAGAGCGCACCATCTCCTTGAGACATCCCATCTCTTCCCACACGCCATCATCAGCCCATCCGGATGGCTCCACCGCCACTAAGCTTTAAGAATGCGTCCTTCAGAAGTTTTAGCTCATTCTCCACCGCCGCCTCGCCACTAAGGAACTCGTTCACGCTCTCATGTCGGTCCCCCATCACACCAACGCCAGAAGACAGGCAGGCGTGCTCGACCCCGAGGCATGGATCGTTTCTGGAGCTGCCAAGATCATTCAACGGGCCGGGCACAAAGAGTGGTCTGTCGACATCGATTGGTAATAGTGGGTACGCATATGAGGAGGACGAAGACGATGTCTCGATAGACTCACCTACAGACCACACGTGGTTCCTGCCGCACTCGCCGGGGCTGCCGCCTCGACCGTCGCTGGCCCAACAGGATGAAGGGAAGCTTGGCGTCTTGTCCGCCATCAACATCATCGTGGGCAAGACAATGGGTGTCGGTGCCTACACTGTGCCCTCGGCCATCTTCAGCGGCGTTGGGTCTGTTGGCAGTATGTTCTAATCCCACTCCTGCCAGTATCGCCCACCTTCCCCAAGACTTGGCCCTCATGCCTGAAAAGGCAGTCATAGAACAGTAAGAGCGCAAGAACTTTGCTGACAACACAACCGGTAGTGACACTCCTGCTATGGGTCATCGGCAGCCTCATCTCCTTCTGCGGGCTGGCGGTATACCTCGACCTGGGCACGGCGATACCGCGCTCGGGTGGGGAGCGCGTGTACCTGGAGCGGATCTTCCGGCGGCCGTACATGCTCGCCACGTGCATGTTCATGTCCTATGTCGTGCTGCTGGGCTTCTCGACGCCCAACGCCGTGGTGCTGGGCGAGTACGCCCTGTACGCGACGGGCACGGAGCCCAACAGGTGGAACGTCCGGCTCATCGCCGCCCTGGCTGTTTCGCTGCTGTGCTACGTCCACGCGCGCAGTCCCAGGTTGGGCCTGAGGCTGATCAACACCCTCGGCGTGGCCAAGATGGCCATCCTGGTTGTCGTGGTTGTCTCTGGGGTCGCGGGCGGGATCATGGGCGTCGGCGCGGACAGGGAGTCGGCCATCATCGAGGGCCGGCGGGTCGACCTTGCCATGAGCGGCAACGAGCCCTCGTCGTCGGCCCAGCGGAATTTCCGCGACATCTGGGAGGGCACGTCGACGCAGCCGTACGACTACGCGACGGCGTTGCTCAAGGTGATATATTGCTTCCGGGGATATAGCACGGCGAACCAGGTCCTCAGCGACGTGAGGGACCCGGTCCGCACGCTCAAGGTCGCGGCGCCGGCGGCCCTGGCCTTCGTCAGCGTCGCGTATCTCGCCGTCAACGTCGCCTTCTTCCTCGTCGTCGACAAGGACGAATTCCGATCCGCAGGCGTCGTCGTCGCCGGCACCTTCTTCCGCAAGGTCTTTGGCGACACCCTCGGCGAGCACGTCCTGCCGCTGTTCGTCGTCGTCTCCGCCGCGGGCAACATCGCAGCCACCAGTTTTGCGCAGGCTAGGGTCAACGAGGAGCTTGCAAAGGAGGGCGTGTTGCCGCGCTTCTGGCTGACCGACCGCCGCGCCGAGGAGACTGCCATGGCCCGATCAACCAGCCCCAGCAAGACCCGCGGCCTTGCCGCGTCCGAGGGGAGGAACAGCACCATGTCCAATACGCCCTCGCGCGGCCTGCTGCTCCACTGGCTCGTCTCGGTGGCGATGATCGTGCTGCCTCCCCCGGGCAAGATCTACAACTTCCTGGTCGACATCGGCGGCTACCCCGTGTCGTTGATCAGCGTCGCCGTCTCGCTTGGCCTCCTCCACCTGCACAGCTCCCGCTCCGAGGGGTGGGTAACCCCTTGCAAAGCGCCGCGGGTTGCCATCCTCGTCTCGGCAGCCAGCAACATCCTGCTGCTCGTGCTGCCCTGGATCCCGCCCGTGGGCGGCATGGGCGAGGACGACCAGTTCCCCTACTTCACATACCCCGCCACCAGCCTCGGCGTCATGGGCCTCGGCGCAGCATACTGGTGCTGGTGGAGAACGACAGAGAGCGCGGCCATGGGAGAGCCGAGGGCTGGCCGTCACCTTGTCTCCAGCGGCGGCGCTGTGGCCCTTGGGGGGGTGTACCCCGGCCTTGGCGACAATGACTCCGGGGCGCTTACGATCCGGGCGGCGGACGATGACAGCGAGGGTGAGGGTCAGGACGACAGGGACGAGGATGATGACGACGACGACGACGACGACCGTAGCGAGACGGTGGTTGGCGAGGAAGAGAAGCGGAAATCCTTTGAGATGATTGATGTCAGTGGGCGGGAGGTCTGCGGCTGTCCTGCGTGCCCTATGGTTAGGAAAAGGCCAAGGTGCGGCTGCGAGGCGTGCCCTTCCAAGGGTCACGAGAGTTGAAAGGGACAGGTCCTTGTCTGGGGAATACGTGTACGTGCAGGCGTGCCGGGACACTTTGTAAGATTGGAGACACCAAGACCTTTTGTACATACTGCCGTTGTGATGATGGCATTACATAGATACCCACTGGAATTTACCATGTTGTATTGGAAAATGAGCGCGACTCTCCCTCCGCCGTGATGACTAGAAATAGCAATGACACCCAGATGCGGCAGGTTGTCTTCCCAAAACACTCGTTTCCGCTGGTAGTAAAGACAGATTTACTTTTCCTTTTGCACAGCCTCGGCGCTCAGTCCTCCGCCATCTTTCCCTGCCAGAACCAGCCCTTCCCTTTCCTCAACACCTTGTTCTCCTCCCTCTCCTCCAAAGGCAGGGGGCTCTCACCACCAAGCACATACCGTCGGTGCCAACTGCCAACGAACAGGCCCCTAGGATCCACCTTGTCCCTCACGGTCCTCCACGCGTCAAGGTCCTCGCCGTACATGTCCTCAATGTCCTTGACGTTCACCTGAGAAAAGTTCTTGGCCCAGTGCGGCTTCCCGCCGAGGTCGCGCATGAGCCACTCGAATGCCTCGTAGTAGCGCTCCAGCGAGGGTGGATCCAGGTCGTAAGGCCTGTAGAGCGTCGCGTTGAGGTACAGGGTCGGCCCGTCCCTGCAGGTCGGGTCGAGATAAGGCCGGGACTCGATGCCCGTGCCGTCCGTGTTTGCCAAGAAGGTCGACGTGTCGGTGACGCGGACCTCGACGGGCGCGTGCACCCACAGGCCGCGGCTGCTGAAGGGGATGCGGTGGTCACAATAGTCGCGATCGCCGGGCTGCAGGTTGTTGAGCCAGCACGACAGCCTGCGGATGGCGTCGGGCCCCTTGCTCAGCGGGATGGCCCACTCGTTGACGTACTGGCTGTACAGGCAGTTCATGAGCAGGGCCTTGCGCTGCGACTGCACGGCCGAGGTGGTGCTGCCGTCGCGGAAGCCGTACTGCATGCCGAAGACGAACCACTCGACCCAGGGCAGGACGCGCGGCACGTACTGGGCAAGCCACAGGAGGTTGTGATAGACCAGGTAGCCGACGGTGCCGTCGTAGCCGTTGCGCGGGGGGTCGCGGTGCGGGTCGGTGCTCACCTCGGCCTTCCAGACCACGGAGCGGCGGGTGTAGGGGAACCACCAGACGCGGACGAAATGCCCGCGGTCCCAGAGCGTGGAGTGCCAGTCGCGGAACATGACGGCGTCAGAGTCGATGGTCTGGGTCCACCTGAGCGAGTATGCCGGGCGGGTCTCGAACTTGATCTCGACGATGATGCCCAGGGCGCCGAGGGACAGCAGGGCGGCGCGGAACAAGTCATTGTCCCGGGTGCGGCTGCAGGTGCGGGCCTGGCCGTCGGCGGTGACGATGACAAGCTCGACTATGGACTGGCTGATGAGCCCGTAGCGCAGAGACGAGCCATGAGTGCCCGTGGAGATGACACCGGCAGCGGACTGCTCGTTGATGCTGCCCAGGTTGGGCATGGCCAGGCCCATGCGGTCGAGCTCCTCGCCGAGCTGCCAGAGGCGGATGCCGGCCTGGAAGTGGACGAGGTTGGTGTTGGGGTCATGATGGATGATTTCGCGCAGGTCGTCGAGGTTGACGAGCCACGAGGACGTGCAGGTGAGGTCCGAGGGCGAGTGGCCGGCGCCGGTGGTGGTGATCCGGCGCCTGCACTGGCGGGCGAGGTTGACGGCCTTCTGGACCTCACGGACGGAGCGGGGCCGGATGTAAAGCTCTGGCTTGCTGGTGAAGGTGCGGGCCCAGGTCTTGTGGGCGTGGGTGGTGGTGGCGCGGAATGGGATGCCGTCGTCTGAGTGCTTTTGGATGGTGTCTCGCACCCGCTGGTCGAGGGTTGAGAGGTCCATGATCCTGGCGTCGATCCAGAAGTGAGAGCCGGGACAGGCTGCCCTCGAGGGCGGGCGAGACGGGCGAGACGGGGTCGATGGGGGCGGTTTTGTACCCAGGGCTGGGCCGATTGATGAGTCGTAACCAGGGCTGATATTGAGGATCGATCACGCTAGAGGATATCCACAGGCCGGGATAGGATGTGTTTCGACGACGCGGCGCTGCGAGTCAAGGTGCCCAGGAGCCCAGGAGCCCAGGAGCCCAGGAGCCGCCTCGAATAGAGCGAGACTGAGGTTGGGCGCAGACAGGACCGGTGCTATCCCCCACAGGCGACAAGAGTTGGTTATCCGCGAGAAATTTGCCTCGGGTCTAGACCTCTGTCGATGGTCGAACAGGTGCCGTGGTGTGGATGCCCGCTGGACCAGCAAAGGCGATCCCGGGTCCTTCGGATTTAGGCCAGGCAAGTCACCGGTGAGCGTTCTTGGAGGCTCCGGCGAGACAGTATGTAGACGACATTGTGGCAGTGATAGGGGTGGATGTGTGGACGAGCGAGGTTCTACCGGGTCGCAAGACCAGATTGAGTAAACAAGAGGCATGGAGGCATGTTGGAGGACGGGAAACCTTGGGACAAAGGTCGATGATTGCTGCATTACACATCCGCCGTCCACTTCTGGTTAGCGCCATCTATCAGCCTTGGGCCCCAGGGGCCGGCTCAGGCGATCACCCACAGCAGCTGGCCGCCCCCACATCCCCTCCCCTGCAGCACCTCCCCAGTCGTCAGTCGTAGGCTCTTGGGCCTCCTGCCCTCGCTCGCCTCCACGAAAAGGGATGGCTGTATGGGCCAAGCTTATGGGCGGGAACGAGATTGAGTACTTGTGAGACGGGCAGTTTCGATTCTTTGTTGACCGCCCGCGATAACGTTCACGAGGCGCCTGATGCGTCGTAGCCTCGGCGGCGGTGTGAGCCTCGCCCGGGGTGACCTGTGTTGAGCTTTATGTATATTGATTGATTGTTCTGCTGTGCACCTAGGTAAGTACAGGGTCTTCCCTTAATCTTTGTCGTGTAGGGACTTGGGGCCACACCTAATACAACGTTGTTTCTACTAATCAAAACCTTTAAAATACCCCCTTCTAATCAAATATATGGTATTAAGTACCCTAAAGACTTAATATTATATATACTTAGCAATATACTTAGTAGAATACTTAGCTAGGTAATAAGTACCCTATTAATCCCCTAATTTCCCTAAGTCCCCCTAGGGACCTCTATTAGAAGGGTTAGGGTTTATAGCCCTCCTAGCCTAGCTAAACCTAATCTACCTAACCTACTAATCTAGCTAACTACTTACTTCTAATACCTAATTTCTTTACTATTAATACTAATTTAATTACTAATTTTCTTATTAAGCTAAATTTCTCTTATTTAAATTAATAAATATATTTATTAACTTCTATTTTATCTATTTTAATACTTATTTTATTAATTATAATTATTAGTATATTTTAGTAGTATTTTTAATATTTTCCTTTATTTTTTATTAGTTTTTAACTTCTTAGTAATTAAATTTTCTTTTTCCCCCTAATATTTCTTTAAGTAAATTAAGATTAGAATTTATAAACTCTTTAAACTACTTACTAATTAGCCTATAATATTTAAATATACTAATTATTAATTATTATACCTAATATTTCTATAATTTATTCCTTAATATTATAATTATAAGGAATTTATATTATTTAACCTAATATTTATATTCTTTATACTTAAATTATTTTATTTCTACTTTATTTTAGCTTAAAATAAGTATTAATATAATTTTTTAAGAATATTAAGTATTCCTCTATTTTTATATTTTTAAGTATTAATTAACTATTAGTTAAACTACCCTAATAACTTATTAGCTATTAATACCTATTTATACTTATTATAACCTAATTAAGAAAGTAACTTTACTTATAAGCTTATATAATAATAGCTTTTATTTATTAAAAGTTACTACCTATAGGTAAATAATATACTTAAGCTAGTTAAAAGTTATAATAATAAGTATTATAATACCCTTTAAAAATAAAGTTTTAAAGAAATAATAAGAAAAGTAAAAAACCCCCTTTTTAATACTTTAGGACTATTTTAAATTAGTTAACTCTTAGTTTTACTACTATTATACCTAATTTTCTTATTAGAGTATTCTAATATAATATTATTATATAGGTAAATTTAATTATATTACTTTTATAGTAATTAGAATTTTCTAAAACTTAAATAAAATATTTATTATTTTATTATTAAAAAATTAATTATTTAACTTAAGTATTTAAATTAATAATTCCCTTATTAGTATACCTTATAAATATAAAAGAGTTAATACCTTATAATATAAGTTAATTTAATTACTTACTAAGTATATACTTAAATTAGGATCTCTTAGTATATTAAACCTTTTAAACCTTTTAGATCCTTTAAACCCTAAATAGTTATTTTTTAATATTTCTACTCTAATTTATTAAACTACTATAGCTTATACTTTACCTTAATTATATATTATTAACCCCTCTACCTTTATATTTATAAATATTATTTATTATAATACTATTATCTTCCCTATTATTCTCCTCTTTACCTAAGGTAATAAGGAACTTTTTAGTACCCTTATTAATAATATTATTACTAATAATAATAATAAGAATAATATTAAGGAGTTTATTAACTTAAAGAATAAGGATTTTACCCTAATAGTTAGGCCTATATTACTTCTAATTCTAACCCCTTAGTAATACTTAGTTAGTATATTAACTATTAATTTTATTATATATAAGTCTTTATATTAACTTATTTAATATTTAAGTCTTAACTAATCCCTTATTCCTTTAATAACCCCCCTTTAATATATATTTATAATAAGGTTAACTTTATTAATCTAACTACTAATAATCTACTCTAAGACTCTTATTTATAATACTTTATTAATACCTAATATCTTATTTTATTTAACTAATTAGACTTTATTATTCTTAATAATAATAATAATTTTAAAATATCCTTTTATACCTCTTATATCTCTAATAACCCTATTTTTAACCTTTTAATTAATAAGATTATATAGTAGCCTAACTTTTATTATAGGGCTACTAATACTATTAAAAATAAATAAAGTTAAATTTATATTTTCTACTAATTTACCTATATATTTATTTAAATTATTATTTTAACTCTAAACCTTATTTATTAATAAGTATAATATATTTTTATAGCTAAGCTACCCTTATAACCTTAGGGCTATTCTTATATATATTTAAATAATATTACTATCTAAGTCTTCTTTATAATTAATATATTAAGAAATATTAAATAAACTATAATATATTACTAATTAGTTAATAGTAACTTAGACCTTTTATTATATTCTATTTAGGTAATTAGATTTATAATACTTATTATTAATTATATATATTAGGTTTAACTAACTATTATATATTTAACTTTAAGAATATATTAAGCTTAACTTACCTTTACTTTTTATTAGTAATACTTTTTATTTTCTAATTAGTTATATTAAATATAAATTAATAAGGTATAATTTAATAGTCTTACTATTAGTTATTAATTTATTATTATTATTCTTAGTGAGTATACTTAGGAGTTTATTAATATTAAAGGGAGACCTAATAGTTAGATATTTTAGGCTAATTTTTATAAGAATAAAAAGAGTTTAAGACTTATTTAGGAGAAGAATTAGGGTAAAATTAATTTTAAAATATATTAGATTAGAGTTCTTCTAATTCTCTAAATATTTACTTTAAGTACTTATACTTATATTATCTAATAGGATAATATCCTAATATATATTATTATTACTACTTATAACTATTTTTAAGTTACCTTTAGAGGAATATATATTATTAATTAGTTAGCTTATTTATTAAACTTAAATCCTATTAAATATATTTAGGCTTAAATAAAGAAGTAAATTAATTAATAATTAGGACTAATATTAAAAGGTAATAATTTATAGGTAGTAGTTATTTCTATTTAAAAAGTAATTCTTATTAATATATTAGTTAAACTTTATATAAATATACTAAGATAATTAAAGGTAGTAATTATAGTAAATAGGGGTTATATTAAGGTATAATATTATAATTAAGATACCTTAAAATATATACTATTTTCCTATATAAGCTAGTATTAATGTTGTCTATATATATTAATGGCTAAGGCTGAGAATATTACTTGATTGGCTAGATCTTAGCTAGGGACCTATTGCTAACGCCTTAGAAGTCGCTCTGTAACAAGAATTAAGGGATAACCCTATACCTACCTAGTACGTAGGTATCTAGGTATCTAGGTATCTAGGTACCTACTGCTGTCGTCCATAAGCGGCAAGGAGCTTGGGCCCCGGGCTGGCGGCCAGACCTCCAACCATCCATCCAGCTCACTTTTACTTACCCAAGCACTTACGCTATGCGGACCGGCAGATGAGCCATGTCTCGCTGCTGTGTCTCTCATCATCCGCACAGGTGATCATCAAGTCGCTGGACTCGTCACAGACACGCAATGGCCTCTCCCACAGACTCGGGCGAGGTTTTCACCACCAGCAGCCCCCCCGTCCCGCGCGAGACCAAGGGCTCCATCCCCTCCCACACTGTCGCCACCCCAACTTTCGGCCCGGGCGGGTCCTTCACTATTGTCGTCTCGACCAACATCGCCGCCCCGCCCGACGCCGTCCTCGCCGTCCTGGTAGACCACACAAAATGGCCCCAGTGGAATCGCTTCATTCCCAAGCTCACCGTCACCTCCAGCCCGCCCCCAGCCGACGCCTCGCCCCACGCTGGCGCCCTCGAGACGCTCATCCAACGCGACGATGGCTCCACCTACCTGAAGAAGGACACCAAGATGGACTTCGACGTCAACCTCGACCCCCTGGACCCAAACTCTAGCAGCAGCACCAAGACATCCATACAGGTCACTCTGCTGGAGCCCTACGACCACGCCGGGAGGAAGGGCTGGCGCATCGCCTGGAAGCCAACTGACTACCCCCGTATGGTCCTGCGCGCCGAGCGCGTGCAGGAGTTTGTCGACGACGGCAAGGGCGGTACCGAATACACGTGCTGGGAGACCATGTATGGTCTCCTGGGCCCCGTCGTAAGGCTGGCAACCGGCGCAAAGCTCGAGAAATGCTTCCAGTGCTGGGCCGAGGACCTGAAGAAGAGGTCGGAGGAGCGTGTCAGGGCTGAGACTGCACCCCCCTTGGGCGAGTGATGCTCCACTTGGTCGAGGGGCCAAGTGGGCGGGTGAGATGACGATTTTACCGATTCCAAAGTCACGGACACATTCACGAAAGGCGCGGACCGCCCGGGGTGTAGTTCCTCCCAGAGGCTATATATTGTGTCTGGACTACCGATAGCTGTAGCAGTATCTAACGCGTATATATAAAGACGTCTCTGTCAAGACTACCGGCGGCCCTGTGGTCTGACGCGGTCTGCCCTTCACGCGGCTTCCTCTAACCCCTCGTGGCGTTAATGACGGGGGCCGACTCGACGTAGACGGTCAGGGGCGGCTCGGACAACCCAGCCTCCTTGGCGATCTTCTTGAGCTCCTGGTGGCCCGGGTCGGCGTCGTCGTAGTACTTCATGTCGTCGAGGCTGTAGAAGGACGACTGCGCGACCACGGTGACACCCTTGGCGCGCGGCTCGTCCTGGGCGGCCCCGACGCTCAGGTAGGCGATGTAGGGCTTGCCGTCCTGGAGGGTCATCAATGATTAGAGACCACTCGGTCCTGGGGCTCACTTCGCGGCCCGGCTCTTACCCTGTTCTGCTCCTTGGCAAGCTTCTCGTAGGCGGCGATCAGCTTGGCCTGGTTCTCGGCTCCGGGGAGCTTGAAGAGGGTGACACGGTTGATGAGCTTGGCCATGTTGTCGGGCTTGGGGATAATGATACTGGTGGTGGTGATGGTTGAAATACTGGTGTCGATGCTTGGTTGTGCTGTGTTCTGATGTCGATGCCAAATTCTAGTCGGCGGGAGCTCGATTTATATACACGCGGGACGGACGGATATACATCGAGAACTGATGGGGTCTAATTGCCGAGGAAGGCAAACTGCCCCTCAATGCCCGTCCCGGATCTACAAAGGAAGCCCGGCCAGCACGCACGAGAACAGCCCCGGCGGTATCACCCAGTGCCCAGGCAAGGCGTGGATGCGCAAGAGGACGCATGAATCTGACGAAGGCCTCATGTCCGCATGAATCTGACAGCAGGCCGACCGGGAATTTCAGCCTGTTGTTGCGTCAATGCGAGGCAGCACCAGCGCGTGGGTGTGCCTCGACCTGCGGCCCTCCGACAGGCTCGGCTGCTAAGCTGCACAGGCGCCGACCGCGGAAGGATCCGGAGAATTCGGTCCCGACCGACTTCCTCCGGCACGGACTTCCCCCAGAACCACGGGCGGAGATTGCTGGAGGCTACACCCAGAGCTTTGTCATACTGCAAGAACTGGTCGTCTTCGGATCCCGTCGCTGAACCGGCAGCAACAACGAGCAACACTGACGTAATTACATTTCTTAAAACACACTCAAAAACCCTTGCCCAGGTGAGGCTCCATGCCCACCGCATGCGCGGACGGTCTTTCTGTCCCCTTGCGTTCAGCTCAGTCTTGTGAGAGTGGCCGAGACACATGGTATCTTCTTCCGTCTTGTCACCCAAGGTACATATTTCAACGAGACCTGCTCGGGTGTCCGCCACGCGTCCAACGCGCCCCCCCCCCCCCCAAAAAAAACTCTCACCACCTTCTACGGGACAATCTCCTGGGGGATGATATCTCAAAGGACAACCTTCTAATCTCCTATAGCACAATATTTTACAAGTCCATCTCCTTTACGACAGCCTCCTAGCCTCACTTACTATAGAGAAAACAGCAGGTGAGGTTCATCGCTCCGTGACACCGGCCTCACCCAGGGTGGTCTTCTGTAATAGGGTCTAGCGTGCGAACCCATAATTTCATCACTGCGCAGGTGGGTAATGCGCCATTGCTACATATGTGAAACACTCCGGCTGGTGCTCACAAAGCAAATACCTTGTATTGATGCTCCCGTGCGCAAGTAAATGTGTCAGTGTTCTTTCAGCCTTAACTAGACGATTGGGGCCATATAAAGCCATGCTAATGTTTGAAATATTCAAAGCAGGATCTTCATTATTTACAGTGTGTCTCTCGTCGCCATCCATCACATTAATTTTCCGAGTGCTCATGGACGTCCGGACCCATTTATGGGACTGCAAGCGCTCTACGTAACATGAAGACTGTTGGCTGGGGAAAAGAAAAAGTTAAAGTGTTCAACGGGGCAGAAAGAAATGCATGGAAAGACCAGGTCTCGAACCGCGGATCTCCTGCTGGACATAAAATCCCCAGGGCTCTACCGATTGAGCTATCTCTCCGGCGGTATGTTGATTTGTGCCGGCCTGCACGATATCTTCCTGCTGGAAATGTCACATTGTAAATGGCTTGGGGTTTCAGCGTGGTGGGGTTTCCTGTCCGAGGCGGCATGGTTGGTACGAGGATCAATGGCTGCTATATGTAGTGCAACATAGCAACATGTGATGTCTGCATTCGACTTCCCTTTTGCTCAGTTGAGAGAAACTTGAGTGGTAAATGCTGACCTTAATTTGACCAAGTACCAGGACCTCTGGGCCGCTCGTTATCAGAACAGACGAGTTGACACATTTCCATTGACCATATCTCTGCAGTATTCCCAACGGCAGATTGAAAAACATGCGAAGCTCATAGATTCTCCATTTGGAAATATTATCCATCATCAACTGGTTGGTTTTGTTTCTATTCCGTATACGTCCGGAGCCATACACGATCTATAATTAAGATGTATACTATCATTGAGCTCACAAAGCCATGAACACGACAGCGGTTGCAAGTATCCACAGTCCCAAGGAGCTTCCTGATGTTGGTAGGCCGATGCTCACCAGTTTGGATGCGCTATTTTCTTCAGACTGAGCATTCACAACCATATCGTCCCTTGATAAAGCTTGTCAGTACGTGTTTGCAAATGACTCCTGAATTCATGGGAAGACGGAGCCAACTTACGGCCAAACAGCATCCAAGGCGAGAACCACGAGTGACCTGGGAGGTATGGTTGCCGTGACAGTTGTGCCATCAATCTCAACCACGGAATCGCTCTCAGCCAGATCGAAGTCGTTGTTCAGCAACAGGGCAGTCGAGTTGGTGATCTCTGTTAGCTTATCAATGTTTACTGGGACAATTTTCTCCTCGTCGGCATTGTTGATGATTTGCATGGCAAGGTTGCCACCGGCAGGGAACGTCGCTGCTTGAGGGGTCCATGCCGCCACGGTGACATTGTCGGTGGTGGATGTCGCCGTTACTCTAGACGAGTTTTGACGCGCATATCTGTGGGAAATTAGCCAAGGAGATCAATGAGGCTTTCTATCAGCTGAGACCCAAGCTCACCTTCCGAAGGCAGCATACGCCCAGTAGCGCTTCGACAAAATATTTGTATCATTGATCGTTCGAATCACTGGGGTGGCAGCACTATTCGATGAATATTAGCATGCAGCACAACTTACACAAAATCAATCCCCGGTGAATGACGTCTGGAATCTTACTCTGATGGCTGAGCTCCCATCCAGTTAAGGAAAGCCGAGATGTTTGACACAGTGAAACTGTGAAGAATTCGGTTGGCCCAGGTAATCCCTTCGCCACCTCCGTAAGTGCCCTTTGGATCGCCCTCGGCAGAATACCACGGTTGATCAAAGTAGCTCGAGAGTTCGGCCCATTCGCCTTGCCAGACCTCCAGGGGCGTGTCGTAGGGCTCCGAGAGCGGCTGGCCGTACCCGTGGCCCGAGACGACATCCAGGTATTTCTCGCCGCCTGTTTCCTGTATTCCCTTCAGGATCTTCCGGCCATCATCCCAGCCAGCCCAATCACAGCAGGTAATCTTGACGTCTAGGCCCGCCTCCTCGACCGCTGGGCGGAGCTTCTCTAGAATGTCCGTAGTTTGCTGGCCGTCTGCTTGCATGGAAGCATACGGAACCGCGATATCAGGCTCGTTCAGGGGGTTCAGGTGGGTGATATTGATACCCTCATCGGCATAATATTTGACCCACTGGACGAGCTTGTTGGCGTACTGTTCGCGCCAGTCACCCGTCTCACAGGATGTATTGGTCACGCCGCAGAGATGACCGCCGTTGTCTGTGCTCCCCGTGTCTTTCATGTACGCATCCGCTCCCCAAGAATTCGCATAGAAGAGGTTCACCCCCCTCTTCTGTACCTCCTTTGCCCACCACACCTGGGAAGAATCATTCCGGTCCCATACGTAGGTGGGTTCCGCGTCCGGAGTGCCCGGTGACTCGGGTTGAATGCTGACCATCCAGTCCTTGGTGTCATTGGCAGATGAACCGACACCAATTCGCAGGATGGAGAAGCCGGCGCCCGTCACAGGGTCGTGCAGGAGGTCGAACATCTCCTGCTGCTTCTCTTCCGACATAGTATTGTACACCCATTGAGACCGCTGGAACGCCTCGGCATAGCCGAGACCGCGGATCACCTGATGGGTCTGAGTTACGTCGACCGTGATCTGAGCTGAAGCGAGCGACGTCGCCGCGAGGGCCAAAAGAAAAGACCGGACGGCCATTTTGGCACCTTGGTGAAGCTACCTGGGTATCGAGGAAGGAGACAGACTGCTCAGGGACGTCAGCCCAGCTCCTCAATCGTTCTGCACGGGAGACACGGCATTTTAAATCTCGTCGCCACGCCTCGGAAGCCTGGGGAAGGCCAAGTCCAGCTAGAATCCATTGTACTCCATATGAGGACCATCACGAGATTGGGGCTCCACCGTCTGCGATAAGCTCATTGGGCGTGGGGTGATCCAGAGCGGATACTGCACCCTTTTTTCTTCTGAAATCTCACGTGGATCTTCCCCCAGGAACTCAACTGCTTATCTGGATCCTTAATAAAGATGGGGCATCGGGTCGGCTGACAGCCTGATACAGTAGGAGAAAATGAGCTTCAATGCGAACAAGCTTGAAATATGTTGACTCCAGTGGATAGTGGATGCACCCGCACACGCTGTGCAGGTACGGCCCTTTACGTACTGGCTTCCTGATTCCAACAAAATGAGGGATTTGTGCCGTGCCCTGGGTCCTGATGCTGTCGCGGAGCCTAGTTGGACATCGCAAAGGCACATGCATGTATCATTACCTCCAAGGTTGCCGTGCATGATTGCAGAAGTCAATTTCACTAGATATACGACCTTGGATTGATTTATCGCGTGTTCTGAAGTTTGTCTCCGCGCGCCACCAAATTTTGTTCCTGTCGAGGTCCGAGTCAGCATGAGTATCGAATATGAACGTTCTCATACTAGACACTCACCGGCTGCGCAATTTTTTTTGAGATGAGGTCTGTTTACAAATTCACTAGGACCGACACATTTAGGAGTCTACAGCTATGCATGCGCTAATGGTATAGGATCTGGCTGTTCGCGTTTGAGCACTTTCTACACCTTGAGAAGTAAGCTGCCTAAACCAGTAAGTGGAACAATCGCCACTTATTGTGGATAATGGGATTATTGATCCATGCTTAGAGGAATAGGTGTTACTATTCCTCCCTGAATCCTTATACACATTCAAGATCAGCGTTGACTAATTTCCGAATAGAGAAACTCCAAGAAGAGACTAAAAAATACTCATCTACGATCAGCTCATATGAGGTATTTGAGGAAGAATTCCTGAACAAAGTAGAATTACAACCAAGATTAAACTGTGATTGTCTAGGGCGTACTGGATGGCTGACTTCCTCCTTCGAAATCAACTTGGACTAGTAAGACCGAGGTTCTGGCTACAGCTCCATCCAGTGCCCCGAATGAATGGTAAGAGCCCAAATTATGCAGTTTTCATTTCAAAAAGGTGGGGGGAAAACGGTATCTCGCGGAAACTTTTAGCAAGTCAAACAAAACTCCTTGTCCACGTCTAAAGCTAATGAGTGTGAACTAGATTGCTTCAAACCTTGGGAGCGGCTTACCACCTGGAGACTTTTGGTGTAACTTAAAAATACTGCCGGACCTCTATACAAGTGTCATTGGCCATTTGTGAAGACTTGTTTGGTGGTGCGCTGGAAATTTCTCTACTGTCTCAATGCACTGAGCCCCAGGTGCCTTGTCTCTCGAGCTCCATCACTAACTATCCCCTTTGGACAACACCTGCGTGTTTCACGCAGCAGTGCGTAATACCAGCACGACAGGGACCAATTATATGATTTCCCACTGTATGAAGGCGCCGCGTATGGCTTCGGACGTGTACGAAACAAGAACGAAACCAGTTTAAAAAGTTATTCCCGAGACCTTCTATCAAGAGGTCCTCCTCAATAGGCTGCTGCCTTTAGGCGGTTCTACCTATTCCCTTTCTACGACCTGCACGGATAAAGTAAACAGTGGCGTGGGGACAGCGCGCCAGATGAGATTGTCACGTACTACATCCGAAACCTTGCCGTTGCACAAGCCCTCGATGTGGACGAGAACACTCGAGCAATCTTCCGATAAATACTCGTCGGCTTCAATTCCCGTCTGCCCATGAAAATTCAGCTTTCTTAGCGACGGATTGCCCCCAATGAAATCTCCAACATAGAGCCACACTGTCCGCTAGGGAGATTATGTAGTAAGAAGTAGCCCTAAGAAGAATTGTCCCATAAGAGGTCTTGCTGTCAGAGGTTCTCATAGAGTAGGTTTACGAGGAGGATACTTTCCTACAGGAGATTCTTTTTCAAGGAGGTCTTCCTACGAAGGTTGTTCTATGGAACTTTATCCTATAGGAACTCATTTTGTAGGGGGTTGTCCTATGGGAGGTTAGGAGCATTGGAAGCTAAAAGAGGTTGTCTCCGTAAAGTGAGTATGCGATAATACCAGCTGGAGCCATTGTGAACGGGAGCAGAGGTCAAGAGGTCACTGCTGCAGTGATTGATCATGAGGAATACTGTGCTCGGTTTTGACATTGAACAGGAGACCAAAAGCAATCCCCGCATGCACCACCCTCGACCGGCCGCCATGCTATTCAGATGCTGACTGTTAAGAACACACGACTAGTCCATCTTCAAAGAGTCCGAGAGGAGACTCTGTGTCTCAAGAATGCCGATCCAGAATGCACAATTCCAACTAATCACATAATAGGTTGGCGGTATTGGCCGTCCAAATGCTTATTTTCAAACTTTTGAACTCCAATTCATCATCGATCCTCACTACCCATCCTACTAGCCGTTTGACTTTGTACCCTTGAGGCAACCCGACTCGGCATTCCGGCCAAACCGCTGCCTAGGTCTCGTAAAAGATTCCCCAGACTTTCCACTAGGGGCGGAAGTGGTTCCGTGCGAACAGGGTAGTTCTCCCTGAATAGGTTCCGGGCGATAGACAAGATCTTGCTCGGGTCTGACAGAGGTTCTACCGCCCCCTGCGAAGTCTTCAAGGCGGGCACACCGCGATCGAACTGCAGGAATGCCTTGGTGTCTCTCGTCTCCTCTTCGTCGAGGAGGACGTATTTTACTGGCCCGGCGCCAGAGACTGACGATGCTCTCCTGATACCCGTAGTTGCTTGCTGCCCCTCCCCTGACTGAAGGTAGCCCGAGTCGACCTCATCACCTTGTGGGGCGGGTGAGCAGAACAACCCATAGGTCCAGAGGGTCATGCTGGCAAGGTAAACGGCAATCGCATTGAAGCCTCTTATGCTTGCTGGTGGCAGTCTCTTTGCATTTGCGAAAACTTGGCCTGCATGCCAGATTGCGTGTCGTGCATCCGAGGTGTTGGCCCAATTCTCTTCCAACGACGTTCCTGCGCGACGTGACTCCTCTTCTCCAGACTTTCCGGCGAAGCGTTGAATCTCGTCTGGGGAGACGTGCATGATCATGAGAAATAATTCCACGACGATGGCAAGGAGCGTGCTGTGATTACGAGGCGTGCTCGACGTGTGAATAATGGATGAAAAGCCACTGAGGTCTTGATATAGCTCCTGATGTTGTGACTTGAGCCATAGTCGATTGGTGCCCCCCTTGCTAGCCGTCGAGAAGAATCGAACAGATTCGCGGTAAGCCCATACCTGTCCCCAATAGCCGTTGAGGACAGCACTGTAGCATAAGTCAATATCGATAAATTCCTCGAGTTCGTCCAGGACATCGACACAGTGAAGCACTTCAGAGACGCGCGGAAGCGGCCTGGGCATAGTTGTCTTGGAGTGATGAACCTGGCGCCATGCTTCCGCTGTTGGGGCACACCAAAGGTCCCGTGACGCTGGGAGACTGAAGGCAAGTTCGCTAAATGAGATCAACGGGTTCCTTTGAAGCGAAATAGATGTCTGGACATCGTGGGAAAATAGGTGAAGTATGAGTCTAGGCCCTGATTAGTTCATGCAATTTGACAGCGACGACAGGTTATGATATTAGACTACCTCTTGTAGGATTCACGTGATATGAACTTCTTCCATTTCGCTTCGAGAGCTTCTGGAGAGTCGGAGTCCAGGGGCAGTAGTGCAGGAGAGTCAGCTGGGGCAGAAAAAGCACCGGCTCGTCGAAGCATCTGGTAAATGTTAGCATGGGCGTCGACGGCTTATATTCGGAACATACTGACCGTTAAGAGAGGTTGCAAGAAACTCTCCGCTATCTCCATTTTGCGCTTGAATCCACTCCAGATCCCCACGTCCAAGGTAAGCATGAACGTCTGCAAGGCGCTCAGGTTCCTGGTATGAGCGTTGAGCTTCTCGAACTATTATGCTGAGGTTAGTGTCCATGGTCCTGCCCCTATTCGTTCGTGTGAAGAGGCTCACCAGATCTGACACACCCAGCCGCACGACCTCGTGCATTGCAAGACCAAACTGCCAGATGGCCGGCACGGAAATGAAGCTCGCGCCGCTCGATATGATGGCTGCTAGGAGTTCCGGGAGGGCGTTCTCCGGGTCGAAGGAGGCGGGGTGTATCCAGCTATCGAATTGGTGCTCATCCTGAACGAAATGTGCTTGGAGAAGATAATTGAGTAGGTCCAATGTGGGGAAGGACGGGACTTTCGACGGGTCCTTATTCTGGGCCAGGACAATTGAGAATATTCGGTCCCGCTGATGTGCTGTCATCTTGAGCCTTCGCGACGGCCTGTCCATAAGTTTCCCAAAGGCGGGTGATTGTGAGATGGACTGTTCGTCTATGTGAAGCCCCTCCTTCTGCTGTTGCACGTAGTCTTCTTTCTTGGGGTCCCACAGCCATGGCGATCTTTTGAATGCGGAGTGTCCACGTGAGGAGTCTCTGACTGTGTTCCTCGGAGAGGGCCTGGTGACCGCATTTGTTGTGGAGGACTGCGGGCTTGGTCCCTGGAGGTCGAATTGTGGGATAGAGAAGGCATCGAAATTCATATCCCAAGACATGGTGAAGTCCATATCCTGGAGGAAATTGCTCATTGGGTTGAAATAGACCATATCGTCGGATATTGGGTCTATCAAGGAGTGGTTCTGGCCCATGACATCGGGCATGAAGGGCGTGGGCTCCATTGCCTCGTGCATTGGCATCTGAGGGTGCGGGACGTTGTTGCCCATGGCTGAAGCCACAGTAGCACTGTCAGAGGGCGGCGAGTCGCCTGTCCCAAGATATGGGTCAGCCAATGCCGTCATGGCCGTCACGCAACAGCAAATACCGGCCGGTAAGAGAGGGAGAAGACAAAACCGACCTTCTGTAGAAGTCTTGTACTGGTAGGAGCGCCTCGTGGAGGCCTGACAGGCAAGCTTCTTGGCGCGGCATCGTCCGCAGGGTTTCTGGTCATCACATTTGGCTTTTGCAGAGGCACAGGCCTCACAGGCCTGGGCAGCTCGGTCACTGCGCCTTATGAATGATTTTGATTTCCCGGCATCGCGGTCATGTGTGGCCTCATGACGAGTTAGGAGATCACTGTGGGAGTAGGCAGGGCTATCAGTCAAGCACTAGGTCCGACACTGGGCCTTTTTTGGTCTGAGCAGAGAAAGAGAGGCGGGCAGAAAGGAACACAGGCTCGCAAAGACATGACTGGACGGGCGGACGGAGGTGGCTCGGGCAGGGTGGGCGGCCGTACGCTCTGTTGAATCTCTTGGGGCACCTGGTGCACTGATATGGCCTTGCATTCTCGTGGGACCTGAGATGCCTTGTGAGGTGGTCTGCCCTCTCGTAGACGCGCTTGCAAATGTGGCATATGTGGTTGGAAGAGGGAGCCAGGGAGGTGGAGGCGACGGAGGCGGCCCCCGGCGGAGATTGGTCTGATCGCTTCAGCTTCTTCTGCGGCGGCGGGAGCTGAGTTTGGGATTGGCCCTGTGCATCGGATGGAAAGAGTGACGACAGCAGCAGATCGGAGCCTGCAGCGTCGCACAGGATATCGATGCCATTCTGCTCCGTCATGTTTTGTCGCACAGGCGTGGGTGTCCGGTGGTGCTAAAGACGACGATGACAGGAAGCTCAGAGTTCCGGGTGGAGGAGGGGGGACCGGCAAGTGGATGTACCTACTACCTGCTGCTGCTTCGCTGCTCGATGCCAAATGCGCACCGACTGATTCGTGTTGCCGATCCAGGGTCCAGCACCCTCCCCCCAAGCCGCCGAGCGTTTCGACAGAGGACCCCGACCAGTCAACGAGTACGGCTGCACGGGCCACCCCTAGGATAAAAGGCTTTCAGTGCCGCGTACAAAGTCAATATACTGGTTGGTATACGCGACGAGAGTTTTGTCATCTTAAATCCCCGGCACGCAACAAGACGCAGGGGATATCGTGCCACATCTCTGAGAATCACGGCTCGGTCCCTCTCCTGGATCGGCAACGGCGGTCTGAGGCGAGCACGGAGAAGGGAGGTCAGTGCGGGAAAAGTACTGTGAGTATCAGGACCACGCACGCAAGCAGCAGGAGGTCATCCCAAACGAGATCATGCCAAAGCTGCAAACCCAGACAGCTGGGCAGCCCGTCGACCCGCCTGTTGTCCTAGTGCGCCGGGTAGCCCCACCCCCGCAACCACCCAACCTGCAGCGGAAACCTTAAATTCCCCGGCTGTGATGCCAAAGGGAATTAGACTGGTTGATTCTGCCGTGGAAGGGGTCACGCCCTTCACAGCTAATTCCGACCTAAGTCCCAGATAATCCCGTCGTGACCGGGCATGACTTGAACTAGTATTCTGGGTCTAGCAGAAATCACACCCGGACCACTATGTCGATCTTCGAATATAAGCTCAAGGTGATTATAAAGCAGGCCGTCGGCGCTGGTGTGGCGTGGAGTAGTTCACTTGCTTGGGGGAAGACGGCCATCATGTCAGTGTCCACGGCCAAGGCGCCGGTGTCGCTTTGCCCATACACCACAGTGCCTCGCATAACCTTGAAGGTTCTGAAGACAGCACCATACATGCCTTCACTGATATGAGAAGAGGTCGTTTCATCCTATAAACCGCTGCTTGATCGACCTCGGTCTTGATTCTCTGCTGCAATTTGTTATTAGGGTCGTTGCTCTCTTCCAAGGGTTGAAACATCAGTCGGCAATATAGGTGCAGCGAACAGAATCCTGGATACCAAGGCTAAGGTAGTATGTCCCGGCGCCTGGTCTAGTGCGCAGCGATCAATGGACCAAATCGGACTGCTGCTGCCCTTGGCGTGAGACAGTGGACAACGTGGATCTGAGATGCTTGTCTGACTGCTCTTCCAATTGGGGGTCTTGGCAGCAGAGAGCGTCACCTACATTATGACCGTAACACCGCCACACGCTCGAAAATGACAACACAGCCTAGCGAAGCCCCTGTAGCCGGGCTACCGTCTATATAGCTACCTTCCCGTAGTAGGGTATCCCATAGTAATTTCCCCCGGGGGGGGGGGGGTTATACGCCGTGGCCGTGAAGCAAACACCCGAGCAGAGCTTGTCTTGGTTTCTCGCTCAAGTCACCACGGCGATACGTGCAGAAATACACTGTCCGGGAAAAGCAACGAGCTCAAATTCGATTGGTCCTCCATATGTCTCTGAGGGTATTAGACTCGACCGAAAGCCCCGGCGCACGCATGCTATCGTGAATGGACGAACCACTAACGCGCTGCGTGATGCAATTCCCTGCATGAGATATGCGATGAAACCACAATGTGCTCAACCGCCCGACCTGGCCACAATCGTAAAGGACCCAGACCAATACCCGAGCGCCTTGAGGGACGAGCCCCTCTTGCTTGCAAAAGACCAACGCAAAATGTTGACACAAATGATGATGACGATGTCGACGTTGGACTTATCCCATATGCAGAAGAGACACCAAAGAGATCCTCCTAATGGCCGGTCATGATTTCCCGCAACGCGCCACCTCCTCAGCGGCCTATATCAGTGCCACTGGCAGCCCTTACTTTCGGTATAGCTCCCTTAGCCGCCCCATCTTCCGCCTCACACCGAGCCCTGAGCCCCTTTCCCCGCCCTCTGTGGGCGGGCTGGCGCCGTGGCCGTCGCCATCGCCGATTTCCAGCGCCATGCTCGGTCTCGCGGACCCGGCAGGGTGCTCCTTCTGCAGCTTGCGCACCTCGCGCCTCTCGCCCGTCAGCGAACCGGACCGCCTCACGTCGACCAGTGAGTTACTCAGCAGCCACGAGGGCCCGCCAGATAGGGTGTACGACTTTGCCCTCCTGTGGCTTGGCTGCGCTTGCTGGCTGTCTGCAGTGGCCTGGCGGTCCCTCGTTGATTTTGAACGCGTCATTCCCGGGTGTGGTTGGGAATGGTATTGTGACTGTTGGTGTGCTTGGTGTTGTTGGCCAGAGTTCTCGTGGTGTGATGATGAGGACTCCGGGATGGTGACGGTCCTGTTGTCGAAGTGGGGGTACTGGTCGCGACGGCGATGCAGCTTGTTTGGTCCCGGCGGTGGTATCCTCTTTGTTTGGTCCCGAATGAGCGGACGGGTGAGTAGCGAGTCCACATGGGAAGTCCGGGAGTGTAAGGAGCGTATTGAGTCCATTTCCGGGTCCGGGTGCCGGGACGATCGGAAGGACTCGGCGTCGGCATCGGCGTAGGGCTCCCCAAGCAGCGAGTCCAGGTGTGAGGCGGGATCGTCTAACTCGGTGGCCACGTGCGCTCCCCCGACAACGTGCGAAGGCCGCGTGGCAAAGGTTGGCGACATGGCGTGCTTCGCCTGGGCAGTGCGAAGTTGCAGGCGGCGGTTGAGGGAGACGGGTGAGTTGTGATCAAGGTCCACGGCGGACCGCCACTTTGCCTGATGAGACAGCTGCGGTCCTCGAAAAACGATATCTTGAGGCTTGCAGGACCTCGCGGAAGCAAAGATGCGAGAAGACACAGATTCGATTGGAATTGGGGAGAATCAATTTCCTCAGGGCTCGGGGACTACGGCAAGCCACGCCGTCGGATATTCTTGTCGCACCACCAGAGGCGGTAACAGGCTGGCTTGGTCGTCGAGACTGCACTGCCACATGAGGAGCAAAGAGACCGGACAAAAGACGGGAGACGGGCAAAGCTCAAAAGGGAGACGAGGTTGAGGAGCGGCCTTGTGCAGAATCATGCGAGTCGAGTCGGATGTTGGGTTGGGTTGGACTGGCCGCCCGGTTTGATTTGAGGCGCCTTAGAGAGGCTCTGGCAGTGATGCTGGGCGCACCCCTGCCCCCATGCCCACGCCTGCCCTGCTGTGGTTGCCACCACCAGCGACCATACCCTGTTACTCCGCAGCTCCACCGTCAGCCTCCAGCCCGGACTGGCCTGACTGGCCGGCTCGGCTGCCGTTGCCCACCTGCCCACCTGCCCACCTGCCCTATCGCTCCCGCTGATCTACGCCACTAACAACGATGTACTGACACCCCGTAGCACGTCAATTACCAGAAAAGGGAGATGGAAAACACGATGGGAGCAGAAGGGAGACTGTGCGCTTGACCCGCCGCACGCACGAGGTGGTGGTACTCAACACAGCTCTGCAGCTCTGTGAAACCGTCCCTAATTTACTTACTTACCTGCCTAGGTACCTACCTACCAGGTAGGTACACACTCCCTTACGCACTCCCTCACCGCAAAACGCACATGCTGTCACCATGGAAGCGCCCAAGACCACGCCCAAGGAATCATCCTCTGTGGGCAAGCAGGCAGGCAGGCAGGCAGGCAGGCAAGAGGCACCCGTTGGATGTAACCCTCCCTTCCCGCCGCTGAAGACCCTGCATGTATCCGAGAAAAAAAAAAGGGACAAAAGTGCCTAACAGCAAACGAGGACCAATCGACGACGGCCGTCACTCATTGGTACCGTCGTTTGGCGCTTCCCCCGGATCTGAAAAATGGAAGGCCCCCAGGCCCCCAAAAGCCCACCGACTCAGATCATCAGATCATCGGTGGCCGGACCTCCACTTCCAATACTGTCCCATGTTGGCTCTTTCCGAGAGCTATCGTATGTCACCCAAGACCACCATTACAAAGGAGGCACCAGAGGGCTCTCAACCCTTGCCCTTGAACATCTGCCCTGGCAATCCCATCATGCAGGTCATGACAGCACGGCTACTTTTGTACAAGATGGAAAGAATAATTGCGCCACCCTTATGGCTTACATTTGCTCCAACTAGTTAACTCCGCAGGTGATTGGAATCATATGCGTTCCTATACAAAACTTCTTTTCACGTTTGTTTTCCTACAACACGATCCCTTGTAACGTACATTGCCCATTCTGCAGGACACCTCCAGCGGAGCACCGTCCATTGGGACACTCTCCAGCTCTCTTCAGAGCTATCCTCCGATAACAGACCGTCTGTCCTCTTAAGGGCTACTTGTTGGGTATTCTCCCATTTTATACCCTCTTGCGGGACGCCCTCTCGTCGTAGAAATCATTCCCGAGATTGAATGGTGGGCACTGCCTAGGTAGTGCATTACATATGATGTACGTAGGGGCCATGGCAAAGCAGTAGATGCTCGAGGAAGGCTCCTTGACTTGTGCACCTTTCAGAAGTCCAGTAGTTCAATATGTAACAACTTATCGCATTCATGCTATCAAGCTGCTCAAGCCCATACCGTATTCCCTTGTACACCTTACGGCCGTGTTGCCGGGTCTTCCGACCGGAACTGCGTCATGAACTCCCCCTTTAGACCAAAAAGTAAAACATAAAATGTTGACCAACACGTCGGGGTATAATGTCTGTATGTTATCTCCAGCAAACAAAAAGAGGCAAGATCGCAAGAAGTGATTCATAGAACCGTCGGCAAAGGCCCCGAAATAAGCAATAATATCCGTTCTCCGGGGAGGTCTCTCACAGTGGCACCTTCAGCGTGTATGTAACAAAACTCACAGACCTCGCCGTGATTTGCGACCGCTATCAGGAGCCCTTCATCCATGAAACTCCGTTCAAGGCCAACAGGCTTCTCGTTCAAGACATCAAATGAAAAGAGACAAAGAAAAGTTGATTCGGCCAAGCGAGGCCAAAAGGAATGTGCATGTTCCACGACGCCGTCGCCGGCCATGTGCGAGCCGGTGTGACTCCTGACGCGTTGCGACTAAGCGTGATCAAAGACAGGTAGTCCAGAGGCCGGAAGCATGGGCTTGCAAAACTTGCGGTGTGTAAAATATGCTGTACAACGCCGATTCGATGCAGAAATATGCAAATTCGTGATGCAAAAGTTCAAAGAACATGAATGACTGACGACTGGTTGCGTGATGGGGCGTACTAGCCCCAGATAGGTGCGTTCTTGTACGCCGGTGAATTGTAGCTGTGCAAGATCCGATAAGGCGGGTTGCCCATAGAGTGTTGCGGTCCGCTTCCCGCGCTGAAATTCCGGCGATGCACCGAAGGAGGCTTGGACCATCCGTGTGAGGCACCGTATTCCGGGCCATGGGCTTGGCCCTGCATTCTGTTGCGGCCGAAGCCATCAATACTCGACTGACGCCTCACAGCAGTGTTGCTCACGTATGTCTGGGAACGGGACATGTCGTTGTAGGCCGAGAGTGAATTGTGGCGGCCGAGGTCCAGCAAGGGATCTCGAATGCCCAGAGAATTCTGACGCGTGTGAGGATCCCAGTCAGAAGTGCGATATTGGAGTGTGCCCGGGACCGACCCAGCCCGTCGGACGCTGTCTAGAGAGCGCTGGGCATTCAAGGCTGGGGCTCGAGGCGCAGCTGTTGAGCTGGTTTGAGGGGAACGACCAGATTCGTAGCCCCGGTCGGAAAGTCCTTCCGAGAATTGAGGGCGAGGAGCCAAGCGTGGAGGTGGCGGGGGTGGCCGGCGCAGCGTGCGAGTGGCCATGCTCACTGGAGGTGGGCTTCTCAACCTCCTTGACGGAGAGCTTGCCCTTGAGGGCGGGCTCGTGGGAGACAGAGGCCATGACGATGAAGACGAGTAGTCAGATGGTGTAGTGTTCAGGCTGTATGTTCTCAATGGCTGACGTGATTCCCGCGTAGGAGTCATAGTCATGGACCTTCCCGACCGGTTCCTTGGCTGAGACTTGGAATCAAGCCCTGCTTCAGCAGCAATGAACGGATGGCTGCCCAGGCTTGTGCTCGCCGAAATTTGGCCGAATTGCGCACCCTCTTGAAGCGTCGTGTTGGCCGCAATCTCGTGCGGACGTGTCGGCGAATCCCCACTGGACGCTGATATCACCTTCGCCGCCGTCGGTTTCTTGTGGGGCATCATGGAGGCGGCGGCTTGCTTGAAATTTGACTGCATGGAGGTGATAGTCTGCCTGATAGAGTTATCCCTGGCGTCTCTGGAAGCAATTGCATCGGCTTCCTCCATGCTCTCGTCACTATCATCGAAGAAGGTCGGAGTAGGAGGTAGTTCATCTTCCTTGGAAATCTCCAAGCTCCCGACACTGAGAATTGTCTTCAGGGTTTCTTGACTCAGTTGAGATTTCAATGCAAGGCGCTTTGCAGACATTGGAAAGCGTCCGGTGTGTTCATGCAGCTTCTTCTCGACTTCCTTAGGGATCGCCGGGACTTTCTCGTCCACCGCATGCGTGACGTGCACTGTCAGCGGCGCCCTCGAGTGAGCTGAGCCCCTTAGGCTCAGAAACCTGTGCAGCCTCCCATGCTTTTGCGCAGTGCTCCCGATACTCAGCGAAGACGCCGACTCAGACGCATCAGATTTCGCACTTGCAGGGGTGGGGGGAATAGACTCGGATTTTCTGGTGTGGTGGCCCTCGGCCCGACTGACGTTGATAGGTGGCAGTTCCTGCCGAGCGGCCTTCTTGCCCTTCCTGTTCGAATCTGCGAGACTGTTCCCGCCGGCGGTCGATTTCGCTGGCTTGACCACAACGGTATCTTTCGGTGGCGGTGTCGGAGCCCTCTCATTATCAGAATTGTCGCCATTGACGGTGACTTGCCGCGATTCTAGCATCTTGGCCGTGGTCGCTTCCCTCGCTCGTCCTACTGGGCTTCGCCTTGTGTCGTCCTCATTCGTAACAGGCTTCCGCCCACTCCGGAATGAGCGTAAGGAGACACTCGAGCTGTATCCAGAATCGGCCTTGGTCAAAGAACTGTGAGATTTTGAAGAATCCGATACCGCGTTGGATACGAAACCACTGTCAGACCTTTCGATAGCTTGCACACCGCTCTGCGAGGAGGTATCTTGACCCTGTGACGGCAGGCGTCTAGCACTGGGGTCTACTCTGACGTCCAGCACCTCCGCAGTGTGCAATTCGGTCTCACTCTCATCATCTGCTTCAAACAACTGGTCCTCGGCCGCGGTGTGCTTAGACTGCGTTACCAACACCGGGCTGGCATGAGCTTTGCGCTGAGGTTCAACTGGGTTGGAAAGGACGCCTGAAGGGGTACTAAGCTCAATTTTGCTGCTCGGAACATCAACAGAGAGAGTGGGCACATTGGCATCATGCCGTGCCAGAGGCTCTGGATCTGCTAGGACGCCGCTCTTACCCAGTTTTCCCGTAGGTGATGAGTCCCTTGCAATCTGGGTGCGGCACATCTTCAGATCCGTGCTTTCTCCCTCCTCGCGGGGTGGTGGCTTTGTGAAGTAGTCCATGGAGGTGGAGAGGGGTTTGAATTCGTCGAACTGGGCTCGATGGGATTCTGGTACGTCAGGAGTAAGATCGGGGTCGCCATTTGTGATACGAAGTGTACCGAACTTGAAGCCCCCGGTCGTACTGTAATCACCCTCCGTAGGTGTAACTACGCGAGGAATGTCTTCGGTAATACGAAACGGAGTAGGGATGGGTGGCAGTGGCGGAAGAGATACAACTCGATAGTCTGGCCCTTCAAAAGACGCCTGTCTCGACATGTTAGGTGTTGCCGGGAGGCTGTGCCGATAACTAGTCCTGGTGGTGACAGGAGCAGGGCGAACACTGCGTGTAGCAACACCGGGAGTCTGGACCATGGAGCGTCGGCGCATGGGTGGGTGCAGAGACACCTCGGAATTCGACCGGCTCATTGGGGCGCTGGTTGGCTGGACGGGCAGCGAGTCCCGCCGCCAGGCTGGTCTCCTCATGGGGTCGAGATTTGGCTGGTGTAGCGAGGTCAACGTGTTGCTCCGAGGAAGAGCAGGCAGCTGCTCGGGCACGAGGCTCAGTAAGCGCTGAGCTTCGTAGGACGAAAAATCGTACGCCCAGGAAGCACGCGATCCACCGGTAGCGCAACTGTGAATGTTTGTTAGAACATGGACGACCACAGGAGTGATATGTTCCCCGGGACCTTACATATCAGGACTGGCGAGGCCGATTTGTACGCTTTGTTCAGCGCCGAGGCTGTTCGCGTTTACAGAGTTGGCCCTTGAGACTGCCGGCGGTTCTGGTGGTGGTATTGGTGATCCAATGACAGTGTTTCGCCTGGACCTGCGACGCTCTGAGGGCTCCTGAGAGGATTTGGACCGGAATAGGCTCCTGCGGCGCTGCGGCTTGGGCGGGGCGAGGAAGGAGCCCCGTTTGTCGCTGTCGTTGAGGTCGTTCCTGTTGAGGTCAATGGACAGCGTGGAGGTGGCGGTGGACGAGTAGGGGATGCTGAACAGGTCGGGCCCCGGGTCCGAGGAGCGATTGGAGGTGGTCAACTGGCCATTGGGGCTCAACAGAGGAGGAGTGCCTTGGTGACTGGCTACTCTGGGTTTAGAGAGTCTGTGGAACGAACGGCCTTGCGGCTCCTTTGATGGAGCGTTCCCCATGGTGGCCGGCGGCAGGATATAGTGGTGCCTGCGAGGCCGGACAGGATGGGTGCAGCAGTCATGCGAGGGATATGGCCGCCATTCCGTCGTCAGTCAAGCGCGAGGGCGTATGAGTGTGGGATTGGATGATTGGACGGTGACGCAAGGCTGGCGTCGAGGGCTGATGGGCGACAGGCCGGAGGGAGGGATATCAGAGGGAGGAGGAGGGAGACGAGAAGCAGCAGCCAGGGATATCGGTGACGGAACTGGGGATAGGCGGGACAGGCTAGACCAGACAAGAGCAGTCGAGTGGCAGAGTGGCAGAGTGGCAGAGTGGATCAACGGCGGCGCACTGCGGGCGGAGTGGGCTGTGTGGTTGTATGGTTCGGTCTGGCCTGGTCTGGAGTCTAGAAGTTCAGGATTGGAGCTTGGGAGGTTTGGGGATCTGGACAGAGTGATGTAGTAGGCCGATGAGGTGCAGCAGCGAACCGCAGATCTGGGCGGAAACCCAGTTCTCGACGCCAGCTTTACCGGTTCAAGTCAATTGAGTTGTAAATTAATTAATGAAGCGATGGCGGCTCCCGGGGGGTGGCTCCGTGCTAGTTTCGATCGGGACCTCAACCGGGACAGGCCTTGGACAGACTTGGACAGACACAGACTTGCCCTGGCCTGACTTGGTCTTATGCCTGGAGGGGTTTGGACTTGGGCTTGGGCTTGGACTTGATGAACTCTCTGGGCTTGGTGCTGGTGGCCGGGGCTCGAGTGCTTTGAGCAGTTCGATGCGGCGCCAAAACCAAAGCCGTGCGTGGACGGAAAGGTGGACGGTGGACGGTGGACGGTGGACGTTGGACGTTAGACGTTGGACGTAAGAAGGTGGACAGGAGCAGACCAGCCAGCCTCAACCAGGAAAAGAGCGGATGATGGGACAAGAAGTGGTGAAGCGGTTGCAGAACCGTGCTGCAAAAAAAAAAAAAAACAGGGAAGGCAAGCGCTACCTATAGTATAAGAAAGCAGCACCTATAGCACGACACACGAGTACTGTGCGGTACGGAGTACTCGAAGGAAAATAGGCAAGGGGCAGAAATGGACTACGCCCTGCAGGCGATATGGTTGGTGGCAGGAGAGTCAGTCGAAACATCAGTCTGCCAGGTTAGTCAGTCGACTGGGGGGCGGGACACCGGGAGACTGGGAGACTGGCAGACTGGAGACTGGGCGCAGAAGGAAGGGGTGGATTGTGGATTAATGCAAAATGTAGAGATGGACCAGTCCAGACAAACAAGGTGAGGTGTTCACGTTCCCCGTCGCCGTCGCCGTCCCCCAACCCCCGGGGCCCCGCTCCTTGGGTGCTTGGGCTTGCAGGCCTGCAGGAGCACAGTAGGGCAGTGGGCAGCGGCGAGAGGCAGAGACAAGAGGGAAAAAAGAGACTGGTCAGGAGGCTCTGGCACCTGTGCAGGTGTGCAGGCCACGACGATATTGCTGCTGCAGGCCTGTTGGATGGCATGTCCCCATGGCCCCTGGTTGTGTCTCTCATCAGTGGCCCTGTGCGCACTCTCCACCCATGGGCGCATTTCAGAAACAGGGAAGCAAGTTGCAGGAATCCATGGGTGCTTTGGGTAGGAGGAAGCCTGCTGCTTAGCCTGGACATGGGGCCCATGCCACAAACCTGAGGCGGACAGCAGTCAGGCGGGGCCCCCACCCTTGTACGCCCCTGCTCTCCTGTGCTCCCAGTACTGTTGGTTGCTGTTACCGTTACCGTCACCTGCCGTACGACCTGTTCTTTGTCGCCTGGCATATGAGCCTAATAGTAATCAGAGGATATCTGGGCAGCGCAAATGAGGCCATCTCCGTCCTCAGCACGACAATCTCTGGTCAGCTGGCCCCAAGGCCTGGTCCCTTCTAGATAGGGTGGCCCCGCTGTCAGATCAGAATATCCCGGCAGCCATGGCAATCTCCATCTCCATCCCGACTTGCCACCGCCAGAAGAGACAATGCCATTGTCATTTTGTCATTTTTTGCCAATCCGGTTTTGCATCCCTCCTCCCAAAACCCGGTGTCGGGGGTGGGCTTTGGTGCCTCGGTCCCAGCCCGCCTGTGTTACTCCGTACAATCATCAATCATCAATCATCAATCATCACATGGACTTGGCCAACACGCCGCTCGCTACCGCTCCTTTGCTCCGCCATCTGGCACTTGATTGGCAGCTAATCTCCGCCATCCGGCTCCTGCGACACTGCGACACTGCGACACTGCGACACTGCAACGGCCGTTGCTCGCCCGGTGCGAGAGCCCTACGCCCCAGCTCTGGTGTGTACTATACACAGTAGCCTGAGTAGATGGCTCATGGCAGGTCTGGGCCGTGCCACCATCCCCACCCTCTTATTATCTTAGCCCAGTAAGCCGAGGCCGTTGACCAGGTCATATCGTCCTGTTCTATATCACCTCCGCGTTATATCTCGATCCCGGAATACAAAACGTTCCGGATCCCACCACGTCGCCGAACCTGGCGCTTCGAGCCGTCTTTCAACGGATGGCTATTCCCGATCCTGCGTAGCTCGCAGGTCGCACCTCGCACCTCGCACCTCGCACCTCGCGGCCTGCAGCTTGCAGCTTGCAGCTCTCAGCTCCAGCTCTCAGCTCCGCCTCCTAGCTCCCAGCTCCCGATTTCGAGGCACACGGCTCGTCCTGGACAGTGAATAAGCGTGGGGTTGGGTGGTGCTGTCGTGTGGTGTGGTGTGCAACCGGCACCATTACGCGTTGTGGGCGCCGCACTTGACCGTGCATCTCTGCATGCACGCCCGCTTTCTCTACATACCTGCCGTGCCATCATCACCTTCAGTGCCTTGGTCACGGTTCCGCGTTATCGCCTGCTGTTCCCATGCACGCCCACGCTGTCCTTTGCAGGCGGCATCTGTTTCAGCTAACTCCTGCCCTCCAACAATTTAGGTTGGCCTGCAGGAGACCATGTGCAGCGACGATCCAACAGCTTCCCGGCACGCCTCCTCACCGTGCGTTTTCTGTTTCTCCATCAATGCAACCATACAACATCCGACCGCTTCCGGCCCTTCTTGGAAGCCTTGGAAGTCGTTGCACAGAAACAGTTCATCCCAGGCTAACGCCGTCCTGTCACGACTCGCAGGCCCGCGAGATCAACCCGAAGTGTGAGCGGCTTCTGCACCCCGGCCCAAAGCAGACCAGAATCGCGAGTGCCTGCTGTCTCCGTATGCCCTGCCCAGCCTGCTCCGAACTCCAAGGGTGATGGAGCCAGACCGCGAGCCAGACCGCCTCCAGTTAGCACGCCCGGGCGCCAGCGATATTGGATGTCGCGGCAACGGCACCTGCAACAAATCGCCGTTTCCAACCTGGCTTGCAGCCTTGCAAGGTTAGGGGTCGCATCCAAGGCCACGGCCAAGCATAATTAGAGTGCACCCCTCTCGGCGTCTTGGTGACCTGTCGGACCGCACTACCTGGCCGCCCAATCACTCTCCACGGTTCAACCTCAGTTCACTTTCTCGAACCAAGCTCAGCTGTCAAGTTCGTCCTCGAGGACGTCATGGTTTGAGCGAGCTTCTTGGGGAACTGGGTTTCTTCAGACGATTATCTCCAACCTGCTGAGAGCTTGCAAACTTCCAAGGACCGAATCTCGATCTCAGCCTCTCAGTCGGACCGGCTTGTCCGATTGTCAGGATACCCCAATAGTCAACTTACTGCTCTCACCGATCCTGGGCGCACATCATTTGTGTCGGCCAACCTTCTCCACATTCACCTTACTACGCGCTCCACTTGCGAATGTGCCAATGTCAGTCAGGGGGCAGGGGCTCGGAAGTGGGCTTGCGTATCGGAGGCTGCAAGTGAAGCTACAGGCCGATCATCCTAGCTCGCCAGATGGAACGTCTACATACGTGTGACGAGCATTCCAAAGCCATTGCTTTTGATCATTGAATGTAGCGTGCGAATTTCGCTGTCACCCGCTTGCTGCTGTATTCAGTGCAGCCAGGCTGCGCCCCGAAATCAATGTCGCGCGGCGTGGGCACTCCCGCTCATACCAACGATGTCTCTCGGAGCTCCGCCGAAGCGTGGGCAAGCCTCCCAGCATGCAGTGTCAACGGCATCTAATCCATTGTTGTGCAGCTAACACCTGTCTGGTGTAACAGGAGGCCCGACCATGCGAACTGCCCTAGCGTAGCCTACAGAGCACGTCAAGGCCAGGTTATGGATGCGGCCCTCGAGTGGCATCAAGGGTTGGCGGCCAAGCCGGCGCGGGGAGCTGGAGCTGCAGCAACGACACCGGCTAACGCAAGAACCCCGCCGGCCGCTGCCCGAGCGCCACTTGTCGATCTCAACCATCTCACAAGGACCGACCCGTCTTATCTCGCCCGTCGCACAACATCCGCTTCCTCATGCCGTCTTCCCACCCTCGGAAGAGACCACGCGTAATGCTTGGCAAAGGCTTTTGTCAGCGCTTCGCATATGTCCCATCAATATCTCGCAACGGTAACGCGTAAGTCAAAGGAACTCCAGAGCTGACTCGACTCGTTGGGACCCCCAGACTTGGTTTCCAAGCACGGGATCGGCGCATACTGTAAGTGTGACAGCATTTAGACGAAACATATGCCGGCAAGGTGGACTGTGTGGGCACACAACTGCGCAGCACAGAACCGCAGATTCATGAGATGGTTGATCATGGATAACATCACCCGCGGACGAGACGAGCTTGTGTAGTCGCATATGACCAGCCATAGGCGCACGTCCGAACAGACAATGTCGTCCAACCTCAGCTGAGCAAGACTGCATGGCTTTACCAGATAGGCAGCCCAGACCTGCCTAGCAAAACTCAATCGGTGCCCGCAATCTATTTTCGCCAACCTAGTATTTGGCGGATTGCGCCCTGCCCTACTAGTCCTTTCCCTTCTCTTACAAGTGTGGAAGCTAAATGTTCTGCAGATGATGCCCATAATTGAGGAAGCTTTGGAATGCGCACATTCAGGAACAAATGACACTTGCCGGTCAAGGAAGTGTACCATGACAACGGCCTGCCATCGGATGCGGGGGCATCAGCTGGTTCGCCGACATCTTTTGGAGAGTTCGAAGATCTCGCAGTTACTCATAGATTCTTGGCAGTATTGACGCCGCTGTCCCCTACCGCGTCAAATTCTTGGTCCAGTCTGGAGCAGACCAGGATGAGTGGCATCGTATAATCACTGAAGTCATCTCCGCAAAGCCTAGAACCATGCCGAGATAGGGTCTTCCAAACGGCCAGCTCGGCGAGCGCGGAAACAGAAACCGGCTGGACCGAGCATGAAGCGGTTGTTATGCGGCGACGCAAGCTTCCGACGGTAGACTCAGAAGGTTGATTCAGCGCGCGCTGTCAGGTTGAAGCCACAAATTCTCCGACCAGACTTTTGCCACGTCATGAGTCGCTCACAAGATCTTGAATGGAGCGGTGAGTATCTCCAAGAGGGTTTTGGACCCCTCTATCGATGCTAGCGTTTTGCCTGGCTGGGACTTGTTGTCTTCAGATGCACTATGTCCACCATTTGTTCTGACTTTCGCTTGCGTTTCGCACTCTGTTGGGGGGCACGTGGGATCTCGGGGACGCCGCTCACGGGCCAGTCCATAAGGTTCCCGGGCCGACCCTGAGAGCTTGCTGCACGCAGGACTCGAAACATCTGACGAATGCGAATATAATGTGGTCGTTCCCAGGTTGTCTCGTTTTTCACGGTGGCGTGTGGCGACCCGACACAGGGGGCCGAGCACTCCTTCATAATGCGTTTGGACCTTGCTTTCCGAGCGTCAGTGGGGCGAGAGTATTGCGACGTTGCATAGGGCCACCATTATTTATTCTCCGAAGGGACAGATCAATTGCTTGTAGGCACCGGCTGGTCGGCGTCGGTATCTGATGATCGAGATATGTTAGTGAGCCACGTACGCGCAAACGCAAATGGGGACAACATTTTAATCCGCCATTGAGGGACTGTACGACATCTCATGCCTCCGCGCCGAGAAATGTATTGAGGGTTGCCACCACTTGTGACAGCAACGTATTTCCTGCAACCGGCCTGGTCGAGTTGCGCTCACACTTCAGACGCAAGCGGTCAAAACTCGGCCCGTGGGATAACATTGAAGTGGTCCTACACTGCTGCCACAGATTGCAGTGGGTCCAGTGCTTGATATTCGATGGTTATCGGCTACAGAGATTGTCATCTCCACCTAAGCCGTGAAATTGACTCTACCCCAGGAAACCTGAAACAATATCTGCGGAGGGTATGATAAGTCCAATAGAACGGCTGGGAAATAGGCCTCAATTTCATCCTGAAATCATATGGGAACCTTAGTCAAGTATTGAAGTATCCACGGCCAACGATTATATGACACCGCAACAAATTGCTCACATTTTTCAAGGCTTGGCCGTTTCAAGGTCTTGATTAGTATCCGCTTGAGTTTCTCGGGATATGGAAACGAGATCAGACAAGTGAGAATCGCCAGTTGAATATCGTAGAAGACGCTCTAAATTACCGAGTTGGTGTCTTCGAAGTGGATGCGGTATGGCGCTGAACAGGTGCAAATAATGGCGGCGTCTGTATGGACTCGACGAAGATGCCGGTAGGCGAATGAATAACTGCTGGCGAGAGATTCAGTCTAGAACAGACACGGTTGTTAAATCACAAAGTGGGAAAGAACGTTTTGTACGCGCTGTAGGATAACTGGCGCCTCACGCCTACCTGGTTCGAGTAGGAAGGGCTCAAGACCTCGGGATTCTGGCCATTGAAACCCGAACTGCTGTTGAAACACTCCAGAAAGGGGCTCTGCTAGCTTCATATTGTAATAATATATCACCTGCATCCCTGCATGGGGAACTTTACTTTGTTTATTGTGAAAGATACATTGCCTTGCCCTTCTAGGGTATTTCCTGTTGTTCCGGCTGAATAGATGAATTCGAAGAATACAAATAGTCTATATGACGTTCATCACTCCCATTACAGCGCTATGATTTCCTTGTATAAAGTGCTGAAATGCAAACCGGAATTTGGCGGAGACAGACCAAGATCACTCACAGGAATTCAACTACTTATAATGTCTCCATCTCGTCGGTTTCCGGCGGTCGGCAGCATATTAGACCGAAAGACGATCTTCTGCTTATACCTCATCTCCAAACTACCCGCCTTATTCTGCGCAATGTCTTCTAGTACGATGTCTCTTTGGTTAACTGCTATATTCTTCTAATTTCTATAATGACATACTGGTACTGTAGAATCATCTACTATTATAGCATACCTCCTATAGGATATCCTCCCATAGGACATCCTCCTATAGGACATCCTCCCACAGGACACCCTCCCATAGGACATTCTTCCATAGTACATCTTCATATCAAATACCGTCTTACAGGATACTCTTCTTTAGAATAGCCTCCTATAGAGTATTTCTTATAGAATGACGCGTGTAGAACATCTCCTATAGTATGAGCTCTTAGAGGACAAAGTTCTTCAAGGTGACTACTAATAGTGCAGGTCCTTAGAACACGATCTGCCATAGTACACCCTCCTACAATGCATTCCTTAGGTAGACCTTCATATTGAACAACCTGTAGAATGGTCTTATATAGTATAAGCGCCTGCTATATGGAGAAATGAGATGTTGTTGTGGGGCTTTCGTAACTTAAGGATCACGAAAGTAGAAATAAGTCTATCTCATTCTCTCCCACTATACGTGCTTGTTCACGGTGACAGGATACTCGATAGCAGCGTAGGGACAGAGATCTAAGAATGAGTTCTCTTACGAGGGTAATAAAAGATTTAATTCCGAGACTGGCATCTGAGGGGTTAAAATATGCGTCTTGGTGCAGCTCGAGAACATTGTGTGCATCAATAGGTACGGAAAGGGACGGAATAGAACCGTCAGGCACAGACTACCAAGCGAAACTTTAGCTTTTAGGTAGCAAGTGATATTTTCACGGTGTATTAGAGAATAGGGCCCACAGTGTAATATAACGAGCCGCATAAGGCAATCTCCACATATATAAATAGTATGTAAATCGTCTGCGGGCCCTCTAGAGAAGGGCCATACAGCCACGACGAGCCTTTCATATCAATTGAAAGTCACCTGGGCTCTGCTTGGTATAAGCGAAATGTGATAATTTTTATCGATGTGTCACTTGAAGCCCGAATTTTCCTGGAATCCAGAGTCAGATGGACGTCTTGGTTCTGATCCAGCGTGAAGCCGACCAGTGCCCAAGTAGAAAACTCACACGCAAGGCGGATCTAACCGATGGCGCAGGTACGAAAGTCCAAGGTACAAAATAACTACAGAAACATCGCCTCTGACAGTGTTGTATTATAAAAACAATATTTTTAGCCTAAACAGGTACCTCTTGTCATTCCCGGAGGGAACCATGGGCTCACTTAGCCTCCATGCTGCTATTCGACTTGAACTTGAAGAGACCAAAATGTCTGAAGCGCATGCAACTAATTCAAGCTGGACAACATTCCGGGGCTGCACTGATCTTAGAAAGCCTGAGAGTAGTTTAAATATGGATAGAAACACGATTAGGAGCTGGCAAAATATGCCGGTCCTAAAGTGTCTCGCAGTAGAGGTAAGGTGAAAAGTCCATCTTGCCTCGGCTCTCCTGACAGAAGGTCTTCTTTCCGCATGCAGTCATTTGGAAAACGGAGCTGCTTTCTCACATACTTTCAAATAGAAAGCTTCACTCCATGATTGCGTCTGAAGCAGACAGTGCTTGGGATTACACACACATCTATGGTGTTTTTGCCCCCCCTTTTGCTACAGATACTCTCTTTGGTCATTCTTCTTTCTCTTTAGAGAAACTGGAAGACTTTTCGGCTTCTAGACTTGCAACTCCAAGCTATCGCTCCTGCTCCTAACCCGCTCGCTTGATATTCTCAGGCACCCGATTTAACTAACCTCTTGACATGGACTATTATCCACCTTGCTCTCCACGCTTCAATCTCCGCGTTCCCACACTCGCTTCCATAATTTTCAGGCTCGATCTATTTCGCCTTGGCTCTCTAGGCTTCCGACGGACGGCGTGACGACAACGTCGGCCAGACAGTAACTAGCCGACAAAGTATATACCAATCACTTGAAGCTGTTGAATACCCTCTTCTTTCCGTGGTCTGACTGCGTACTACCTGTCTACTTGCTGAACTCGCCAATGCCTCATTCGACAACTACCGAGCTCCGATATTAAAAATCAATGATTGAGCGGTATGAGACTTTCCTATGCTTGCTGCAACCTGAGGCTGGAGAAAGCCTTGTGGCCCTCTGGTCTAACAAGTTCTAAAGGGTTCCTCGTTACACATATACCCCAGTTGATATCTAGGACGCCACTACAAAAGTATACTATTGCCAGTGAAGGACGACATCGGCAAGACCATCGGCAAATAAAGGCAGCGATTAGTACTTATGCAATGTGACATGATGTTATTTCCTGTTTGGCAACCTTGCTGCGTAGACGGTGTTTGGTTACTTTCTAAGGTTAATATGCGGCCCACCGGAAGTATGGTAGATAGCTTGCGTTTGCTGCATTCCTGCAGGGGCAAAAGTTATTCCTGACCAGCAGACAACGAGTACCCGGGCGCGCCGCAGCTCTGCAATGCAGGCCGCTTGTTTGACGGTATTGCTCCTCTGTTCCTATCCCAATGTAGTGAGGGAGTATCTAAACATTCGAGCACACAGGGACACTTCCCTAAGCCGCACAGTAAGATTCGCGGATCAGATGAAACAATCAGAAGGCATCGCACTTGCCGATGAACGCGAAAGAGGACACAGAGTAAATCGAATCGCCTAGAAGTTTATCCATCTTTCCCCCTGTCAGTACTACCCTACCAGGTACAAGACCGTGCATCAAGCAGCCCATTTGTGGGGAAACAGCAAGCTCCGAACTCCCATTTCGATCGTTACAACATTGTTTCTTTGACATTCCATCTCATAAAAAGCCCCACATCCTATCGTTACCTTAAAACATCCCTCATTGTGTTTCCCACGTTTTTACGGAGATGAAACGGGTTCCCAAAGAAGCAAGGCCTTCAGATGACCCGGTGTGATTCCGGGTTGCGCGCTACCCCAAGTGTACTTCCAGACGGGCAGCTGCTGACTCCCCTTGGATGGTGCACTGGGTACGTCAAAGTAGCAGCTTGTGTCACCCTGGCAGAGAAACGGATATGCGAAGCCATCCTAGTCATTATTTCTGGTCAGTCATGATTTCAGAGCCGAAAGATAGCCGAGATGTGGAATCAAGCACAAGACAATCCCGGATGGATACCATGGGATGGTGAAGTGAGGCGGGCACCCTCGGGGACTTACGACGGTGTAAACCTGGTCAGTTACTACGGCTTCATGAGTCCAGCATGACCAAGCATAACTGCCAGAGCCATATCGACTGTCTGTGTTTGCAGGCTGGGATGAGTCTGTGAAGGAGCAGTTCCCAGCGCTTGAGAAAATTCCGTTCGGGTACACATCGCGGTATTCAAAGGTCGCACAAGAGTCCATGACTAGCCGTCCGGACGCGTCGATGCAGCCGATGGTTTGATCAGGTGTGGCCGTCATGAAAGAGCTGGAGTTAAGGACTGAAATCGTGCCGAAGCCGCTAAGCACGGTTGAGGAAGCCAGCCATGGCAAGAGAGCTGCGACTGTGCAGATGTTGGTGATAGTTGTAAACATTGTGGCAGATGCGATGATTTGATGTTGGCGGTATTGCGCGTGCCCTGGAGTCACTCTATGCATGTCATGCGTCTGATGATCTTGAGAGCCCTGGACTTGGCAAGCTGGGACTTTCTTCGTCTTATATCGCGTTCGACGACCTTCGGGACTTGACGGAAGTCGCCGGAGCCATCGTTTACTTTCATACCTAGGTAACTGCCCAGGTGGCTAGGTGCCCATGTGGTTGGTTCTACCAGTGGCGGAGTCATACCCCCTGATTAAGCGCGGCCTGCAATATTGCTGCGAGTCGGAAGCAGCCACTTGAATCCTCCCATTCGAGAAAACTTCAAATCTCGCAAATCGTGCCACTGCCTATTTACAACGGTAGCGCGCTCGCCGCTCTCATGTAACCTGCCTATGAGGGTCTCGGCCCGTCTATCTCAGAGTGGGCATATAACAAGGTTCCTGATAATATGGCTGCTGGGCCAGGTGGGGCATCTTGCGGTGCATTCTTCCTGTTCGATTGGCAGGGCCAACATGACAGGGAGGGAACCAAGAACCTGTCAGGCGGAGCTTTTACGCGATATGGTCTTATGTTCGGGATGGTTGATAATCTTTAGTAAGTTCAAAGATGGAAAAATGGTAAGCCCACATCCAAGTGCGGAATGAAGAAAGAGAACTCCCGCCGGAATGCGACCCCTCTTCGGGTGCTTCTCCCTATTTCCTCCTGAACTGTGCAGGGATTATAGAAGTGACACATTCCGGTCTAATAACGTATGGAAGCGAACAGGACTTTCCGTGTCTGATTGGCATTGCTTGAACATGCCATCCCAAGGAAGCACATGTGCAATTCAAAAGAGCGACCAATTATCTGAACGCTTGTGCCACAAAAACCCGATGTCCCACGGGTGACCATGTCCTATCAGGATTCCTACAGCAAGCCTGCCTAGATGAAAGTTACTCTAAAGAAGAATGTCACACAAGGAGGATGTCCCACGGTTGGATATCTCATCATTTGACATCCCACACGTCGTTAGGTAGGTGGGTACCAAATAAGAGAGCATCGTATACGGAGGTAAGCCCATGTAACTCAGTTATCCCACAAAACGTTACTAGTAGCTTGTCTACCAGAGGTAAACCCGTGGGATCTCCATACCTACTAAGTTTAAGTCAACGTGGTTACTATAGAGAAATGCCCAGGTGCGTGCCCTAGGGTACTTCTATAAGCAACATGGCCCTGCCCGGAGTTTATAACGTTGCTTAATCTTTAGCTCTAACCACCAGCAGTCTTAACATACCATAGTAGCTAGCTTACTTAAACCCTACCCTTATATTAAATCTTATCTAATTAAATCCATATTACTCTAATCTAAGGATTTATCCTTATATATAAGTATAAGAAATATAAAGATATCTTTAAAGAATTTAATTAAGCTAATATTATATATTAGCTTATAAATTTATAAGTTATAAAATATTAGTTAATTAAGTAAGGAATAAGTTTACTACTCTTTATTATATAAATACTATTGTGAATCAATGATCACCAATCACAGCTGGAATACTCCTTATGCAAGCATGTATGGTGTAGCGGTAACATTCAACCCTTCCAAGGTTGAGCTCGGGGTTCGACTCCCTGTGCATGCAGTGCAAGTGAATCCTTTTGCTTTTTGTTTAAAAAATAAAACAGAAGTTCATTAGTAATAAGGTGATTCTAGTGAAAAGAGTTATGCTTGAAGAAAAGGGGGTTTGTGAAGACATGCTTAGGTATGTGTCTGGGACAGGTGGATGGGTGGAAGGGAGGAAGGGCAATTGACTAGCTCAAGACAGCTTGTCCAAAACAAGACGTCTAACCCATGTGTATCCAATTCGTATGTGAAGGTTTTGAATAATAGGAGTTACCCATTTCCATCTAGCAATTGGCCTTGCTTGGTTTGTCATAGTACAGGTCCTCAGTTTATTATGTACTCTAGACCATGCTTTTGAGAGCCTAGTCAAATATGAGGTACCACAAATGTTGTCCTCGAGCAAGTGTGAGAATATGTGTTTTGTTAAGAGTACCTTGGCAGTTCTATAATGTCTCATGTTTATGTACTTACTTGCGTATTTACAGCCATAGACTTGCCTAGGGCTATCTCTGATTCCGACAATAAAGAGAGTCTTTCCAGTGCCAGCAGTAGGGTGCATCATGTCTTCTTGTCTCCATTCTCCTGGCCGCTAGCCTCGGCAATGTGGGCAGTGTGAACTTCCCTCAGGGCAGGAATGATGATGCTCTCAATCTCGACCTCGGGATCTCCCTCAGGCAGCGTGCTAGGGTCCAGGGGCTTCTCCTTCTCGGTCTCGCTGATCGTCCTCTTGTGACCTGCCGCGGTCTGGACAGAGGGCACTCGAATCCACTTGTCCGGCCGGTTTGGTGATACAAACACGACCTCCCACTTGCGTGTGGAAAGCAGATTGCCAATTACGAGATTGTGGCTGTACCGCTCGAGTGCGTATTTTGCCTTATGCACGAGTATTTCTGAGTGTTTTTGTCAGTCCTGTACAAGAATATCTCTCTAACAGAGAGGAGAGAGGGAAGAAGGGACTAAGTCAAAACGAGTGAATGCAATGATTCTGGACAAGCAGTTAGGTGAGGCCTTACCTGGATCCGTCTCCAGTTTGAAGCTCACAATCATACACTGCGGTGCCCACCCATCGACCAGGTTCTTCAGGAATTTCGGTACGGGATCTAAGTCCACCACAAGTCTCTTGCTCCTGGGCACCTGTGGGCTTGAGTCAAAGTTGTCGAATGTCTCTTCCTCGCTTGAGCTCCCCTTCGCCGACGGCTTTGATTCCTGCTTGTCGGCCGCCTTTTTAACCCCGTCTGCGGCACCCGTACTTTGGATCTTGTGCTCCGACATCCTGTCCTGTGGCAGGAAGAAGTCGGACGCAGCGGCAGCTAGGTACAGCAGTCCGTCCGGTCCCAGGGGCTGCATGAGGCGTGCAATGGCACGCAGCTCGTGCAGGTAGTCACCAATGGTCACGAACGGCACCGTCAGCAGCAGGTTCTGGCTCCTAGCCGAGTGGTACTTGCGCAGCACGGAGAGCATCTTGGGCGTGAACTCGGGCTTGGCGACGACGGTACCATCTTGTCCCTCAGTCAGGAAGTCCAGGAAACAGTCCGTCGCGTGGCTGTAGTGGCGGGAGTAAGGGAGCAGGGAGAACTGGCGGTGCAGGAAAATCACCGCATAGCCAGCCTCGAGGAAGTACTCAGCTGACGTGGCACCACGCGTCCCTGCGGAGAAGTTGTCGATGAATCGGACTGTCTGCTTCTCGAGAGGCACGGTAGTACCGCCTGACGTTACGAGACACACGCGGCGATTGGCGGCACTGTGGAACTTGATGAATTCCTCAGCCAGGGCAGTATGCCGAGCCAGGTCTTTTGGAGGAGGGTTCGAGCTGAAGTAGTGGTTCTCGACCTCAGTCGATACCGGCTCTGCCTCGTTTGACGATGCCATGCTGGAAGACGTGGATGGCGCAGATGAGAAGACAGAAGAGACCGGGGACGGCGGCTGGGAACAAGTAGCTGGCGTGATATTGAAGGAGATGGAGAGTGAAGGCGAGGTCAGGTGACACTCGGGTGACGTAGAACCCCGGGGCGAACGTGAGGCTTGTGAGGACTGCAGCATGGTTGTCAGCTTCTGGGCGAGATTACTGGAGTAAGCTTGATTTGTATAGATGGCACTTGAGCACAGTGAGAAGCACAGCCATGTAAAGACTCTCTTGACCTGGCACAAGACCAGCTGGGTGCATCATGTCGAGAAACGATGGGGGAGCAGTTTGCTTTATGAACGAGGGCATAAAATTGGCCGGTGATGCGCCAGTCTCGGGCAATAGTCGGGTATCAAGGTTGGCCAATCCGCCGCAACTCGGGAGTCAGAGGGGACTTAGTCGGGCTTGGGGCCTGAGAACCTCGGCCGTCGGTTGCGGAGTTGAGGGGTTGCGGGAGAGGGGGGGGAGCACCGGCGCCGTGCTGCACGGCACGGTGGGCCGGAGCTGAGGCCATGTAAAAATAAAACGGAACGGAACGAGCGGGATTAGACCTGGATCTTAAGATCTCAGATGGCTACTTACCTCGAAGCTCGGCAGGATCGGATGACCACTTCGATGTGGTGAGTTAGGTTGTAGATCAGAGGTCCATCTCGGGAGTCAGACCTCAGGAAGGGAAACGAAGAGCCTCGTCGACCTTGGAGCTGCTGTGTCCTACCTCGGGGCAAAGGAAATTCTGCCGATCGTGCACAGGCGGGAGTCAAAATACGGCGTTGCAACCGGCACGGTTCATTCACGGGTTAGGGGTCGGCAGCAACTGACTTGCAACAGCGCGGGTGGGTGGTTGTGCTGTGCTTTGTCTCTGCTGCATGACGTCAGCTGCTGCTCCTTCCCGAAGCAACCAAAGCTTGGGAGCAGACTCTTATGCGCATGCACGCCGGCATCAGTCAAAGGGGACACTCAATACCGACGCAAAGCCTCGTGCGGACAGGCCTGTTGAGACACCGCTTGAGGAACCAGCACTAGCCATAGCACCAGCATCAAGATGGCCCTCCCACCCATTCTCTCGGCCACTGCCCAGAGCGCAGTCCTCAGCGCGACGTCCAACATCTTGGCCCAGGCCATCACAGCCTACCGGGGCGACGTATGACCTATTCCTCCCCAATGGCGACGCACACAGATATTGGCTTACTGTGTGTTAGAAACAATTCACAATCGATTGGATACCCGTTTTCCAGTTTTTCTGGTTCACTGTCGTGTCGACACCGCCCAACTTTCTTTGTACGTGTGCTAGTGGCCAAGGCCGCCATACCAACCGAGTTGTCTCACTCACATCTCTGCAGGGCAAGAATTCCTTGAGTCCTCGTTTCCAGCTTCCAAGACCGTCCCGTCTTCGGAGGCCATCAAGTCAGCTTCCGGTTCCAATGAGAAAGAGCTTGACCGCGAGGCCCGCGAGGGCAAGCTCGTCGAGACCAAGCTTGACGTGTCCAACACCATCATCAAATTCACTCTCGATCAGACCATAGGTGCCGCAATCAACACGCTCATGTTCAGCTTTTTCCTCCACAGCATAAAGCAGGCCATGGCTCACCGACCACTCACCGCAGACTTGTCGGACATTGCGTTCCTGACCAGTGGCAAGGCCATCGACTACAGCCAGGTCGACTGGAGGCTGGTGCTTGAGCAAGCTAAAGTAGAATTCTATCCCATCATGAAGGCCGGGTTAAGCCTCTGGCCCATGGTAAGCTTGTTCAACTTTGTGGTCGTGAAAAGTATTGAGGGCAGGAACCTGGTTGGTTCACTGGCCGGTGTTGTCTGGGGAATCTACATGAGCCTGGTGGCTGCTGGTTAGGCTTTATACCTTTTTGTGGAGCCTGGATGTGAGGAAGACATGGAGGAGGCAAAGCCACTTAGATTTGTTACGCATAGACTCGGAAGTGTCAAGTTGGAATCTCAGGGTGGTCTGTCAAGGAAGGAGTGAATTTGAATGTTGCCGGCGTGTGAGCAGGCGAAACACCGTTAAATTAGAACATATTACATAGAAGTCAAATGCATGAGACTACAGTCAATTAACAGCAGGCCGGCGTAAATGGCCAGGCTCTTTCTCGTTCAAAATTTATCTGGCGCCACCTTTCATACTTCATCGTCAGCATCCAATAGCTTCTCGACGTGTGCTCGGCTGCTCGTCAACCTCGGAGCCTTGGGCCAGTCTACCGAACGAACACGGGCCAGATGAGCAACCTGAATGGTGTGGGAAGCACACGATTGAAGGTCTCAGCACACAATGCACTCGATATGAGCATTATCGCACCTGGTCACCCCACAAGAAGCTGTTGTACAGTTATTCTCGTCAAGGTTAGTTAGCCTATGGGAGGTTACCCTTATGGGAGGTTACCCTGCGGAAGATTAACCTACAGGAAGCTGTCTGATTTCCCACTAGTCATTGCACACAATTCCACAGAAAATGGGTCGCTCGGGAGTTTGGGCACAGTCCGTGACAACGACATGATATTTCGAGACTAGTACGGAGGCGTATGGAGTCGAGCTAGATCATCCAAGTGGCAGGTGAAGCCCGGAGCCCCACGAGCGTCCGGATGTGACCTGAATCTAATGGCAAGAATACATCCTCGTACTTCCTTACCCTGTTCTACTACTTCCAGCACTCTCTCTCTTCCTGAATAAGGTGACATATACAAAAGCCTGAGTACCTAACAAGGTATCAGGCAGCCCTAGGTAGGATCATACAAAGGATATTGAGGGGCCTTCAGAAACAAATATGTGGTGTGGGCTAAGAGATGAGGTCGGATTGTAGAGATCTGCGCTAGGATCAGGGGGCGCTAATTGGACCTGCAGCTGAACGGGTCCGTCCGAGACCCCGAGATGCCTAAATGACAGCTTTCTGCACCGAGGGCAGGGGCCCCACGGGTCAAGGAACGACACTCAGGCCCTCTGGCCATCGTTGTGTACGGATACGACGTACTGTGCGTAAGGCTGGCGTACCTCAGCCCCACTGGTGCCGAAGCTTGAAACGAAACAGACCCCGTCGAGGTCTCCAGACATTTCGTCACAGAACAGCTGTTGCAAGCTGGCTTGTGTCTCCGACTTCTCCTTTGCTGCTTCTTCCTAATCATCCCATCTTTCTTCTCGTCAACTCCCGTCCCGTCCCGCCCACCCCTTTTCCTCGCCGTCGTTCGCTCCCGGTCAGCACACTTGGCATTTCAGCATCGCCGGTTTGCGCCTACCTCTCTGGCGTTGCTCACTACCTTTGTTTTGGCGTCTACACCGCGCCGTTGGCTATCATGGCTGGGTCAGTCGATGCGGCCACCCGCAAGAGGGTGCTCAAGGTCGTCTTCGTTTCTCTCCTCCTGGATCTGGTAAGAACATTATCTATTGCCCTGCCTCGCCCGCAACCTCCCAGCTGACTTGGTCTCTCCAGATATCTTTCACCTTTATCCTACCTCTCTTCCCCAAACTGCTCGAATTCTACCGCAATTCCGAAGCTCCGACCGACCTAACCGCCCCTCCCAAGGACACACTCCTGTCATGGATCCTCAGCCAGCTCAATGCCTACAAGGCCGCCTTTGCGCGTCCAATCGACTCCCGCTATGATATTGTACTGCTTGGCGGCGCCCTCGGCTCGCTCTTCTCCCTCCTCCAGGCTATCGCGTCACCCATCATCGGAACGCTGTCCGACAGGTACGGCCGGCGCACTGCACTGCTGGCCAGCATGATGGGCAACATACTCTCGGTCTTGTTGTGGGTCATGGCCGTCGACTTCCGCACTTTCCTCCTTAGCAGGGTTGTCGGCGGGCTATCTGAGGGCAATGTCCAGCTGGCTACGGCCATCGCGACCGACATTAGCGACAGCAACTCGAGAGGGAGTACCATGGCCCTGATTGGCGCTTGCTTCTCCATCGCCTTCACTTTTGGCCCTGCCCTTGGCGCATGGCTCAGCAGCATTGCGACCGTGGCCGCCAACCCCTTTGCGACCGCCGCAGGATTTAGCTTGTTCTTGATCGTCACAGAGACAGTCTATCTGTACACCGCGCTGCCGGAGACGCTGCCCTCGATGTCGGAGGACAACACAAACGGCAACGCGACCAACGAGAAGGCCAACGGGAAGGCTGCCGAGCAAAAGCCTGTCCAGCGCACAAACTCTCATTTCGTGCTGAACGCGACCCACTTCGCCTTCCTGCTTTTCTTCTCCGGCATGGAGTTCTCGCTGCCGTTCATGACCTACGACCTCTTCGGGTACTCGTCAGCAAAGAACGGCCGCCTCCTTGGCTTCGTCGGACTGGTTGCGTCGATCCTTCAGGGCGGTGTGACTCGCCGCCTGCCGCCCCTGCTCTCTGTGAAGACGGGAGTCATCGCCTGCCTCCTCGCATTCGTTCTGCTCGGCCGGCTCACGACCGTGTCCATGCTCTACGTGGCTGCCACCTGTCTAGCCACGACCTCGGCGACTGTCGTCACGGGCTTGAACGCGCTGGCCTCTTTTGAGGCAAGCGAGGGCGAGAGGGGCGGAAAGCTTGGTGTGATGAGGAGTTGGGGCCAGGTTGGCCGTGGGCTGGGCCCGATCTTGTTTACTAGTGTCTACTGGTGGGCCGGGCGGGAGGTTGCGTACGCCCTCGGCGCTGCTGGAATCGCGGGTGTGGTTGCCATCGTATTTGGTGGACTAAAAACCCCTGCTGGAAGTGAGAAGACCGTGAAGGTCAAATCCGACAAAAAGGCGTAACTTGGATGGAGCAAGTGTACAAAACCGCATGAGATCATTTAGCATGGGAGGATTCATAATCTAACTTATTTGCATACAACGAGCGTCCTTCACTTGATTACGGGTACGACAGTGGACGATTGATTGACAGCTGACCTCACTAACCTGCCCCATCGTGTCGGTGTATCAATTGTTGAAGACCACTTAGTGTGGCCGCGGCCGTCTCCCACGAAAGAGGTGCGGTGCGCGGGCAATTTCAGGGTTGAGCTTTGGGGTAGTTTAGCACAAAACAGTTGTCAGTGGTATCGGATCGAATAGAGCGGTTTGTATTAGCTTGATAATGGACTAATCCTGCTTGCAAAGCTGGCTAGCAGTGTGGCCCAGTGAGCTACCTCCCAGTAGCTTTTCCCGCCGGCCGCCCTCTTGTTTTGATCAAAAGTAATAGCACAAGACCACGGCGGGACTTGAACCCGCAACCTCCGGTTACCAAATTTAGGAGACCGGCGATCTGCGATTGATCTACGCGGCCGCTGGACAACGTGCTTTGTTTCGGCTGTATGTTCTGAGGCGGATGCGGCTATATACCTGGGTATGTCTTAGAGGACCCTTCCAGAAGCCTGGATTTTGGGGTTACATGATTGCCTTGTTTTTGAGGTGCAAATTGATCTACTTCTAATGGCAGGAAGCCTGCTGCCGCTGTTGATCTCAGGGCCTATCGATGAATTTCTGTTACAGGTGCTGCGGCTCCTCCTCCAACTTCACAGTGCGCGGCGCATCAGACCGCACTGAAGCAATGGGATTTTCAACGAGTCTCTGAGGCTCTCCAGCCCTCATCAAATATCCTAACTTTTCTATGGTTCTTCAAATCTCATTCTCATGTGTCTAGAATGTAGCGGTGAACGTAACCCTTGATCAAAGTGATTACTATATGTAGCCGTGGGGCCCACCTTGCCTGACCAACGACAACAAGCGTGCTTTTCATCCAGAGAGTGTGGATATATTCGCATCATCCTCTCAGTTCACCCTAGTTTCGAATCACAGTAATTATGTACTGAAACGCGAGCGAGTGACGGAAAGTCTCATCACCATGTCTCTACTATCTAGGTCGGTTTAATCCTACCCTAGGGTAAATGCGCAAGCAGGTGTTCCATAGTACTGCCCCTTCGTGTTAGCTCATTTTACAAGTCGAAAATGTGCTTTCTGCCCAATTCCATCAGGCGTTTTCGTTGCAGCTCACTACGACTCATCTATAAAGTGGCGAGGAGTATTTGGTTGGTTTCTCGCTGCGCAAAAGCCTTGCTAACTGCTCGAGATATTCTTAGGGATCATTCACGTGCAACAATTTCTGGGTGAACGTCCCACGAAGAAGAGACTGTAAAGAACAAACACTAGATATAGTAATAACAATTCAGGGCTTACATATTCTCCAACAGAAGAGTCACACGAAAGAGGTATATTCCCAGGAGATTTCTTGACAAATGGAAGTTTTCAGTTACAAATCATTTTCATGTTAGATAATTTATAATAAGAGCTTAGCCCCTTTTGCTTAAGCACTGTGCAACCGTGATACTGTTATCAGAACTATTTACCGAATTTACCGTCAGACCGAACCCACCTGGGCATGCGAAAGACCCTGACTCAGATAAACCCAACTTGATATACCGGATAGTGATGAAGGTTGAACAGCAAATGTCTCGAACAACGGGTGACCAAGGAATTTTGCCCCAGTGTTCTGAGACGTAGGTACCTAGGTAGGTGCTATTCCTGATCGGGAGCTATGTACTTAAGTATGTTCCGTCCTCTTCTGATCTCTACTGATCTAATGAGTCGCCCGCTTATTCTGCAACCATGCACATGCAGGCTGCTGCACCATCTATTGGAATCAAAGACACGGCACATACAAAATGCCCAATGAAGACGTTACATAGTCTTGGTAGTGCTTATCAACTGGGGCCTTGGCGCGTTCTCAGCATTGCGACCCAGCTAACGCAGCCAATATTTGCTTACATATGACTCGGTTTGGCTCAACTAACGCATATGCGTGACAAGGGGTCGTTACTAGAAGGGTTTGGGAGACCGATATTGCTGCAGAGCCAAGTGTGAGGGTGTGACTGTACGATATGCTAAATATCGCAACCGCGGACGACCTTCAAATGCTTTCCCAGGGCCCTTCCATTTCACCTTCTCCTTCTAGTTGTTCACATTTTACACCTCCCGCCATTTCCTCTTTTCCCAGCAATTTCATAGATCAGCTGGTCGCAAAAATGGCACACAATACTGTGGAACAAAAGAATTTCAGTGTCCGAGAATCCGATCTGACCTTGAAAGAGAGCGAGGTAGTGCCCGGGGATCGTTCTGACAATGAGAATCGCTTCGACCAAGCATTGGATTTCCTCAAGCAGCACAAGAATGATGCGGCAGTGGATTTGTCTAGACAAGCCTCGTTCACTCGTGCTTTGAGGAGAAGGGTTGACCTTCGTGTCATCCCCTTTTTATGTTGCTGCTACACGTTGAACTTCCTCGACAAGGTCCTGCTCAATGTAAGACGTTTCGAGAACAGACGCGGACATTATATCATTCGAGCATCTACTAACATGCCCAGTATGCTAATATTATGGGAATGGCTCCCGAGATCAATCTCCGGGGCAATGAGTACTCGCATGCTTATGCCGACTTCTGGATAGCCTCTCTTGTCTTCTCGCTGCCGAACATATGGCTGCTCAACAGATTTCCTGTCGCAAAGTTTCTCGGCTGCTGTCTTATCGGTTGGGGACTTTGCAACGCTTGTCATGCCGCTCTTGAAAACTACGCTGGTCTCGTTGCCTTGCGCGTCCTGAGCGGGGCCTTCGAGTCCGGTATCCTGCCCGCGTTGATTCTTATCGCAAGCCAATACTTCACGTATGATGAGCAGTCAGTGCGCTTTTCTTTCTGGTACAGTGGCAGTAAGTAATTGCGATCCGACCCTGTATTTATTGGGTAGGGAAACGAAGATGGTTGACAGTATCACAGTGGGACTCGGACAAATCCTCGGCGGCTTGATCTCGTTTGGCTTCCAGCATGTATCGACTGAGGCAGCTTTGAGTGGATGGAAGACTATGTTCCTCGTACTAGGTCTTGTCACAATCGCTTTTGGAATCCTCGTCATCTTCAAGGTTCCGGACACCCCGATGAGCGCTCGATTCTTAAATAACGACGACAAGGTTGCGCTGCTAGAGCATGTGAAGGTCAACCAGACCGGTATTCAGAACACGCACTTCCACCCTGGACAGCTACTGGAGGGCCTCCTCGACATCGGATGCTGGCTTCTGCTGCTCAACGTGACACTGCAACTCTGCGGCTCCGGTGTCGTCACAGCGTACTCCGCGACGATCCTGAAGTCGTTCGACTATACTTCTAAAGAGGCTGCGCTTCTCAACATGCCATGCGGGGTGGTTAATATAATCGCAACGATGTGCAATGCCACTTTTGTGCGGTACTACGGAAATCGCTGGCTTGTCGTCACCTTCGCTGGGGCGGTTGGCACTGTTGGCGCAGGCCTCCTCTGCTTCCTACCTCACTCAAACAAGGCCGGGCTTTTGGTTGGCATGTACCTGATCAATGTCCTTCCGGGGGCAACCATTATAGTGTTCCAATGGCTGTCGTGCAATGTTGCTGGGCACACGAAGCGCGCCTATGTCTCGGCCGCTGCCAACGCCGCCTTCGCCGTCGGGAACATCATCGGGCCAGAGACATTTAGAGCTAATGAGGCTCCCGGTTTCAGGAGTGCCAAACTCACTCTGGTCATAGCTTGGGCTCTGCTGGTCGCATTCTCCCCGCTGGCTGGGGCGTACTACGCTTTGAAGAACAAGTCGAGAGAACGTGGGGCTGAGGAAGTAACGGATAAACAGGCCTACGCTGGGCTGACTGATAAGGAGAACACGTCGTTCCGGTATCATTTGTGAGGTGGCGCTCAGAAGACATGAGCGAAGTAGATTCAGTGGGAGTCAGGGTATGCATTTGGCCGAGCCCATCTCCAGTGCTCGCAGTTCAGTTCAGAACCTTAGGGAAGACATCCGCACAAAGCCTCAACTTGGTGATTGGAGAATGTCAAGTAAGCATGTCAAGGGCTACCAGACCTTCTAAATGGCCACTGTGCACGGCATTGCTAGGTTTTGTAAGCATCAACGTTGACTACATTTCGCTTGGCACCATGCTGGCTCAGGCATTCTTATCCAAGTGCACATACGATATGGGATAGATACGAGATTCGCATTCCGTCAGGAGGTGGTCTCAGCAGATTGTCCCGTAGCAGGTTGTCTCATATGTGGCGGCATTAGGAGGTCAGAGGAGTGTTTTGTGGTCTGAAATCGAGCTACCTGCCCGTTGCTAATGTTCATAGCTCCCACAGCCCGGCCTCCTCCCACTGCGTAGCCGCTGTCTGTGAAAAACGAAGTGATGCCCCCCCCTGGTTAAATTACACCTACGCACAGACCACCCAAATTTCTTAAATTCTTCTTAAAAGTAGTCTTTCCTCTATAACTCTCTACATATTCTAGTTAAAATTATATAAAAAATATATATAAAGTCCTTATTAAAATCTTTATAAGGTAGTATTTTTAAAATATTTATTTTATTAGATTTATATATTTATTAGTAAAATTTAAAACCTTAAATAATAAATATTTAAAAATTATAGCTATATAGATAAATTAATAAAGACTCTAAATATATTTTTTATATATTTTTAAGTTATAAGTTAAGGGAGTTAATAAGAAGAAAGTACTTTAAAAAAGATGAAAGAAATTTGGGTGGTCAGTGCGTAGGTGCGAATTTAACCAGGGGGGGGCATCACTTCGTTTTTCACAGACAGCGTAACACAGATCGTGGAGTGGCCATAGCTCCGCAACTACCCCAATTGGGAAGCAACGACATCATACCTCTCTCAACCTTGACTTAACCTCAGCTGTTCATCTTGCCGGGCCTTTGCATCCATAGCCTCCGCTTCTCAACACCATTGACCACTGCAAATCCTTCAAAATGTTTCGCTTTGTGAGTATGATCTGATTCAAGAGGCCCAGGGGCAGACTGCGCTTCTCCTTTCGAAATTGCTCTCTTACTGATCAGACGATCTCACCATTAGCACAAGACCAAGGACATTGTCACCCTCTTCCACAAGGCCAGCTCACCGGCCTCTGTCCGTGTTGCCACTCTCCTCAAGCAAGCATCTGCAAATGCCACCGAGCATGCCACCGAAGACCAAGCCAGCGACCACTCGGCACAGACGACTCCTCACCGCGCCGAATTCGAGCTGAACATCACCGAAGACCCACCAACGCCCGATCAGCTCCAGACTATTCTGCAATACGTCGGCAAGCCCGCCATTCCATCCGTCATAAAGGGTGCTTCGAGTGAAAGCGAGGCGTTGAAGATCTTCAAGCAGAGCGCGGAGGCTTTCCAGCGGCCCGTGGTACGTACAACTCATGCCATCTGCTTCCCCATCCTTTGCCAGGCCAGCTGACTCGGGTGCAGACGGTGGATTGGAACAATGGCAAGGCCATCGCTGGTGCGGATGAGTCCAAAATACTGAAGGTTCTGGACCAGATCCCCAAGAAGTAGATACCGTCTAGCCGCACTGTTGGCAGCTTCTGTACAAAATGAGATTCCCCCTTTCTGGTATTCACCTGTGATAATCATGTTCTGTTGGTGATCATGAAGGTAACAAAAGCTATTGGGATGAGATCCACAAAACAATGGTCCCTACATGGTCTCCTTCAGAATAGAGAAGTTTCTCAGCCGGGAACGTTGGTACTTTGGGCCATCCAAGAGGCGAGTGCCTTGTAAATGAGGGTTGTGTTGAGTCGCTGCGGTCAAGCAGTAGAGACCTTAAGGCGCCTGCTCTAGAAGCTCAGACTACGCACCGACTGCCATTGTCTTGCTATGACAAACATGTTCTTGTGGGACGGCGGTCTCAGCTGTGTCCGGCTTCCTATCTTGAGTCGTCCTAGGCAAAACCAGGTGGAGAGGCTGGTTTGGGGCTGGGACAAAAGTATTGTTTGATGGGTCTTGCGCTGTGTCAGACTCAGAAGACTCCCTCAATCCCAAGACATAGCATACCTAGGGTCTCTCATCGTCTCCGTATGCGAGGTTACAGCTGCCATTAAGTCGAAGGGCGCTGTGCTTGACTACCTACAAGTGACGGCATGAAAGAAGGTTGTTTGCAACCGCTTCTCTACTAATCCAGATCCAGGGGCCTGTCGATAGCAACACCCTGCCCAAAGAAGACTCCATCGGACGGCCAAGTCTCCTGCGAAACCTCCAGAATCCCAATGAGACTTTTTCCGCCAGGCGCATATACGGAGGCTGGTCGCCGTTTGGATGCTGCTATAGAGAGCAGGTGGACGGTCATTCACAGCTCACTTTGAAGGCCGAAAGTTCTATTTTGGCAGAGCTGGCTGTTTTCGCCTGGGCGCCTTTCAGATGAAATTCACTTTGCAGGTTGTTGCCCCATTTCCCTACCCAGGCACTTACTTCAATCTCGCAGCCTCTGGCAATCACAAAACCTCTGCCCGCCTTCGTGTCAAAACAGCACCACCAGCACCACCAGCACCACCTCAGCTTGGTTTGCGGAACAACACTCCTTCCCCCAGTCTGAGATTCCTCACCACCCTTCTGCACTGCGAGTCTGTCGTATTTGCTACAGCCCCTCTCCACTCATTCAAACAATCGCGCTGGTTTTGCGACCATTACCCTGCACCACACACCACCAAACGGACTCTTCCCAAGATGGCTGCCACGATCGCGTCCAACTCGCAGGACTGGATCGCGTCCCAGTTGTCTGCGACAGCTGTGGACGCTTGCCCTTCACGAACCAAGTGGACCTATGTGCAAGATCGCAACGGCATGACGATCATCGAACCTGTCCTTGGCTTCTACTTTAACCCACCACCAGGCGCAAAGTGTCGCTGGTCTACTGAAAAGGGTACTCGTGCACCGCAGGTGATCACCAGAGGCCTGCCCCTACCCGAGCGGGCGTTGATCCTCTGGAACGACGATAGACTCGAGTCTGAAGCAGCTCGCATTCGTGAAAAACACTGGGATGAAATGAAGACGCTGGTTGCCCCCCAGCGATTCGAAGACCTCTATGAGTATTTCGACAGTGCCACCCTTTTCATGTCTGGCGCGGTCAACCTGTGGAACCTCATCAACCTGCTCGCAAATGACGCCCGCCACAACTGGCGTGAGTTCGAGGAGTATGTCGCTGTTGAGTGCGACAGCTGGGTCCGAAATTGGCTCGGCAGGCTCACTGGCACCACATCCAACCGCGAGTCTTTGATCAAGTGGGACATGAAGGGCGATATCCTCACGGCGGTCACCAGCAAATTCGATTGGGACAACGACCTCAACGATCTCGACCTCGTTGGTCAGCACATCCTGCGCGAGTGTTTCCTGCGTCACTTCCAGCTTCTTACTCGCAAGAAGCCCAAGGTTGCACGCTTCAACACTCACGCCGCCAATGACAAGCCCATCGCGGCCGCGGCGCCGATGTTAGCTGCGACTGCTACTACTGATCAGGCCTCAACCAGTAGGTGCAACACCTCTCTTCTTTGCGAGCTTGCCACACTAACAAATGAAGGTCCTGATGAGGTGCCCCTTCCGTCATCGTCCGCCCAGCCTCTCGGTACTATCCCGGAGGAGAGCGCTGCCACGAAGGCTGCTACCAAGCCTCGATGTCTTAAGATCGACACGGGCCTCGACCTTCAGATTCCCCTTCAGACAATGTCAGCACCTGCGACTGCAGTTCCACGCATCAAAGTTGAGCCACAGCCTGTTAAGGAAGCCGAGGATGTCCCGGAGAAGAGCGATGACAAAGACAAGACCGATGACGACTTTTCCACTACCCAGGATTTGGCTGCTCGTGTCCAGTCCACAGCGCGGCAGCTTTCATCGCAATCGACGCCTGTAGAGAGGCAGGGTGCCTTTCTCAACGCCACAACGAGCAACATTGCGTCTCGTGCAGTTTCAGCTATGGATACAGTAGGCATGTCGCAGAACGCACCTCGGCCGCAACGTAAATTTCCTGATAAAGCTGGCACTGTTCCTCGCCACGTGCGCGGGAGCAAGCCACTTTTTCAGAGACCACCAAAGCCCTCCCAAGATAATGACCAGAACCGCCAGCAGCTTGCAAGCACCATGTTTGCTTTGGATGAGCAACGCTCAATCTCGCAGCAGGGAGTCTTGACTGGGCCTTCGCACCACAGCACGCAACCTCTTGGGCCACACGATCACGACATGCGACCACTGATCCCGGACTTGATGCCGCCACCTTCAATCCGAGGCGTGTCCTCACATTTTGGTTGCTTCCCTCCCCGAAATACAGACTTCCAATCGGGCGTCGGAATGGGGCAGATGTATGGCATGAACTTCCAGAACCATACGCCAACGCCCGTACCGAACATGGGTCAGCCTCCACTAGGTCATCCTCAGGCATCTTCTATCGACTTGCCGCCTCACTATACGGGCCAACAGAATGTCGGAACTCCCATGTATCAGCCTAATGGTTACGTCCCACATTCTCAGAAGCAACTTCGTCGTGAGAAGACAGACAAGAACAAGAGACACGATGACCGTCGTGATAGTATGACATCAAATGGCTCACGCAACAAGAAAGTTCGCGATGATCCCATCCACGGGCCTGTGTACGCTTTGAAGCCGCGCAAGGACAGCGACACGCCGCCTGGAAGGAAACTATCGAATCCAGACGGCCCTACTGCCCTTGACCCCAAGAACTCCGCGTCGGGTCCCAGCTTGGACTGCATCAACGATATGCCTGACCAGCCAAATTGGAAGCCACCTGCTTCCAGGTTCCTTGATTGCTCGTGCTTTCGATGCTTGAGGTCAACGAGGAGCCTCTTTGTGAAGCATGACAGAATTCCCGTGGAACAGGTCCAGGTCGCCCTCATGAATTACTTAGGCTCATGGGGAGCCGAGAGGGTGATCACATTTGGTGGGGGATGCGGATCCCTTGTGGTGTAAGTCCCTAGAATCAGATCGCTAACCTTGTCACGCTCGAAGGCACGACTGCTAACCCAATATGCGCACAGCTTCAGAAGTGACCATGATGCCATTCGAGCCATGAGAGACCTTTGCGACAGGCCCCACCAAGGGAGAGATATCCCGGGCTTGGGTAGGGTCTCCAGTCTTTGGTATGCATTCTACTCGAAGCATTACACGCCTTCTTATCAAAACCCCACTGGTCTTCCTCGATACCTTTGGGAGACTAAGGGCAATCGTCGTCGCTCGAGTTCAACCCTCAGTCGCGATTCGAAGGCATACAGAAACCAGCTGCCAAACAGCGTGCTCTTCAACACGCCGAACGTTGGAAACTACGGTCCTGGGCTACCGCCACATTACTTCGGGCACGGCGAGGTAGGTGGTACATCTGGTCTCAGCCTGGTGCCTTTCTATCCGCCACCATCACAGCGTGTATTATGGGATCCCAATAGTGCGGAACAGAGCCGAAAAACCAGCAAGCCCGAGTCGAGATCCAAAGAGCAGCTTGAGTACCAGCCAAAGACATATCAAAAGAGGGCCGCTGCCGTCGCCACGTTTAAAGAGGACTGGCGATCAAAGCCGCCCGCCGAGGAGGCCATTGAGGACATCTCGAGTGATGAGGCTGTCGCCGACAGCTCTAGCAACGTCTCGTCTCAGGGTGCTAGGGGCGTCAAGGTCTGCCTGCCTAACGAGGCCGGCTCTTTGCGTTCACGAAGTGTCTCGCCTGATGCTGAGCGTGTCCCGATGACGAAGCAGGTCGAAAAAGACTCATCAGAGCTGAAAGAGGCAGCAGGCCCAGGGGGAGACCAGGGCGAACGCGGCACACAACAGGGTCCAAAGGCACAACCTATTGCCAAAGATGACGGCGCAACAACATCCAGCTACAGAAAGGCAACTGCAGAGCTTGTTGCGCCTGTAGAAGAGCTTCAGCCGAGAACCGATGCCAGACAGGCGCAGCTCTTGGAGACGCTGGTAAAGAAAGGCCCAACTTCCTACAGCAAGATTTCGGCCGAGCTTACTAAGGCTACCGAGGATTTCAATATTAACACAGTGATTCGACACAAGCCTCCCCGAAGCTCTCTTCCAGAGGAATGGTTGGCCACCTCAGAACAGGCTCCATCCAATCTGCAGAGTCGATTCGGGGCTCTGACTGGAGCACTCGAGCAGGAAGCACTTGGCCAAGATGTCAACGCATGGACCCCTGAGGGAGCGGGTGCTAGGGTGGCAGCCGAGCCCTCAAAGAGCGAGCAAGCACCTTCTCAGAAGCCCAAGGCAAAGAAGAAGTTGTCCAAGAGCGCAAAGGCTAGGAGGACCAAGTCTAAGGCCAGTAATGGCACTTCTACTTCTTCCTCTTCAGTGGCTCCCACAGAGGCTCAGGCCCGCGGAGAATCTCGAGCCTCTAACAACCGCCCCATGTCACGAGCTTCGACTGGTCAAGCCGAGTCGGCTGATGGGACGACTCAGTCGCCCACACGTTCCCAGCATGTGACTAAGAATAAGAACGCCAAATTCAAACAATCACCGACCGCGGAGACATTTACGGCCCCCGACGGACAAAACAAGACCGAGGAGTTCCCGGATCAGGATCCCAAGTTGTCTTTCAAGGGTTCCTCCACGAGTAAGCCCAAGACTCAGCAATCTGGGCCTGCAAACGAAACCCTTGGGAAGACCGCGTCGGAGTTTGCCAACTCGGAAGATCGTACAAAGAGCGAGTCTGACGCAGAGCAGCAGCACGACCACCGTAATGAGTCTAGCTCTGGCAACAAGGACGATGACTCGGTATGCATGAAGAAAGCCCCTTCGACGCAAAAGCCTCCAGAGAAGAGCGGCTTGAACGGTGACCGCGAGTCACTTCGGAATCAGGCGGCGACGGAGCCGCAGATCGCCCTGGAGCCATCTGCTGGCAGTGATCTTAACAACGGCTCACCCGAGGCGAACCTCTTCCCCAATCAGAAATTCACCATTGACAAGGTGAAGAGAGACTCCGCGAAGGAGTCAGACATCCGCCACAGACAGCCGAGTGCCTTGTATAGTGCTGCCAATGACGCACGCATCGCTCTGCCTCGTATACCGCCCAACTCGAGGTCATCCGTTGCTTCGAGGGGACCGCGTTCCAAGAGCGACGATCCATTCACAAGTGCGAGGGCCGAATCACAGGAGGAAGTCTGGTTGAGAGACAAGGCCGTCAAGACTCCACAGAAGCCAAATAGCGAGCCAACCTCCATTCAAACTTCCCCCACTCCTTCACCTGAGAAGAAGGCCGGCCACCAGGACGGCAAGAACAAGCTAAACGCCGCCGCCAAAGCCTTTGAGCCCACGTCGATCCCGGCATCCCCAGCGGCGAGCGTTGCCTCGGTCCTCTCCGCCAAGGCCATCCCGTTCCACACGAACAAACCCTCTCTGCCTGGCCACAAGGGGCCTGCCGAGCAGCGCCTCGTCACACCGGCGGAGCAGGTCGTCGACCCCACTACAGTGACTCAGCCCGGCCCTCCTGCCAAGGAGAAGAGGCGGAACGGGCCTGCCCCGGATCGCGGTGGGGATAGCGGCCAGAAGGGACGCGTGAGGTCAGCTGGCAAGGCATCGGGTGCCGCGATGAGTAAGAAGACAGCAGCGCAGGCGGCGGCGGCCGCAAGTATCGCATCAAAGCTGGAGGATGAGGCGGAATTCCCCACGCTCGCCGCGGCTGCCGCAGTACCCCAGAGAAGAGCCTCAGCGGCCATCAAGTCGTCTGTACCAGCAGCTTGCGCGCGCATCAAGGCAGCCACCGCTACTGCTCCCAAGGCCTCCGCAGCGGCACCCGCGCCCACACCCGCACCGAAGCTCCAGGTCACGCAAGGGGCGGGTGTAGGTGAGAAGGACAAGACCGACAAGACCGGCGAGGATCAGTGGACGACTGTGGCATCGGGCAAGAAAGCAGGTGGGAAGAAGAGCAATGCTGGCAACAACAACGGCCGCACTGCCTCTGGCAGGTCTGGTGGCAGCGCCGCAAAACAGAGCGGAAGAGCAGGTGGGCAGGGATCTCATGGTGAAAAGGCCCCCGTTGGCGAGGAGCGCAAGGGAGGTTGAGGATCCTGCGAGTAAGATAAAAGGGGAATGTGAGTGTAGGAGGTAAGCAAAGGAAAGAGAAGAAAAGGCCAGAACCCGCATGGGTGAGGGGAAGTTAGCGAGAACGAAGTCCTTCATCAGTGGCTCAGGCGAGTCACTGAGCACTCCTTCATCTGTTGGAGGAGAACAATCAGTCACGAGATCGCGGGCGACTTCCGGGCGGACTCGGGATGGGCAGATCAACGAAGCCATGGGTTGAGTGAGCAATTGAAGGGCGATGGAAAAAAAAGGGGTGACCTAGGCGGCGGCTGTAGATCGTTAGGTGATCAACGTGGCAGGATAGAAGTGTAGGATATTCCAGACAGACATGATCAGAGGCAATTGAAGCTTGGTCATCCAATTGCCATTTCTCATGGTCACCATTGACACGCGAGCCCGGAATGAGATGCGTACTTCAACTAAAGCTACCTGTACAAGCTCACGCGAAGTTGAGGCTACTGCATAAAAACCTTAGCTGACAAGATCATTCCAGCTGAGGACAGCCCACAAGAGGTGTTATGGGACTGGCTTATTCCGTCACAAAACCGCCCACAGAACAGTGATCCCACAAGAGGTTGAGAGGCCAAGAAAAGTGGCTTATGTCTGCGGAGAGCACATACGACCTTGGAGGTTCTGCATGACTGGCACTCTAAATAACTGCACAGGGCGTAGTCGAGGATCCTTTGAAGGTTAAACTCAGGGGTCGCCAAGCCCTCATCGACCATATTGCGCTGTGTTCCGGGACTCTGTTCATTGTGATAAGTTGTATTCACAGCTCTCTCGGGTGGTGTTAGACACGGCGACCGCCTGTTCTACCTCGGACTACCATGGTGCGTCTCAGGCTCTGTCCACCTCGACTCCGGCCCACACCCGCTGCTATACCCCTCCGCCTCGGTCGCCCTCACGCTATGACGACTCGTTCCTAACCAGTGTGGTAACGGCATCCTCGATCTGCTTGTCGTTCAGACCTGGTGTCCAGGGTCAGCTCATGTTCTCCCAGGCCCTGTTCTCGCGTCGCTCCCCGAGGTTCCGTGACTGGAGGATGATGGCCCCTTTGAGTAGGCGGCGTACCTTCTAATGATTGACTCTTCTCCTGACCGAACTCATACCTCGCGTAGACCTTGGGCGAGGTGCCCTGGGCCTCGCGCAGCATGATGGGGATGGAGGGGTTGTGCTTCTTCATGGTCGGGTAGGATTTGGTGAGGAAAGCCCTGGGGGTAACCGCCGTTAGCCTCAATGCTGTTGTGCACGCCACGCGCCTTATGTTAGGCCTCGTGGTCCCAATTGACCAACCATGAGGCGCCCGAATCGGCTTACTTACCTGGTGGCCGCGCTCTGCTCCGAGGTCTGGCAGAACAGGAAGCGGACCTCCTTGAGGGACCGGGTGAAGGCGTATTTGGTTGCCATGGTTTGGGACCGGCTCTCGCTGTATCTCGTCCTCGGAGCTGTGGTGTGCGGTGGTCAATTGCCGGATGGGGGGCGGTCGCGAAGGCGGGTGGGCTGCTCTGAGAAATGCAGGCCGGTGACGAGGGTCGTCAGAATGGATGAATGGATTGGATGGAGGTGGACTTGGGGAGCTGCATAACCCCTGCTCAAAGAGTACCACCGTACTCCGTACCTAGGTGCTACCCGCGTTGTGCTCTGGCGCAGCGGCAGGTGGGACGGGCGTCACATTTTCTTATCTCCGGCACGGCCAGCTCCTCCCCCAACTTTTTCCGACCCTAAGGTTGACCCCCAACGCTCCTTTGATCGGACCCCGATTTGATCTGACTTCGCCTGGATTGGCACCGCCAGAGACACGAGAGTCACCTCGCCCAGGACAATCCCCAACTCTCCACTCCGGCCAGGCCGTCCAGCAGTCTGCCCCCCCCCCTCCTCCCTTTCGAATATCCTCCTTCTGTCTTGCCATCCCACAAACAGAAGTTTGGAAGCAGCGCTCCGTCAACAAATATGTCTTCCTCAGCCGCCGCCTTCACCCGGGCATCCCGCCCGCTCTTCTCCTCCGCCTCCGCCGCTGCTCAGACCCGACAGGCCTTTTCTCGCGCCTCCGGCTTCCAACAGGCCTTCCGCAGCCAGCAGCGCCAACAATGCGGCCGCAGGTGGCAGTCCACCACCAGCGCTGAGCAGCAGGCCGCCGCCCAGGTCGGCTGGTTCAAGCGCATGTGGGACAGCCCCATCGGCTTCAAGACGGTGCACTTCTGGGCCCCTGTCATGAAGGTACGTTTCTTCCGCCGGGCACTCGCCCATTGTCATGGTGGCTATCGTCGCCATCCCCACCCGCGCACTCCTGGCTGATGCTTGAATTCTTCCTCTCACACAGTGGGCCCTCGTCCTCGCCGGTGTCGCCGACTTCGCCCGCCCGGCCGAGAAGCTCTCCCTGCAGCAGAACGGCGCCCTGACCGCCACCGGTCTCATCTGGACCCGCTGGTGCCTCATCATCAAGCCTAAGAACTACCTGCTCGCCGCCGTCAACTTCTTCCTCGGCGTCGTCGGAGTCGTCCAGGTCACCCGCATCCTGATGTGGCGCAACAGCCAGAAGGACAACAAGACTGTCGCGGACGCCGCTGTCGAGGCCAAGGAGGAGGTCAAGGAGGCTGTCAAGAGCGCTTAGGAGGGGCGCAAAGCCTGCGGTGTTGGTGGAGCTGAGGGAGGAAGCAGTGGTGGCAGTGGTGACGATGCGCATGGCGGCCCGCTGTTCGACGTAGCGCGTGGCCCTTGGTGGTTGGGCAGGTGATTTACGGCTGGCGGGTTTCGGAAGGGCCTTTGTCAACGCGGATTCTCTTAAGATGTCGTCAATGGGGGGCTAGAGGATAGATGGAGGCCAAGCCTCTGTTCTTTTTGGTCCAGGGATGCTTCAAGGGCCGGCGTGGGGTGGACAACGCACGGAAATTGCCCAAGAGGGACGCGGTGCGAATTCCTGGATATACAATTAGCAAGCACGAAGCTGTAAGCATGGTTTCTTGTGCGTCTCTATCTTCAGAGAGCTTGGTATACAGAGCATGCTCTACGTATGACAGCATCGGGCTATGAACCGACAGGGACACAAGAGTTCACACACGGTCACAGCTGGAAGGGCACATTGCCATCTCTTTTTTGAGCGCTCTTGACTGTTCATGGGCCCAGCGCGCCCCGCGCTCATACCCACTCTATGCGGTTCCCCTATAACACTTGCTCTCCACGAGCTCTTGCCCTGCGCTGCCTCTTATGTCGCGCCTCTGTAGTCACTGCCAAGCATGACGAATAATCAGAAAACAAATTTGTGCTTACAACCACTACTATTCCTTGAAGTCATCCGCCAAGTTAGGACAGCAATAACTGTCCTAGGAGATGGGGCAGTTTGTATCCTGTTGCACAAGTGACTTCCCAATACGGGTGAGAATGGCCTAGCCACATCACACAGACCGTGCAAGCTCAATTTAGCCCGAGTTTTGCATTTCCAAAGATTATCAACTAGACTACTACGAGTAGGCAGGTGGGTATCCAGGGCAGCGTGCTCTTCCGATGACCACTCTCAAGTCTGTGTCTTAATCGTATGATCCGCAAGATGCCAGTCCTGCCTGCTTTTATTTTCTCTTCTGCCAAAAATGAGTTCACGACCTGACCGTACGCCTCGTGCGAGTCCCCCTTCCGGAAATGCAAGCCAATCCGATGCAATTATGTGAAAATAGGCAGAATAGAACACCTGTGTGCCCGCCAGATGGCATCAAGGAAACAGTTTGCTCGTGCTTTCGTATTACGCGTTATCCACGCACCATTGTGCTCACCGACCAGTATGGAGCACGCGATCAGGGGTGCCGCCCTCCCGTATCTTTCCCGGCTCGAGGAGTCGTTGACCTAGAGGGCGCTGATGCTGTGCTTGGCGAGGGAGGTGTCTGATGTGGCGGTGGGAGTGGAGGTGGAGAGGTGCGCTGGTTGCTCATGCGCTCCATCTCAGCTATCTGTGTCGGAAGCTCGTAACTAAAGCTTCTCACCGCAGACAGCATCGTCGGCCGGCTTAAGCTCCGTTGTAGGCTCTTGCTCCTCTGCAATTCCTCCAGTGCTTGGTATCTCTCCCTCACGAGGTCACCACGGCTTTGTGATGGCTCTGGAACCATCCGTGGCGTGCCCAGCGTGCCATTCATGAGCATCCCAGTAATCGCCGGGGGTCTGTCTGCCGCCCAAACATGAGGCACAGTTGTAGGTGCGCCGGGGCGTCCCTGATGACTCGGCCCTGGAGCCTTCCTGGCCATTGCCAGCCCGGCGAGACCATGCAAGCCTCGATACGCAGTCACGGTCACGCCGCCAGCTTCCACGTCTCGTGCTGCCGGCACTGCAGATTCAGGTCCAGCACGCGCGAAGGGATCGGGTGCAACTGTGACGCCCTACATCACGCTGCACTCGCCCTCGTTCTGCTGCCCGATCTTACTCCGTGTGATGCGCTCTCGTTGCCGCGGGCCGTTCTTACCGGACCGCTTCAGCTCCTCGAGGCGCTCGCGGGCCTTGGGAAAATCCTGGGCTATCGCATCTGTCAGCCATCTCCCACGATTCTGTGACAAGTGCGTAGACACGAAAAGAAACTTACCTGCTGCTCTCCAGTACCATCGCTTCGCATCCTCCATGTTTGCAGGAACGCCGATGCCCATCTCGGTGAAATAGCCCATTGCGTATTCCGCCTTGGCAAGACCAGCCATCGCGGCCTTGCGCGCCCAGAGGTACGCCTCGGTGTCATTCTGGCCGAGCACGTTGTCGCTACCCGTCAGGTACCAACCGGAAAGGGCAAGCTCTGACTGGTGCTCACCCTGCTCCGCCGCTTTGGAATACCACATGATCGAGAGTCTCGGGTCGATGGGACAACCAAGTAGCCCATACTCATACGCGCATCCCAGGCGATACTGACTGAACTTGTATCCTAGGTCTGCCGCCTGCTTGAATAATCTGAAAGCATACGGCTCATCACGTAGGATGACGTCGTTCGGCCCAGCAGACTCGTACAACAGGCCCAGCTCATGCAGCGCGTGTGGGTTTTCGCTGTCCGCGCTTTCTGCTGCACGCTTCAACCAGCCAATGGACTCACGAGGGTTCTTCTGCTGTCCCAACAGCCCTTTGAGCAGTATCATTCCCACCTTGTACATTGCCGGGGTGTCGCCGAGCATGGCCGCACGTTTATACCACTGTATGGCCTTCAATGGGTCCTTTCGTGTCCCACCCCCTTCTTCGTTGCCAATCTCGCAACATACAGCCGTGCGGTAGGCTGCTGCCGCATGGCCGAGTTTTGCTGCAGACTGGTACATAGTAAAGGCTTCCTTGTTGTCAGGCTCCGAGCCAAAAAGCCCCTTGCCGAGCCCGTCAGCCAGTGTAAACATCGCATCGGCGTTGCCAGCATTCGACAGCTTCTTCAAGATCTTCTGCGCATCCAGGACGTAACGATCGCGGGCTCGTTGGCGGGACTTTGGATCCGCCACATTCGGCACAAGAACATCAGCGGCTTGAATCAGTCTCTTAGCCAGACGCAGCGCTGTGGTTTGGTCCTGAGGGTTCACTTTGACGGTGTTTCTCAGACGCTCCAGCTCCTCGGTTGTTACGGGTGGCTCTGCCTGTGGAGCAGCGCGAGGCGCCCCGCCGCCTTGCATTGGGGCCGGCGCAGGCGCAGGCGCAGGCACCGGAGTGGGAGTACCGCCGTAGTTGCGGACCGGCGGTGGCTTGTTGTTGACCAGAGAACCCTGCATGTGACCTGCTCTCACCGGTAAGGGATGCGACGGCAGGGCATCTGGGTTGGCATTTGGCGGCGTCTGCTGGTGGCCTGGGCGGATCGGCATGGGATTGCTGGGGAGGCCAAAGCCTCCTTGAGGAGGACTCGGGCCGTTGGCCCTGGCAGCGTATCCGCCTTGACCTCCCGTTGGGGGCAGCGGAGGCACGTCAGGTGCCATCTCGAATACCGCCTGCTGTGGCTGGCGCAGATCAGGCTGGGATTTCGCGGTGTTCAGTCCAGGCATCCGACCAGGCCCTCTTTGCTGCTCCGGGGCGCCGGACTGCATAGAAAGATCCAAAGAGTTGCGACCCCGAGGAGCTGCGTCAAAGTTGGGCATGTCGGGTTCAGGAGGCTGCTGCTGATAGCCATTCGCCCCTTGGTCGTCATAGTACTCGTTGTAGTAGTCGTCATACCCGTAACCTTGATCCGCGCCGTAGTCATAGTCCTGGCCACCGTAGCCCGGCACTGGTTGGTTTGGCGGGGGCATACGTTGCGGGGGCGGGCGGTGGCCTGACGCGGTCGAGGGTCGAGGCGGAGGCATTCCTCGGCCAGATGGACCGTAAGGCGCAGAGTCTGACCGGTGCGGTGGCGGCGCCATCTCCTGCATGCCTCCTATATTCGACGGCATCGTCATTGTCCTCGAGGGTGGCCCGAAGCCAGGCTCGGGGTATTCACCGTAGCCTCCTCGACCGGGCGGCGGTCCTCGTCGTTGCTCTGGGAAACCCTGCGGCGGGTAGTTGCGTTGTGGAGGAGGGCCTCGCTGGGAATCCATGGACGGCCGGGGACCATAGTCGTCAACAGAAGCACCACGCGTCGGGGCCCTGCCTTTCGGGACTTTTTTCTTGTTGTCAATATCCAGAGCGCCCATTTGGCTGAGAATTTGTTGTTCCTGGTCCAGATTTGTCTTACGATCCTGGCCTGGAAATGTTGGAAATGGGCTGTCGCCAAATCCTGGCTCTCCTGGGGATTTTTGAGGGGGTAGGATGGGCTGTCTTGAGCGGTTCACTTGACCGTTGTTAGACGTCACCGCGGACAAAAAGAAAATGCAAAGAATACTGTCGCGACTTACTGGTAGGATCAGAATTAGGAGCTCCAACGTGGGGAGGCCTTCCTCGCCCCGGCGCACCATTAGGAGGATATCCTCTGCCAGGCGGAGGTCTCATAGGACCGCCGCGTCCTCCGTTCACAGGTGGCCCTCTCGGCGGACCACCAGGGCCGGGACCATAAGGATCCCGCTGAGGCGGGCCTCGTGGGGCAAAGTTCCTGTCGTCGTACTGTTGTCCGTAGCCCTGATCGTAGTACCCATCATATCCCTGACCGTAATCATCCTGATACTGGTCGTACTGCTGGTCGTACTGTTGTGGTGCCGGCGCAGGAGTGTACTGGCGTTGGGGTGGCGGCCGTGGTGCTCCTGGCCCGTTGAATGCACGCGGGGCGGGGTATCCACCGTTGTAAGCCATTTGTGCGCTACGTGTTTGTAGGTCACGCTCGAGGGCTCTCCGTCTCCCGGCGTGTCGGTAGCAGGAGCGGTGCGCCTCAGTTCAGCCGATCGGACCCGCGAGCCTTGTCCGGTTCGACCCTCGATGCTTTAGGAACGTGGCAGTCGTCTTACTTCCATGAGACGCAGTGCTGGCTTGAGAAGCAGGATGTGCACGTCCAACGGTGGTGGTGGACGAAAGAGACAGGCAGGGTACAGTGTTCTTGCTGGTGGTCGCGAGTGGCTTCTCTTCTGGCTTCGGCGGGAACTCGGTAGTTTCGGCGACGACACAAACGAACTGCCTTGGAGCACACAAGTCTCAGACTATTGTGGGCCAGGCCGAAGCTGTCTGGTATGACTGATGATCTCTTGTGGCGAGCGGAAGTGGTGCGCTGTGCCCGAGTCGAGAATCGAGTCTATCTCGGCCAATGGCTGAAAGAAGGCTACGTGTGATGCGATGCGCAGGCGCTGGACAGCGATGCGATTGCGTTCGGTCAAAGGAGCGTCTGGAACAGGGTGGGTGTAGACGTCCCACTTCGGCGAACAAAGAAGGAATACGGAGGATCGTTGGGAAAGTGAATAGAGGGAGAGAGGGAAAAAAAGATAATAAAACAAAAGCTTGGAATTAAGAGAATGGGCCGGGTATCCAGTCGTCCAAAATGCGAACTGTACTGTCAGGAGGCGACATGGAGGTGGAAAGGATGAATGGACGGGTGTTGGTGGAGTCTGGAATGGGGCAGTTGCAGGTCGCAGTTGCAGGTTTGGGGGAGGGGGCCTTGTGGCAGGGCATGCGGGCAGGGCCAGGGCACCTGGTACCCGGCAGCTGGGCGTCTGGGCACGATGGCACGCTTCTGCAGTGCAGCACAAGCGCGGGAGGAAGCCGCCGTTGTCACAGTAGGCTAGTGGGCACGGCAGGCTACCCAAGGACCCAGTGGGCGACGCTAGTACGAATTGTACACTGCATTGTTGCGGGTGGCACGGCCTCGCGGGCTGACGGGCTGACGGGCTGGCGGGTGGCCTCCAAAACTGGGGAAAACCTAAAAGCACGTACCGCTCTCTGAGTCTGGCTGCACCACGTGTATGGTACGGCAGAGGGGCAGCCCGCTGAGAGACGCCTCGACAGCCAAGGTTGGTTGGGCTGGCTGGCTGGCAGTTTGGCTGTTTGGTTGGATCAGATCAGGCTGGGTCGTAGGGTGGCTCTGCTGACACTGAGATCTATCTCGTTTAATTATCTGCAGTGTCATTGATGAGACTGCAAGGTACGGCACAGATTACTTGGTCATAGCTGCTGTAGCATGTGCTTAGAAGTCACAGTCACGGGCGGAGGCAGCCTTGTTCATGACATAGATAGCTACCTAGGTACCTAGGTAGGTACTGTGTACGGAGTAAGTCGTGCATGTTGTCTACATGGTCACTTGTGCAGCATACTCGAGGACTGGTACATGGAGGCCTTCAAGCTGTGTATATATTCGCCGCCGCAGATAGATACCCTGGGTGTTACCCAGCAGTGTAGAAGACACTACTGCAGGCACGGCAACTTCCCGAGGCCGATGGTGATCTGATGCTGCACCAGAAAGATCTTTACCACCTCACACCCCCCTCACTATCCCCCCACCAGGCCGATTCCTCCCGTCCATTCTCTAACAGTTGCTGAGTTTGTTATTCCACCTGCCAACAAGCAGGCAGTTAGTCCCCTCTGATTCGACGCACTGCACGAGAGGGACTGCTGCTGCTACTCATCCGCAAAAATAGATGCCGTCTCAAACCACGGCAGGAAAGCAAAAGGACTCACACTCATGGGTCCTGGACGAGCCGCAAGCCCGAAAGCACTGCTCAGTACCAACCAGCTCAGCAGCACCCCACAGACGCATCCAAGCGCATTGATGAAGTGTCTCGAATTTCCACGCGTTGTCTCCCCCAGTCACGAACTGATCGCCCTCGGACGGGTCTTGGCAAAACCCTCCTCGTCTCTTCTTTTCTGACTGCCGAACTCTCTTTTCAGCTGCCTGTGACAGCCTGTCTCGACGGCCCAGCACCTTTGCCCGCCTCAAATCATTTCCGCCCTGCCAGGCCTTGCCTGACGCATTGCACGCGCTCTCCACACGCAATATGTCGGTTTAAAGCGACTTTTCTTCCCAGGCCCCGGGGCAGCCCCGGCCTCCCGCAATGCCGAGGGCGTGATTGGAGCTTTGCCTGTCGCCAGCACCAGGTTATCCCTCACAGACCTCCCCTTCTTCATGCCCCCAGTGATGTTCCGGCTCCGTGACCTCTGCTCTGCGTATTAAAGCTGATGGGGCCCGTTTGAAGAGGCTTGTCAAGCCATCGCCGCCGAACGCCATCGTACGGTGCGCATCGGCCAACAACCCCAGGTGTCATCCCTTCCTCAGCAATGCTTCATCCTCCTTTTCCTCCCCGTGTCTTCGCTTTTCCGCGTCAGCACCTCCGTACGCGGCTCGAAACACGTGGGCTGAGTCAGGCTTGAGACCCATCGGCCCGCTGCGCTGGAAGCTAGGGCTTGAACCCATTCCAGAGGCATCAGAACACAGGCTCAACATGATCTACAAGCAGGGCTTGTCGGTAACCTTCCTTGAGACTCCCGTAGAGCTTTCCCTTGCCCTTGAATTTCTGGCCGGGCCCCCATTGCTTGAAAGGGTGTGTTTGGGAGATCCCTGCCCCTTGACTCTGATTTATGAGGCTCTGCCCCCGGCGCGTGCCATATACAAGACCAGGGAGGAGGATGGGGGCAAGCCTCAGCAGCCAAGCCACGGGGTGGCAAGCTAGGGACTGGCCTAGGAGCAAGCGAACCACCTGCAGGCAAATCACCAGTAACCCGTCGTTGGCCTCTGTGGTGATACAAGAACCAGGGATGGAGTCCCTCACAAATGGCCTCAGAACATTAGACATCACGCACAGTTCCATGACTTATTACAAACCTGTGACCTGAGGGAAACGCTCGCAGTCGTGCAGTTTCAGGACCTCAGCCCTGAGGAAAGTCTCGTCGAGCTTGGCCAATTCATCCCGCCAGCATCAACGGGCAGTGAACCATCCTGCCTCGCGGCTGCACGACTTGGCGAGATGGCTCACTGGCCTGGAACCCGGCTCCTCGACAAACCATACAAACAATAAAGCTAAATGGGTTCCAAAACATATTCCACAATTAAATTCTCCTTGAGAGAAACATAATGCGGCTAAGCATGTGCGGCTGGTTCAGATAGATTGCCTCAACCCATCCACTTACAACCACTTAGAACCACATTGTGGCCATGGCTCTGCATTGTCCCTGGCGTCCCCCACAACCTACTTGTAACTTTTGGGGGGTTGCTTGCACTTTTGCAGGCGGTGTAAGGACCCGAGGTTGCATCGGGCTGCTCAACTTCAGACGCAATAACAAATGGAAACGGGCGTCCGGCCCGCGGGACTGGGTGCAAATCCAATACCATGGCGCGGTTTTCTCTTCTTTTTTTGCACTGCCCCAAGGTGATGGCCGCGGTCGTGGGGAACCTACACTAGACAAAAAAGAGGGAGGCTGAGCCGCACGACAGGTACTGGGGCCCTTACGTCTGGTGCTCTCTCCTACCCTTGGGAGGTAAACCATACGACAAGATGGTTCGCCAGAGCGCACAAGCGCCCGGTTCAAATGCAAGGTCCCTGTGGTGCGCGACCGTCCCAACTAACACTTTTACTCCAGCTGCATCAATGTTCGAGACTGAAGCTGCCGTCAACCTTTGGTTGAACGTCAGGGGGGTGGGCCCCTAGCCAGACGGCCCGTCCAATGACTGAGCTCCCGTCTCCCGCTGACAGCCCGGCGGCAATTCTGCCGTCTAGCTGCCGCCATTTTTCAGAGTGAGCGCGCAGCAGCAATGCGCCAGTGTCAACGACGTCACGAAGCCCTGCTGCGAGTAGACAGGGCTGATTCGAACTGAAACTCATCCTGTGGTTTGATACTTTTCCCTTACTTATTGGATCGTTCGTGCCACACACCACCACGACCTTGTGACAACCATGGCAAAGAAACCAACAAACTGGGGGATGTGGGCAAAGATGATCCTGGGGTGAGTCCTGTTTGTCAAAAACTTTAGACGCGCGCCCCGGTCTCGACAAGCCAGCCAGCCGACTGACCAATCTCTGCAGCGGCGGCGCAATAATCGTGGGCGGGCCAGCGCTCACTTACTGGGTCTCCCCGACAGAAGAGGAGCTATTCAAGAAGTACAACCCGGACCTGCAGAAGAAGAGCCTCGCAAATAGGGCAGAGCGCCAGAAGGAATTCGATGACTTTGTGGGCAAGCTGAAAGAGTACTCCAAGAGCGACAAGCCGAGTAGGTCTGCCTCATCGTGGTGATACACCTCACATCCTGGACCTGCCAGGAAGTGAGAGGCAAAGGAGGTTGAGCTGACAAACTGCAGTATGGGTCGTGCAGGCCGAGGCAGCGGAGCAAGAAAAGAAGACGCGGCGGCTGCAGGCGAAGAAGTCTGCCGAGGAGGAACGATTAAGGCGGGAGGCGCTCAGGAAGGAAGCTGGTCTGCCGGCGGAGAAATGAAGCGTCTTTGTACGATTGTATTATTATGGCATCAATTGGCATCTGGCGGATCTCACATGGCGTCAGGGGGCATTGGGATCGGGTCATTAGTACAGGGAACGGAGGCTCGGGCATGTTTGAATCCTGCAGCCTATCCTGCGGAAATGCCGTCTTGATCGGCCCAGGATTTCTCTCCATTCCAGAGGGACAGGACTCGGCTGATATTCTGGGTCGTATGTGGTCCTATTGAGGCCGAAGGGTGAGCAGGTCTGTGAGGGCCCTTGGGTTCTAAGGCTCAGGCATGAGAGGGTATGTACGAGATACCGCCTGAGCCATCATTCTGGGCGCCCACCCTGGTCAGATGCAGAAAGCCTCTGATATATACCACACGACCCTCCTCATACTTAATCAGACCAATGAATACTTAACGGATCCCAAATGAGCGAGACCAATACTCCTCCCTAGTCCATGAGTCTCATCAGTCGCATGGGGTGACACAGGTGGTCCGTGCTTCTCGCTTCTCGCCCGTCGAAGCTAGAACCTCGTCTCCCTCCCTGCCTCCTCGGCCGCCTTTGGTCGGCCGCCCCAGCAGGCCCAGCTCTGGAGGGGCTGTCTTTCGCAGGCGGGATCACGTGG